>CM038141.1:194487160-195063512 GCA_021437245.1 Aegilops speltoides
TGTTGGGGAACGAGTAATTTCAAAAATTTTCCTACGCACACGCAAGATCATGGTGATGTATAGCAACGAGAGGGGAGAGTGTTGTCTACATACCCTTGTAGACCCGGCGAAGCGATCACAACGTAGAGGAAGTAGTCGACGCTCTCCTCGCGATCCGACCGATCCCGCGCCACATTCGACCCCGAAGTTCTTGACACACGACAGCTCGATGACGCCCTCAGATCCGATCCAGCCGAGTGTCGAGGGAGAGTTCCACAAGACGACGGCGCAGGACGATCTTGATGTTTCATCGCGCAGGTTTCGCTTAAGCTTCATGACAGTATAACCGAGGTGGAATATGGTGGAGGGGGCACCGACACGGCTAAGGAACGATCTCACGATCAACTTGTGTGTTCTAAGGTGCCCCCCGCCTCGTGATATAAAGGAGCAGGGGGAGGGGGCCGGCCAAAGGAGGCGCGCCAGGAGTCCTACTCCTCGGGAGTAGGATTCCCCAATCCTAGTTGGACTAGGATTCCTGAGGGGGGAAAGAGAGAGAGGGGTCGCCCTTCTCCTAGTCCTAGTAGGACTAGGAAGGGGGAGGCGCGCCCCCAGGGCTGCCCTTCTCCTTTCCACCAAGGCCCATCGAGGCCCATTTACCTCCCGGGGTTCCAGAACCTCCCCAGATTCAGAATTTCGCCGCCCGAACCATTCCAACTCCAAACATAGGCTTCCAATATATCAATCTTTATGTCTCGACCATTCCGAGACTCCTCGTCATGTCCGTGATCACATCCGGACTCAACTCCTTCGTACATCAAAATACATAAACTCATAATAACCGCCATCGAAACCTTGCTGCATGGACTTACGGTTCGAGAACAATGTAGACATGACCTAGAACTATTCACGGTCAATAACCAACAGCGGACCTGATGCCCATATTGGTTCCTACATATTCTACGTAAGATCTTTATCGGTCGATCAAGATAACAACATACGTTGTTCCTTTGTCATCGGTATGTTACTTGCCCGAGATTCGATCGTTGTATCCAATACCTAGTTCAATCTCGCTATCGCAAGTCTCTTTACTCGCTCCGAATACATCATCTCACAACTAACTCATTAGTTGTAGTGCTTGCAAGGCTTAAGTGATGTGCATTACCGAGAGGGCCCAGAGATACCTCTCCGACAATCGGAGTGACAAAACCTAATCTCAAATACGCCAACCCAACATCCGCCTTTGGAGACACCGTAGTACTCCTTTATAATCACCCAGCTTACGCCAGACGCTTGGTAGCACCCAAAGTGTTCCTCCGTAAACGGAGTTGCATAATCTCATAGTTACAGGAACATGTATAAGTCATGGATAAAAGCAGAGCAACATACTAAACGATCGTGGTGCTAAGCTAATGGAATGGGTCATGTCAATCGATCATTCTACTAATGATGTGACCTTGTTAATCAAATAACAACTCCTTGTTCATGGTTAGGAAACATAACCATCTTTGATTAACAAGCTAGTCTAGTAGAGGCATACTAGTGACATGTTGTTTGTCTATGCATTCACACATGTATCATGTTTCCGTTAATACAATTCTAGCATGAATGATAAACATTTATCATGAAATAAGGAAATAAATAATAACTTTATTATTGCCTCTAGGGCATATTTCCTTCAGCCTCCCACTTGCACTAGAGTCAATAATCTAGATTACATAGTAATGATTCTAACACCCATGGAGTCTTGGTGCCGATCATGTTTTGCTCGTGGAAGAGGCTTAGTCAACGGGTCCGCAACATTCAGATCCGTATGTATCTTGCAAATCTCTATGTCTCCCACCGACTAAGTCCCGATGGAATTGAAGCGCCTCTTGATGTGCTTGGTCCTCTTGTGAAATCTGGATTCCTTCGCTAAGGCAATTGCTCCAAGATTGTCACGAAGATTTTCATTGACCCGATGCACTAGGTATGACACCTAGATCGGATATGAACTCCTTCATCCGCATCTTCATTAGCTGCTTCCAAGCTGCTATGTATTCCGCTTCACATGTAGATCCCGCCACGACGCTTTGTTTAGAACTCGCACCAACCGACAGCTCCTCCGCTTAGTGTAAATACGATCCGTCTCGCGATTTAGAATCGTCGGATCGTGTCAAAGCTTGCATCAACGTAACTGCCATTTATGAGCTCTTTGTCACCTCCATATACGAGAAACATATCCTTAGTCCTTTTCGTATTTCAGATGTTCTTGACCGCTGTCCAAAGGATCCACTCGATTACTTTGGTACCTCCCGCTAGGCTTATAGCAAGGCACACATCAGTCCGTACACAAGATTGCATACATGATAGAGCCTATGGTCAAGCATAGGAACATCTTTCATTTTCTCTATCTTCCGCAGTGGTCGGGCATTGAGTCTTACTCAACTTCACACCTTGTAACACGTGCAAGAACCCTTTCTTTGCTTGATCCATTTTGAACTTCTTCAAAACTTTGTCAAGGTATGTGCTTTGTGAAAGTCCAATAAGCGCCTTGATCTATCTCTATAGATCTTAATGCCCAATATGTAAGCAGCTTCACCGAGGTCTTTCATTGAAAAACTCTTATTCAAGTATCCCTTTATGCTATCCAGAATTCTATATCATTTCCGATCAGCAATATGTCATCCACATATAATATCGTAAATGCTACAGAGCTCCCACTCACTTTCTTGTAAATACAAAGCTTCTCCAAAAGTCTCAGATAAACCCAAATGCTTTGATCACACTATCAAAGCGCTTATTCCAACTCCGAGATGCTTGCACCAGTCCATAGATGGATCGCTGGAGCTTGCACACTTTGTTAGCTCCCTTTGGATCGATAAAACCTTCTCGTTGCATCATATACAACTCTTCTTCCGTAAATCCATTCAGAATGCGCTTTACATCCATTTGCCAAATTTCATAATCATAAATGCGCAATTGCTAACATGATTCGGACGGACTTAAGCATCGCCACGGTGAGAAGGTCTCATCGTAGTCAATCCCTTGAACTTGTCGAAACCTTTTGCATAAGTCGAGCTTTATAGACAAGAATATTACCGCCGCCGCCTTCTTCTTGAAGATCCACTTGTTTTCTATTGCTTGCCTACCTCGGCAAGTCAACCAAAGTCCATACTTTGTTTTCATACATGGATCCCATCTCGATTTCATGGCCTCAAGCCATTTTATGGAATCTGGGCTCACCATCGCTTCTTCATAGTTCGAGGTTCATCATGATCTAGTAGCATGACTTCCGTAACAGGATTACCGCATCACTCGTGCGGATCTTACTCGTTGATCTACGAGGTTTCAGAGTAACTTGATCTCAAGTTTCATGATCAACATCATCAACTTCCTCACTACTTGGTGTAGGTGTCTCGTAAACCGGTTTCGCGATTTAACTACTTTCAAGTAAGGGAGAAGGTACTATTACCTCATCAAGTTCCACTTTCCTCCCACTCACTTCTTTCGAGAGAAACTCCTTCTAGAAAGGATCCATTCTTAGCAACGAATGTCTTGCCTTCGGATCTGTGATAGAAGGTGTACCCAACTGCTCCTTTGGGTATCCTATGAAGACACATTCGATTTGGGTTCGAGCTTATCAGTTGAAGCTTTTTCACATAAGCATCGTGATCCCCAAACTTTAAGAAACGACAACTTTGGTTTCTTGCCAAACCATAGTTCATAAGGTGTCGCCTCAACGGATTTCGACGGTGTTCTATTCAGGTGAATGCGCCGCCTCTAGAGCATAACCCCAAAACGATAGCGTAAATCAGAAGAGACATCATAGATCGCACCATATCTAGTAAAGTACGACACGACGCTCGACACACCATTACGCTGTGGTGTTCCGGTGGCGGAGTTGCTAAACTATTCCGCATTGTTTCAAATGTAGACCAAACTCAGAACTCAAATATTCACCTCCACGATCGATCGAGAAACTTAATTTTCTTGTTACGATGATTTTCAACTTCACTCAAATTCTTTGAACTTTTCAAACGTTTCAGACTTATGTTTCATTAAGTAGATATACCCATATCCGCTTAAGTCATCCGTGAAGGTGAGAAAATAACGATATCCGCCACGAGCCTCAACATTCATCGGACCACATACATCTCAGTATGTATGATTTCCAACAAATCTGCTGCTTTCCATAGTACCGAGAACGGTGTTCTAGTCATCTTGCCCATGAGGCACGGTTCGAAGTGCCAAGTGATTCATAATCAAGTGACTCCAAAAGTCCATCAAGATGGAGTTTCTTCATGCGCTTTATAATCGATATGACCTAAACGGCAAGTACACAAATAAGTTGCACTATCATTATCAACTCGATCTTTTGGTTTCAACATTATGAATATGTGTATCACTACTATCGAGATTCATCAAAATAGACCATTCTCAAGGGTGCATGACCATAAAAGATATTACTCATATAAATAGAACAACCATTATTCTCTCGATTAAATGAATAACCGCCTCGCATCAAACAAGATCCAGATATAATGTTCATGCTCAACGCAGCACCAAATAACAATTATTTAGGTCTAAAACTAATCCCAAGGTAGATGTAGAGGTAGCGCGTCGATCGCGATCACATCGACTTTGGAACCATTTCCCACGCAAGATCGTCACCTCGCCCTTTGCCGTAGTTCGCTAATCCAGTAGTCCCTGCTTCGAGTTGCAAATATTAGCAATGTAACCAAGATCAAATACCTGTGTGCTACTCACGAGCTCTAGTAAGGTACACATCAATAACATGTATATCACATATACCTTTGTTCACCTTGCCATCCTTCTTATCCGCCAAATACTTGGGGCAGTTCCGCTCCAAAGGACTACCGCTGCAAGAGAAGCACTCGGCCTGTGTTTAGGGCCGACTTGGGTTTTTTCTCCGAGCAGAACTTGCTTGCTGTTCTTCTTGAGATTCCCTTCTTCTTCCCTTTGCCTTTCTTCTTGAAACTAGTGGTCTTATTGACCATCAACACTTGATGCTCCTTCTGATTTCTACCTCCGCAGCCTTTAGCATCATGTAAGAGCTCTGTATAGTCTTTACTAACCCTTGCATATTATAGTTCATCACGAAGCCTTTGTAGCTTGGTGGCGTGATTGAGAATTTGTCAATGACACAATCATCCGGAAGATTAACTCCCAATTGTGTCAAGTGATTGTAGTACCTGCACATTCTCGAGTATATGCTCACTAATGTAACTATTCTCTCCATCTTGCAGCTATAGAACTTATTGAGACTTCATATCTCTCAATCCGCATTCTGTTGAATATTAACTTCAACTCCCGAACATCTCATATGCTCCATGACGCTCAAAACGCCGTTGAAGTCCCGGTTCTAAGCCGTAGCATGGCACATCGAACTATAGAGTAGTCATCGCTTTGCTCGCCAGACGCTCATAACATCCGCGTTGTTCAAAGAAGAAGTTCGCACCTAGCGTGCATCCAGACGAACTCTTCAGGCAGCAATGAGGATGATCTCGTTACGGACCCAATCCGTAATTGCTACCATCATCTTTCAACTTTGCTTTCAAGGAACGATTAAAATTCAACGGAACAACAAAGACGAGCCATCTATCTACAATCAAACATAAACAAGCAAGATACTATCAGTACTAAGTTCATGATAAATTTAAGTTCAATTAATCATATTACTTAAGAACTCCCACTTAGAAAGACATCTCTAGTCATCTAAGTGATCACGTGATCCAAATCAACTAAACCATAACCGATCATCACGTGAAATGGAGTAGTTTTCAATGGTGAACATCTTATGTTGATCATATCTACTATATGATTCACGCCGACCTTTCGGTCTCCGTGTTCCGAGGCCATATCTCGCATATGCTAGGCTCGCCAAGTATAACCCGAGTATTCTCGTGGTGCAAAACTGGCTTGCACCCGCTGTAGATGGACGAGAGCTTATCACACCCGATCATCACGTGGTGTCCGGGCACGATTTAACTTTGGCAACGGTGCATACCGGGAGAACACTTCTTGATAATTTAGTGAGAGATCATCTTATAATGCTACCGCCAATCAAAGCAAGATAAGATGCATAAAAGGATAAACATCACATGCAAATCAATATAAGTGATATGATATGGTCATCATCATCTTGTGCTTCATGATCTCCATCTTGCAGCACCACCATGATCACCATCGCCACCGCGCGACACCTTGATCTCCATCGAGCATCGTTGTCGCCTCGCCAAACTTATGCTTCTACGACTATCGCTACCGCTTAGTGATAAAGTAAAGCATTACAGTATGCATTGCATTGCATACAATAAAGCGACAACCATATGGCTCCCGCCATTGCCGATAACTTCGTTACAAAACATGATCATCTCATACAATAAAATATAGCATCACGCCTTGACCATATCACATCACAACATGCCCCGCAAAAACAAGTTAGACGCCCTCTACTTTGTTGTTGCAAATTTTACGTGGCTGCTACGGGCTTAAGCAAGAACCAGCCTCACCCACGATCAAAACCACAACGATATTTCACAAATAGACTCCGCTTTAACCTTCTCAAGGACCGGGCGAGCCACACTCGGTTCAACTAAAGTGAGAGAGACAGCACCCACCACCACCTTTAAGCAACGAGTGCTCAGAGCGGTGAAACCAGTCTCGCAGAAGCGCACGCTGTAATGTCGGTCCGGGCCGCTTCATCTCACAATACCGCTGAACCAAAGTATGACATGCTGGTAGGTAGTATGACTTGTATCGCCCACAACTCACTTGTGTTCTACTCTGCAAAACATCAAACCATAGAAAAACCTAGGCTCGATGCCATCGCTGGGGAACGAGTAATTTCAAAATTTTCCCACGCACACGCAAGATCATGGTGATGTATAGCAACGAGAGGGGAGAGTGTTGTCACATACCCTTGTAGACCCGGCGAAGCGATCACAACGTAGAGGAAGTAGTCGACGCTCTCCTCGCGATCCGACCGATCCCGCGCCAGCATTCGACGCCCGAAGTTCTTGACACACGACAGCTCGATGACGCCCTCAGATCCGATCCAGCCGAGTGTCGAGGGAGAGTTCCACAAGACGACGGCGCAGGACGATCTTGATGTTTCATCTGCGCAGGCTTCGCTTAAGCTTCATGACAGATAACCGAGGTGGAATATGGTGGAGGGGGCACCGACACGGCTAAGGAACGATCTCACGATCAACTTGTGTGTTCTAAGGTGCCCCCTGCGCCTCAGATATAAAGGAGCAGGGGGGGGGGGGCCGGCCCAAGGAGGCGCTGGCCAGGAGTCCTACTCCTCCGGGAGTAGGATTCCCCAATCCTAGTTGGACTAGGATTCCTGAGGGGGAAAGAGAGAGAGGGGGCGCCCTTCTCCTAGTCCTAGTAGGACTAGGAAGGGGAGGCGCGCCCCTAGGGCTGCCCCTTCTCCTTTCCACCAAGGCCCATCGAGGCCCATTTACCTCCCGGGGTTCCAGAACCTCCCTGCAGATTCTCAGAATTCTGCCGCCCGAACCATTCCAACTCCAAACATAGGCTTCCAATATATCAATCTTTATGTCTCGACCATTCGAGACTCTCGTCATGTCCGTGATCACATCCGGACTCAACTCCTTCGTACATCAAAATACATAAACTCATAATAACCGCCATCGAAACCTTGCTGCATGGACCCTACGGTTCGAGAACAATGTAGACATGACCTAGAACTATTCACGGTCAATAACCAACAGCGGACCTGGATGCCCATATTGGTTCCTACATATTCTACTTAAGATCTTTATCGGTCGATCGCATAACAACATACGTTGTTCCTTTGTCATCGGTATGTTACTTGCCCGAGATTCGATCGCCGGTATCCAATACCTAGTTCAATCTCGCATCGCAAGTCTCTTTACTCGCTCCGTAATACATCATCTCACAACTAACTCATTAGTTGTAGTGCTTGCAAGGCTTCAGTGATGTGCATTACCGAGAGGGCCCAGAGATACCTCTCCGACAATCGGAGTGACAAAACCTAATCTCAAATACGCCAACCCAACATCCGCCTTTGGAGACACCGTAGTACTCCTTTATAATCACCCAGCTTACGCCAGACGCTTGGTAGCACCCAAAGTGTTCCTCCGTAAACGGAGTTGCATAATCTCATAGTTACGTGAACATGTATAAGTCATGGATAAAAGCAGAGCAACATACTAAACGATCGTGGTGCTAAGCTAATGGAATGGGTCATGTCAATCGATCATTCTACTAATGATGTGACCTTGTTAATCAAATAACAACTCCTTGTTCATGGTTAGGAAACATAACCATCTTTGATTAACAAGCTAGTCTAGTAGAGGCATACTAGTGACATGTTGTTTTGTCTATGCATTCACACATGTATCATGTTTCCGTTAATACAATTCTAGCATGAATGATAAACATTTATCATGAAATAAGGAAATAAATAATAACTTTATTATTGCCTCTAGGGCATATTTCCTTCAAGTAGGCGACAAGTCAGCCTCAAATTTGTGGAAAACAAAGATACAGCCCATCCGCCATTATTTCTAATAATGTACAACCCATTTGCTAATTCTTAAGATTTTTTGGAGCCCATCTTCTTTTTGTTAGCATTACACCCCATATTGTGGCCACTAAGAAAAAGTATACTAAATTTTGCATATTTCAAAAGCGGTCAACTGCTTTTAATCCAAATATCGATTCACATTCAAACTATTTTGAAAAATAATTTAGATAAATATAAAATCAAAATAATTGTCCACACATAAAAATCAATGGAATTTAAGATCTTGTAATGAAAAAATGAAACTAATTCTTGATTGATGTATTTTAACAATGTACAAGCCATTTATGGGCAAACCGAATGAAACTCTCCTCGTTTTGAAACATTTGGTACCAAATAGGCCGATAAAGCAAGTAGGCCTTTGTTTGGGTTTTTCTTTAAAAAATAGAACTGGCTAGCCATTTTCAAAGAAGAAAAACACAACCGGGCTCATGATGTGCTAAACATAAATAAAACCCGCTTAGACGGGCCACAGCCAAGACAGCCTTCTTGTTACCTCGATCCGTCGCTAAAACTAGTATAAATAACAACCGCTTGTTCCTCATTGTCTAAAAAACTGCTTGTTCCTCAAAAAATCACATGACTTGTCGGGTCCCTCGTGTCACCGTCAGATTGTAATTCTCTCATTTATCGACTACGCTGACGATGGCGTGATCCCCAGATGTCCCACCATTAGAGGAACCATACTTTTGGGCTTGTACTATAGAGGCACTTGCTTATGCATCGCCATGACGCCGGTGGGTCCTCATCGTCATCCCTCCATGTACAAATATCTCCTTGTTCCTCCTTGTTGTTGACGACGCTGACAACGCGAAGAGGGCGGGCGCATCACGCATGGCTAGCAAACCAAGGCCACAAGGTGGAGGACGACGGCGAGGCCTCTGACGGAACTAACAGAGCTGTGAAGATGCGCCGTCCAACAAGCAGCGGAGGGGAGTACGAGGGTTGACCGTGGGGGTGGTGGGGGCTAGTCACCGGCTTCAGAATGCACAAGGAGCTCAAGCAGCCAAGATGAGAGATGTTATTTCCTTGGTTGTGATTTGTTACAATATTTCACTCTAAGTTAAATGAATGGCAAGCCATTTGCCTTGTTTCAAAGAAAATATGACAACACAAATGAAGTTGAAAAGGGCAGAACATCTATCTCTAGCTTACAAACTGCATAAAAGCACGAGGGTTGATTGTTCATCGTGTTTACAAAAACCCAGATTGAAAAGGGCAACAACATCTAACTCCAACACTGCTTTCGCAGCCACAATCAAATGGATCGGTCAGTCCATAGAATGAACATCCCGGATCGTAAAATTTATCGGATTATGACCACAATATGTTGTAAATAGAAGCCCAAGACGCTCGTAAGCTCGCTGCCCACCAAACTCCTTTTTTGCTCTTCGACATACCCATCCACAAAACCATGCTGCTGATAAACTTAAGCCTAATGGACAATAGTAACCTCACATTCAGCAGGAAGAATGTGACAAATCTTGTGTTTGCACGGTTGGCTATGTATCGTTCTAGCATTATTGTCTTTAATCGAATCTCATGAGAAGTGAGAAAATCCCGATTGTTAGTGTCAAAACCGGCGGATCTCGGGTAGGGGGTCCCGAACTGTGCGTCTAGGCGGATGGTAACAGGAGACGAGGGACACGATGTTTTTACCTGTGTTCGGGCCCTCTTGATGGAGGTAAAACCTCACGCCCCGCTTGATTAATATTGATGATATGGGTAGTACAAGAGTGGATCTACCACGAGATCAAGGAGGCTAAACCCTAGAAGCTAGCCTATGGTATGATTGTTGTAATGTATGTTGTGTCCTACGGACTAAAGCCCTCTCGTTTATATAGACATCGGAGGAGGCTAGGGTTACACAGTAGTCGGTTACAATGGTAGGAGATCTACATATCCAGATCGCCAAACTTGCCTTCCACGCCAAGGAAAGTCCCATCCGGACACGGAGGGAGTCTTCAATCTTGTATCTTCAGAGTCTTGGAGTCCGACGGACGATGATAGTCCGCTGTCCGGACACCCCCTAGTCCAGACTCCTCAAGAGTCTCTCTAACCAAGCTTCAATGACGATTAGTCCCGCAGATAATGTTCGGCATTGCAAGGCGGTTCTCCCTTGAATAATTCAGAGAAGATCATGAACACTGTGATAGTGTCCGCTCGCAAAATAAATTCCACATTCCACCGTAGAGAGAATAAAATGTACACCAGCTCAATCTGCCGACGATATGCGGCGTGACATCACACCGCTACCAAGCTTTTTACTTGAATCGCTTTTTACTATACCACCTCAAAGACGCTTAGCTTAAGCGTTTCTTTGGCATGTCTTGTCGAAGGTAGATCGTGGTTCCCTTATTCCGGATTCTCATCAATACGGACGTAGTAACCCAACCGCCGCCATTGATGGTGGCGCTTTGGGAGATAAGGGAGTTTTACCAGCTGGTGGGGACGATAGTTTTCGGCCCGCCTATATATAAGGGATAAGGATTCACCTTCTCACCCACGCCTTCTTCCTCCTTTGCTTATCCATCTCCGCAGCACTCAAGCTCCAACGCCTGTTCACAAGATCTCGCCGACCTTCTCCGAATATGTCCGGAGCGGAGGCAAATGGTTGGCCTCCACCGCTAAGGAGGAGCACATCACCAAGCTGCAGCACGGATACCTTTCCAAATGATATCGCAGATTGGTCGCCTGACGAGGGGCAGCTCATCCTACCCCCGGGCCCCATGAGAGGGTTGTCTTCTCCCCACTTCCTCCGCGGATCGGGCTTTCCATCGCACCCATTTGTCCGGGATCATGTTTTACTATGGCTTGATTTCCATGATCCGCGCCAACTTCATCCTCAACATCTCGGCTTATCATCGTGGTGCGAGGCCTTCTCTCGCATCCGCCCCACTTCGCTCAGGGCTCAAGACCTTCAACGCTGTCAAGGTTGTGAAGGGCACGCAAGCGAATGCGGAGGCGCCATGTTGGGTAAGCCGCCCAACGCCCCTCGCTCGGCGGGGCCTTCGTGGACTCCATCAAGGTGGCAATCGGGTGGTTCTACATCACCGATCCGCAGCAAGCCCACATGGGCGGCGGCCCCGAAGTTTAGATTCCGCGCCTCCACGCAGCTCACCTCCCGAAAGAGAAGGGCTTGTTGCGGGCAATACGGCGAGCCGACGGACTCGAGCTCGCATCCGTGGCCGGTGAGCAGAAGCTCAGCTCGCCGACGTGGTCCAAGTCATGCTCATCCGCCGGATCCTCCCATGCCAAGAACGGGCATTCAACTGTGGAGTTCAATCCGAACGGCACCAGCGCTAAGCGGCTCTTCGATACAACATACAAAGGCGCTCGAGGGTGCTGTTTAAGGGCGCCGAAGCCCCGCGATCCACGCATGTAAGATCATGGATTTCGCCGCAAAGATCCGCCGACGAGGTAAGTGATTCAACCCTTTACGGACACTTGTGGTAATCAAATTGATTCTAGAGGGGTTTCATTCTGCCTCTTCCTTTGACAGAATGGATGGAGAAGGCCAAGCTGCTTATCAGCCCGGCTCCCATGCCGTAAGACCCAGAGAACGCCTGCTTAGCAGGTTGTTGGTTCCGCGCCGCACGTGGTGCCGAGAAGAAGGCCAAGAAGGTGGCCGGGACTCAAAGAGTTCTCAAATCAAAGGCCCGACGACGAGGCGATTCTCCCCAAGACGAGGAGGAGGAGGAGTACTCTTCCCTGAGGAGGAGAGAAGAAGAGGAAGGCTTCCCAATAGGGGAGGCCAAGGGTCCAAGAGGGAAGGACTATCCTCGACAGTTTCGCCAACACCATCGCATGAGGATGAATGGTCTCCAAGGGCCAAAGGTCCGCAAGATCGTAAGTATCCGGATCCTGATATGTAATTTCTTTCGTGTCGCGTAGTGTCCTTCTAATGCCGCATTCTATCCGTAGTCCGGCCGATGACGATCTCCCCGACTCGTCGAGCAGGTCGTTGGCCCCGTCGGATGTGGATTCACTTCCGACTGCCTCTACCCCACGCGCCGACGAGGACACCGAGGTGGGATCCCAGAGAGGGACCCATCAGGAGGAGGCTCCAGAGGTGTCGTCAGGCAGCCTCCCGGACTTTGCGCCGGACTCTACATCGAACCCGCAGTGGTTCCAGAGTCCGCAAGCGCCCTTCAAAGAAGGGCAAGATTCAGGACACCGGCGACTCCGCCCAACCGAGGCGCCGGATAACTTGTTGGAGGCGCTTAAAGGCGCCCATCGCTGGAAGAACACCGCACTATCATGAGTGCGGTGAGTCAAAAGGTTCAGCTCGCCAAAAGCGGGCCGACTGAAGCTCGCAGCAGCCTTCTAACAGTGCTTTGAGGTAAGAAGTTAAAATTATGTAATGTAATATCAAGATAGACAAGAGTCCCTCGATGCTCGGGCCTGTGTTCGGAAAGAAAAGTCGGACCGAGGATCTAACAAGATATACACATGTGGTACTTAAAATATGTCAATATGGGTTTGCAGTGTTGCGCTGCCGACCTCCGCCGCACTATCGGCGGAGGTCAAGTGTTGAAGAAGGATCTCGAGCGGTCCGAGCAAGAGCTCGCCATGCTAAGAAGCAGCTCGAGGACAAAGAAGGTGTCGGTGCACTTTAAAGTAGGGGTACCTTAGTACCTCGAACTTGTGTGACGGGCAACAATAGGTCAAGCGGTAAGGCTTGCCCAAGGCCCGCCAAGATCCTCCGCATTCCTATTTATCGCCATTCAAGAACAAAGTGTTAGCCTGAGAAGACAAGGCCCCGGCAAGAGGAGCTTGCCGGGAAGGACAAGGCCCCGGCAAGAGGAGCTTGCCTGAGAAGGCCAACCAAGGCGCTTCAGAAGACTTGCCGCGACGCACCGCGCGTCCCGGCGAGGCCCGACGAGCGGCAAGCTTGCGGGTGCGACAAGATAACGACCGCGGCAAGGTGCTTGCCGCAGCGGTTACCACTCGCGCCCACGCCCAAAGACATCCGCGATGTGTCCCCGCAGATCGCTTCCCGTGCACGGGCGGTAGTCAGGAAGCCCAGCCGTGCGAGGTGGCAAGTGGAGCTGACTAGAGGCCATCGTGGCGATCGGTGGCGCCTCTAACGGCCGCTTCCAAGATCGTTGAGCGACCGACGGCATTAAATGCCCTTGTCCCCGCCACAAAGTTAGGTAGGGCATCAGAGATAGCGGTTGTACCAACCCGCTGCTTACCTTTTTACCCTCTCTTCGCAGCAGCACTGCTTCGGTGACCCCTTTAGACTATAAAAGGAGGCCCGCAAGCACGAGAAGGGGTTCAACTCATTCGAGACTACAGATACCCACGCCGAAAGCAAGAACAAAATACAAACACAAAGCAGCAGAGGAGTTTTATCTCTCCGAGAGCTCCGGTTGGGTAAAACTTCGCACGCCGACCTCGACCGCTCTTTCAGGCGCCCGCCTCGCCGGACCGAGAAGGCCTCGCCCCATAGGTGCTCGCTTCTAACGACATCTTTGGCGCGCTGTAGGGGCGCCGAGGTGGTGCGACTGATCCGCATTCGCGCAAGACTACGCCAACATCTTCATCGACATGCCACCAAGAAGAAGGCTTCAAGGTGGCTGGCCCGTCGCGATTATCCTACCGCCACCGGAGCAAACAGCGGTGGGGTGGATGCCGGCGAGGAGAGGGCGCCATGGTGGGACTCACATCGTCACCAGTCCAAGGAGAAGGCCCCGCAAGCTTCAACGCTCAGACATCCACCGCCCTCCTGTGGGGTGCAGGATCGACAACGCCACGGTGCTCCTAGCACCGCATCGCTGGAACAAGGCCGAGCTGGTGGGTCGCGGACGATCAAGGCCAACATATGCGCCAACACGCCTGGCACGAGCGCAAGGCGGTCGCTCGTCGAGATGTTGCTCCTTCTAACACCGCGAAGTCCGAGCATATTCGCACTCGCCGCCGCCGCCGCCGCCTAAGATCGCAGAGGAAGCGCCGCCCAAGCCCAATCTGCTTAGATTATCCTCCACGCATAAGATCGACGATCGGAGGGCCATGATTCGAGCCTCGCCGGCTTCGCCAACCGCGATAAGCCCCGGCTAACCGAGCACATCGAAGCCCCGACAAGACACCCAGGCGCAAGCCGACGCCGACAAGACCGCTGGGGTGCCACCACTGCACTCCCCGCCTGAAGGCCAAAATTGCCGACTCGCCGGGCCAACTCGACACCGACTCCACCGCTGCCGACCGCGAGTCGCCTGTAATCAACGCCAAGTTCTCCAATAACGACGACACGAAGACGCTTTGTACCGTGACGAGCGCAGAAGAGAAGCGCCGCGCCAATCCGACCAGAGCGCTGGGCCCATCGTCGATATGCATGCGCCAGGGAACCAGCGATTTGTCAGACGCGTAGGTTGCCTGCTCACCCGTGAGCTGCGGCAAGTCCAAAGGGCCCAAGATCAAGAACTTCAAACCAGACGCATTCGAGAAGTACGATGGCAGGATACATCCGCCGAGTTCCTCGCTGTTCACACCATTGCGTGCAGCTGCCGAGGGCGCGACGAGAAGATCCTCGCCAACTACTTCCTCGCCGGTGCTCAAGCCCAACATCGATCTTGGCTCATGCACTTGCCGGACAACTCCATCTCTTCGTATGGACCTGTGCCATCGCTTTGTCGGGCGCCTTCACGGGCGCCACAAGCCCCATGGCCAGGAGAGCGATCTTCATCCGCTTGCCTAGAAGGAAAGAGAACCCCCGCAAGTACATACAGAGATTCAGCCAGTGCGCAGAACATCCCTGACGCCTGACTGCCGCCATGTTATCGCCGCTCCATCGAACGCGCGAATCGCAGGATGAGGGAGGAGATGGCGATGTGCAAATCAGAGATGTCACGAGCTATATGCTCGCCGACAAGTGTGCATCGGGCTGAAGAGGGGAGGAAACTCCCCGGAGAGAACGCAGGGCGTATGATCTAACAGAGGAGGACACCCTCCGCAAGGAAAACCGGAGGCGGAATAATGTAAAGAGGAAAGCTAAGGATGTGCTAGTCGCCGAGCAGTCCGACAACAGAGGCGGCGCCGACAAGGCCAAAGCTGGTGACTCCGGGCGAGGCTGTGGTGGCCGACAAGGTGATGGCTCCGCAAGCAAGATCGCAAGATCCATCGCACTAAGGGCCATGACCTCCAAGCCTGCAAGAAGGTGGAGCAGATGGCGAATTGCGTATGATGAATATGAACGCCGCGACAAGGAGAAGGCCCAGAAGGTGGCGGAGGATCCGCAAGAAGCGCCCCGTCCGGGAGGGCGCTGCAGAAGGCCAAGCAATGCAAGGAGACAGACTCTCCCACGGCCGCGACAAGGATGAAGACGAAGATGAAGATGATGAGATGGAGGAAGATGAGACCGACGAGCAAGAGTTTCGTAAGGCAACGGAGGTTTTGTGGTTGACGGCGTGCTTCTTCAGACACCTTGCACCGCCAAGCAGCTTGGAAAGCGGAGGTAAATGCAGCAGTAACCATCACCGAATCGCCAAGAAACCTCGGTGGTCCAAAGACGCCCATCATCTTTGATGTTGAGGATCACCCCGATCGATCATCGCGGTCGGGTGCTTGCCGATGTTGGTTTCGCTAACCATCCGCAACCTCAAGGTCACAAAGATGTTGGTTGACGACGGGCTGGCCTAAATTGATCTCTTCCGCGGTGCTCAATAAGCCCAGATCCCCACAAAGGAGCTCAAGAAACCGGTACCTTTCAAGGAATCAACCCGGAAGGAGCAAGCCTAAGGGGAAGATTACATCGCCAAGGATGTTTGGCAGCGAGCTGAATTTCGTAACGTAGAGGGTCACATTTGATGTTGCTGATTTCCATCGCCCTACAATGGGATACTCGTCGCCCAAAGGCTTGCCAAGTTCATGGCAGCCTCTCATTATGCTTACAATGTGCTCAAGATGCCTGGTCCGATAAGTCTTATTTCTGTCCATGGCGACAAGAAAGATGCACTTATCTCGCACCGACAAGATCTACCGGGAAGCAAAGAGCTCGCAGCAGAGCGCAAACCACTTGCCGCTGAAGCTCCCCGGGGAAGAAGAAGACCAAGTCCGCAAGAGTAGCTCGATGCCCACTCGCAAGCGCACTCTTCGAGTGCTGCGCCATCGCCGAGGACGCACCATCGAGCTCCACCGACAAGTGCAAGAAGGCGAAGACAATGAACCCAGACCAAGAAAGTGGTCATTAAGGAGGACGGCACCGGTGGTACCTTCACCATCGCCACGCTTGATCCTAAATAGGAAAGCGCTGCTGCTGCTTTCCTCGCGGCGAATGTCGGCGTGTTTGCATGGCAACCATCCGACATCCCCTGTTCCTGTGAAAGTAATTGAGCACCACCGCCGCTCGTCCTCACACGCCGCCCGCCAAGTAGGGAGTCGAAGCAAGCAAGTGGAACGCCAAGAGTTCATAGCGTAAGAGATCAAGAAATTGAAGCAAAGCAGCCTCGCCCGAGGAGTTCTCCATCCAACGTGGTTAGCCAATCCAGAGTTGTGCGCAAGGCTTAACGGAAGTGGAGGCTTTGTATTGACTTCACGGATGTTAATAAAGCTTGTCCCAAAGATCCATTTCTCGCCGCCGCATTGACCAGATTGTCGACTCCACGGCGGATGTGATCCGCTGCTTTCTTGCTGATACTGTGATATCATCGATCTTCATGGTAGAAGATGATGAAGAGAAAACCGCATTCTTTACTCCATGTGGCACGATCGCTTTGTGCGGATGCCTTTCGACTAAAGAATGCTGGTTCAACATTTGCAAGAGTAGTCACCATGCTTTTGTGCCACAGCTTGCACGTAAATGTGGAAGCCTACATGGATGATATAGTGGTCAAAAGCAAGGACAGTAAAAACATTGGTCCAAGATTTGATGAGACCTTCACAAATCTACGCAAGATCAATCTCAAGTTGAATCCCGAGAAGTGCGTGTTTGGACTTCCTTCCGCAAGCTTCTCGGATTCTTTTGTATCTCAGGGGATCAAACCAATCCCGACAAGATCAAAGCCATCGAGCAAATTGAAGCCCCGGCTGGCCAAGGATGTGCGGAGGCTTGCCGCTGTGTTGCTGCTTCTCAAGAGGTTCATTTCTAAGTTCTGCTGAGCACGCCCGCCATTTTTCAAAATTTTGAAAAAGGCGGTCCAATGAAATGGACTCCTAAGCGAGGTCGCGCTTATAGGACTTAAAGAGATACTCTATCCTCCACTCAATACTTGTCGCACCTAAACCACAAGAGAAGTTGTCGCTGTACCTAGCGGCAACCAATCAAGTGGTTAGTGCTGCGTTAGTAGCGGAGAGGGAGGCAGATGATGAGCCAGAACCACGGCAAGCTTAATCCAAATGACAAGCTGGGGCTCCCCCGCAAGTTTCGGGTCCCGACAAGGATGGATCTCAGCAGCTGCCGAAGAAAAAACAAGAAGATGGTGCAGCACCCAGTTTATTTTATCAGCTCCCTTCTACAGGGGGCTAGATCAAGATACTCTGGGGTGCAAATGTTGCTTTTCGGCCTTCTCATGGCCTCGAGAAAGCTGCACCATTACTTTCAGGCACATGAGATCACAGTTGTCACTCGCTTTCCATTGAAGAGGATATTGCAGAATCTAGAGGCAACGGGCAGGATTGTCGAATGGGAACTGGAATTGTCAAGCTTTGGTCTCAAGTTTGAAAGTACTTCAACTATCCAGAGCCGAGCATTGGCAGAATTCATCGCAGAGTGGACGCCAACACCCGATGAAGAAACTTCGGAGAAGAGCATCCCCGACAAGGAAGCAGACAAAGAATGGATCATGTACTTTGATGGTGCCTTCACGCAAGGCGCTGCAAGGGTGTGCTACTTGTCGCACCCACCGGAGAGCACCTCAAGTACGTGGTTCAGATGCACTTTCCCAAGGAGCAAGCGACAAACAATACTGCAGAGTATGAAGGCTTGCTTGCCGGACTCAGGATCGCGGCAGACCTTGGGATAAAGAAGCTCATTGTCAGGGGTGACTCGCAGCTTGTCGTCCGTCAAATGAACAAGGATTATCAGAGTCCGTTGATGGAAGCCTACATTGATGAAGTGAGGAAGCTGGAAGAGCATTTTGACGGCCTACAGATGGAACATGTTCCAAGAATTCAGAATGACATTGCAGATGGCTCACAAAATGCGCCAGACTCAAGTTGCTCGTGGAACCAGGGATTTTGTGCTCAAGTCGACCCAACCATCTATCACGCCATCAACTCGACAGAGCAAGAAGAGGAAGTTGGTTATCGGCGATTACTTTCCCGCAGAGCTACCCAAGCCGCCGCCAAGAAGGTCCCTGTGGTCAACACAAAGAGTGCCGAGGAGCTGCTCGCCCGACAAGCCCTAGGGCTTGCTTCGCTGAAGGCACGCCCCGACAAGTTGTGTCCCGACACGCTTGCCGGGAACATCATGTTCGCAGATCCCAGATTTCTTGCCGAGAATCGATGTTCTCGCAAGAGCATTTGCGCCTTTAGTCCTTGTCGCCGAGCCGCAGTGCCCGCATGGGCACAAGAGATAGTCCATTTCCTTCAAACAGAGAACTTCCCAAGAGCAAGAAGAGAAAGTTGGTTATCAAGCACTACTTTCCTAGAGCTTCCTGAGCCGCCGCCAAGAAGGTCCCCTGTGATCAACACAGTAGTGTTGAGGAGCAGTCTGTCCGACAAGCCCTCGTGTTTGTTTCATAGCTGCACGCCCCGACGAGTCAGTGTCTCGACACGCTTGCCGGGAGCATCACGCCCGCAGGATCCCTGATTCTGCCGAGAAGCGGATGTTCCCGCAGCAAAGATTTTGCGCTTTTAGTCCTTGTTGTCGAGCCATGTGGAGGAGAAGATAACTAAGTGGATCAAGCGCCGCTCAAAGGAGTACAGCCTTGCCGGACACGCATTTACGTAAAAGCTAAGTTGCCAAAGTTTGAGCACAATCATTTTAAATTTTTAGTTATATTCCTTGAACGATCGTGCCTTTGTATGGAAAACCCGGCGCTGAGGAATCGACTGCGGCTAAGTTATGCCTTTAATTTGTTTCGAGTCCGCCAACAATGAAAGTGTGCTGCAACTAGCCCTCGACAAGGTTTCTTGTCGAAGCAACACCGCCCGCAGATCGCTGATGTTCCGCGACTCAGCGCCATGCAAGTGTGTTCCCACCGACAAGTTCCCTAAAAGCGTAGGGTAAAAACATACAAGGGATGGAACTGAGTAAAGGATATAACATAGCAAGCATCCCCTTTTCATTAAAAACATCCCACTGTGCATGTACCATAGGGATGAAAACATGAAAGAGAGGATTACAAGTTTTAGATGCAGCTAAGGCCCAAGGCTTACAATTTAAGAAGATAAGATGCCAGAATCCCTTTCCTGCCCCTCTTCAGGAGGTAGGTCAAGGAGGCGGAAAAGGGCAAAAGGGGCGCTTAGGCGAGCTACAGTGCCGAAGACACCAAGAGAACATCCCGGGGCCGCCCGAGGTCGGACGGTGACGGCGGCACCGAAGCAGAGCTCAAGACGGGCGGCAGGATGTTAGACGCCTGCCGAGGGCACTACGCCTCAGACTCGACTTGACGGCCTTGTCGCCAGCCCTCTTCCTTCCGCAGCCTCCCCACGCTTAGTCGCCCAAGGAGACGCACTCCTGGAGTTCAAGGAGCCGGGCGGCACGGATGATGGGGTCGCCAGACGACGGCGGGCGCTCGACACCTAGTCGGGCCCGCCATCCCGCCGCCCGCTACCCTCATCGCCGATGTCGCCTCCTCCTCGCTATCTCGCCGAGGGGAGTTCGCTGCCGGAGGAGCTGTCCACGCAGCACTCGCCCGAAAGTGCCAAGTCCCCAAAGGCCTTGACGGAGAGGAGATCGCCTCCATTAACTTAAAATGGAGGGTAAACCCCGCCATCGCTGTGGATTCGCTAACGCCTTCCACCCATTTATCAAGATAGATCACACCAGGCTGGGAATACAACGCGACTCAAGGTGTTGCTGATCCCACAGCCCTCATGTGCAATCTCAAGAGTCTGGGCGGTCTAACTCCATCAAGGCCAAGAACGGAGCTGGAAGCCGAGGCGACGACGAGGCGCCGGCGCAGCTCGACGAAGAATTGCAGGGTCGCCCTCAGATGGACCGGCCGTGGGAGAGGAACCGCCGCGGAGGCGGAGATGACGCGCCGCCTGGTCCGCTTTTCTCGAGCGCCGACCTCGCCCTCGACTCGCACGACCGCCCCATGACTCGCCTCCCTCTTCCCTTATGGCTGGCTCGCCACCACGGGCGCTGGATAGAGAGGGTGCGCTGCTCGGCGGCGCACCGCCGCCACCGATGAAGGGCTGTGGTTCCCTTTCTCCATGGCTAAAGAGAGAAAGGGAGCAGAAGTCAAGAAAGAAGAAGATGAGAGAGTGCGGGCTTTACGCCCTCCCACTCTTCTTAAAGGAGCGGGTGGGGCTCGCCGCCCGCTTAGCTAATCATGGCACGGAAGAGCAGGAGTTGGGGCCGACCCGCTGCCTCCGCCGCAATGGCCTGGGCCTCCCGCCCACCGCCTGTGACCCCAAGCGCATGGGAGCCGCGGGCGGGATGCGTAACCGAGGCGTAACGCTACGCATTTCGGATTAAAGTATAGCCCACGATCTTCCCACGATGCCGCTGATTGACGGTGCCGCTACGGAGGACGCGGTGGATGCGGAGGATTTGGTTTGACCCAGCCGCTGCGTTCGCGTTCTCGCTTTTGGGCTCGCCCAACAGCTGGCACTGTATGGCCCAGACCGGGGCTCTCGCTGGCAGATTAAAGTAGGGGTACCTTAGTACTCGAACTTGTGCACGGGCAATGCAAAGATCCTCGCGGCAGGCTTACTGGCGCCCGCCAAGATCCTCCGTCATTCCTATTTACCGCCATTCAAGAACAAAGTGTTAGCCGAGAAGACAAGGCCCCGCAAGAGGAGCTTGCCGGAAGGACAAGACCTCGCAAGAGGAGCTTGCCGGAAGGCCAACCAAGGCGCTTCAGAAGACTTGCCGCGACGCATCAAGGCTCCCGGCGAGGCCCGACGAAGGCAAGCTTGCGGGTGCGATAAGATAACGACGCGCAAGGTGCTTGCCGCAGCGGTTACCACTCGCGCCCACGCCCAAAGACATCCGCGACGTGTCCCCGCAGGATCGCCTCCCGTGCACGTGGCGGTAGCCGTGGAAGCCCAGCGGTGCGAGGTGGCAAGTGGAGATGACTAGGAGGCCATCGTGGCGATCGGTGGCGCCCTAACGGCCGCTTCGCACTATTGAGCGACCGGACGGCATTAAATGCCCTTGTCCCCCGCCGCCGAGTTAGGTAGGGCATCAGAGATAGCGGTTGTACCAACCTGCTTTTACCTTTTTACCCTCTCTCATACAGCACCGCTTCAGGACCCCTTTAGACTATAAAAGGAGGCTCGCAAGACGAGAAGGGGTTCGACTCATTCGAGACTACAAAGATACCCACGCCGAAAGCAAGAACAAAATACAAACACAAAGCAGCAGAGGAGTTTTATCTCCGGAGAGCTCCGGCCGGGTAAAATCTCCGCCGACTCGATCTGCTTCTTCAGGCGCCTCCGCCTCGCCGACCAAGAAGGGCCCCCTGCCCCATAGGTGCTCAAGCTTCAACGACGTAAGGTGATTAACACCACTTTGAATAGTTACCTTACGTAAAAGGATTTTGCTGCAATAAAATTAACAAGGATAATTTGATATTTTAGGGCCACTTAACGAGGTGGCAGCCCTCAAGGAGGTGCAGGTCCGCGTCGAACGCAAGGGCCGCTGAGCGGGAAGAGCGAGAGAAGCAGGAGGCACGGTGGCGGAAGACGGCAAGAGCTCCAAGCTCATGGAGAAGCATGAGAGTTCGAGCGTGACTCCAAGACTCGAGAGTCCGAGCTTGCCTCGCCTCGAAAGTGCCAAGTCCGCCAAGGCCGAGGCCTGTAAGGCCCTTCAAGAGGTTGAAGATGTGAAGAAAATAGCGCGGTAAGGCATTTTTCATGCGCAGTGCATGTTAATGTAAACTACCCGACACTTACCCGCTGAGCTCTGTATGCTGCAGATCTGCCACAGAGGCCCGATGCCGCCAAGATTCTATCGTGGTGAGGAGGGAGCTCGACGGAGAAGGTCTTCGGTCTCAAGACGCCGAGGCTGGCCATCCGGTGCTTTCAAGCCACCACCAAGCAGCTGGTCGAACTCCACAAGGTAGCCGAGGAGGCCATGAAGGCTTCATAGTCCGGCCAGGCTCGACAGCTATGCCTCGAAGCTACTTGACTTCATGCGGCGGCCGGTGGATGCATGCCCTCGGTGGAGGTCATCAAGCGCCCGCCTATATTGAAGGTGCTCGCTGGCCCTTGCCCGACAAAGGTGCATTGGGGCAAGTTGATGCGAGAAGCTTCACAGACGCACCGCCACCGGCAAGGAGTATCGCACGCCCGAGATGTATTATAAAACTGTCCCCAAGGGAGCCCGTGATATTGCGGATAAGTGCCCCAAATGTAATTTTTGAGTAAACTCGTTATGTATTATCCTCGCGCTGAAACTTTGTTCATGTGCTATAACGCTTGTTTAATTTAAAATATTACCTTCAGGCGCCGCTTATAAAATCTGAGAGATGGCCACTGTTGGCTTCATTTCAAGCCACGAAAATGGGTGTTCGGGATAAACTTGAGCACTCTTGTTCCCATTTTGGGTCCATCTAGGAGGCGCCAACACGCATTTAACAAGGCAACCGGACTTATAATGCTTGAACACTCTCACTTAGCCATATAATTCTATAATTTTAATTTCGGCGAAGCCCCGGTATTCGAAGACCGAATCGGGCGCTTATCCACGCCTTCGCTGGACATTGTCCGAACTCAAGCGGCGTGAGTCTTTATGACCCGAAAAACCTCTCAACAATGACCAGCCTCTCGCCTTATCATGCCGCCGTTTTAGCTTTTCCATCGAGGCGCCGCCTGCCAACCGGGCGCAATCGGTGGTTCTCCCAAGGCCACCTTAGCCGATGTAACGGAACGTAAGGCAGCAAAACGGGAGCCGAGCAAACCCAACTATTGACCCAAGACATGATTCGAGCCGATTCATATAATGCTATAAGTTCGGGTGCCGACTTATGAAAGTGTTCGACTTTATCACACCATAATTTACGTAATGAAGCCCTCGGCATATTTGGCCGCACTCAAAATATACGGGTGCAAGATGTCATGTAATGAACATATATATAAAAAGGTGATGTAATTGCAAATAAAAGTGCTGCATTATTTATAAAAGGAAATCTGCTATGAGTGCGGATCGATATAAATAGTGCGGTATGCAAGGGATTTGGACTAAGGAAACATGTCCCCTTCAGGTGAGCTGCGGACTTGGTGTATATAATCGAATTTAATGCTCGTAATTGAGACCACCCGAGTGTTCGCCGCAGCCTTCTTTCGCCCCTCGATCGTTGATCATGAGTTCGGCAGTTCATCACGGACAGGCCTCTCGTTAACGGAGTCCCGTGGTACACAAAGAAGGGAAATAAAATAAAAAGGGGGGCACACTTGCAGCCCCGTGTGGTCGAACCGCACTGGGTCCGCTATGATCGTGCCCTTCCCCGCGCCCATGGTATCTCCAAAGCGAATGATGTACGTGGAGGTTATTCTTGCGATCATGCGCGGCGAGGGTTAGCCAGATATACGCTGCGGCTCGATCGCGCCAGTGGTCTTGGTTGGCATTGCTCGGCGCTGCTTTTGTCAGATCCGCCTTTTAACGGCCGGACTCGAGAATTGCCTTAAAAGGGTGCTCAGATTTCCGCCATGAGAGTCAGATGTTCCTCCGCTCGAGGAGCGCCAGATTCCCATTGACCGTGATGACTCGCGAGGGCCCGCATCTTGAGCTTTAGGTATGCATAATGCGGCACCGCATTGAATTTTGCAAACGCGTTCGTCCGAGCAGAGCGTGATAGCCGCCGCTAAACGGGACTATGTCAAGATTAACTCTCGCCCGAAAATTATCCGGGATCCAAGACCACTTCCAGCAGGACCGAGCCTCGCAAATGACTTCCACTCGGTATGACACCTTTAAAGGTTGTCTTTGTAGGTTTAATCCTTGAGGGTCTATGCCCATTTTCCGTGACCGTATCCTCGATAAAGGTGTTCAGTTAGCGCCGCCGCCCATCGTGACTCTCATGAGGTGAAATCCATCAACGATTGGGTCTAAAACCACGCGCGAATCCGCCATGGCGATGCTAGTCGGATGGTCTCTTCTACGAAAGTGATCGGACAAGAGGACCATGGATTGAACTTCGGCCGACCGCTCCATCGCATAGACGCCCCTTAGTGCGCCGCTTTCTCTCCCTCTTGGGTATATGGGTCGGTAAATCATATTCACCGTCTGCACTTGTGGGGAAAACCCTTCGTCTCTATTGTTTGGCGGTCGGTCTCTTCCTCGCTGCCGCATTGCTCAGCCCCTTGTCGTTGTTTTCGCAATTAACTTGCTCGCTGTTTTAACACCCAGCAATCTCTATTAGTGTGATTAGCTGGTTTTTCAGGTGCCATGTATCCGCATAAGCGGTCGAGTATTCGGTCCAAATTGACGGACCCGAGTGGTTCTTTTGAATGGCTTCTTCCGCTGACCGGTTTAGAGCCCTGAGCGCTGATCGCCTTATCTTCCTTGTCGCCGCCGCACGCGACGCTTGTTCTTGTTTCGACGTGACTCGCCGTTGTTGTCCCTTGTATCCGGACTGCCAGAATTTTTATGGAGATTGTTTGTAGCTAGCTGTCCTCTCCCACGCAGGCGGGTCATTAATGATGTGAGGGCTGCCATAGATTTCGGAGCCAGCCATTCGCCCCGGATGTTATGTTTGAAGGCTACAAGGGCCTTCCGTCCGACAATGATGATTTGGTTTTTCTTTGTCAAGAACCGGTCCGTAATTGTCCGCCAATTCGTCTGGCTGGTGAATAATGTGGCTTAGGTCATCGGCGTTCGGTGGTCGCCATAGAAGTTGTCGGAATGCGGCTTCCGTGTCTTCCCAAGACCCAATTGACTCAAGGGCAAGCTGTTTATCCAATGCCGAGCTGGTCCTTGCTTGAGGAGATACTTGATGGCATGGAGATTGCCCCGGCCATATGGATGTGGAGAAGATAATTTGATCCAAAACTGGGTCTGCAGCCATCGTGAAGATTCGATGTTTACGGGCCTTCGGGATTTGATGATCCATTACTCGCCGCTGAAGCATAGCGGTGTGCGGCGCTCAGATGAGTAATATCGCGACGCAGCTCGAGAGAGCGGTTTTTCGCCCGCCGGGTTATTGTATCAAGAATGGGTCGGGTGCCCACGTGATCCGTAGATGGATCTGGATTCTTGCTTTGTCCTCCAATATGTCTCACAAGTCCGGGCTCCTCTGGCTTCAGACTTTTGGAGCGATGCCGGGTACGGTCTTGGCCGATCGATGGCTTAGGTCAGCCATATCGCGGCGCTGGTGATGGAGGGTGTTTGTGTAAGTGCATCTAGTGCCCCTTAGTGATTTTGGTGTATTGAAGACTTATAGGTTAAGTAACTCGATGCATTTGTGAGTGTACACAGTGTCTATAAGTCTATGAGGAGTTTGATATTTATAGAGAAAGTCGAATTCTAAAAATGAAGTTCTTCGATCAAGACTTTGATATTCTCAAGACTTTTCAAGACTTTGAAAGTGAAGAAATTGGTGTGACCATGAAGACTTGATATTCATTCGAGGAATATGAAGCGTGAAGACTTTTGTTTTCGTAGTTTCATTTTCTTTCTTGAGTCATAGGAAACACCGCATCGTTAAAGGGGTCGAGGAAATACTAAGGAAAAATTTCCATGTGATGCTCAACTCAAAATCCTACACCTACCAATCCCTTCGAGTGAAGCCATTGAAATCTCATACAGCTTCACCAAATTCTTCAAAGGATGAGACGCAGTTCTTCCGTCATCGATGACTTTGCTCGATCGAGGAGTTAGGAATTCGCCAGGCGAATTGCCTACACAAAGGAGGAACATGATAGCCCCGAGGACTTTGAAAGTCAAATTTCCGATGCTGTCATGTGTCGCTACCATGACCAAAATATCTTATCCACCTAACGGTCATATCATTGAAGGGCATTTATGTCTTATCATGTCGGGCTGCTCCCTAGGCTATAAATAGTCGCCTCTACAACCACTAGTTGGTTGGCTGCTCCGAGAGAACTTGACACTTGTCATTTGAGAGCAACCCATCCTCCGAGGACTTTGAGCGAAAATCATCAAGTGAGGAAAATCCAAAACCAAACCCCCATTAAAACCCCAAGTGATTGAGCATCATCAAGAAATTGATCCTCGTGGATCCGACGCTTGTTACCTTTGAAGACTGTGGCTTCTTCCGACGGTTAGGGCCAAGGTCTAGAGCATCCAAGAGGAATTGTGGATCGCCGAGTGACCAAGTCTGTGAAGGTTTGAAGTCACCAAGACTTACCACGAGTGATTGGACGAGGCTCGCGTGGTCTTAGTTCAAGGAGAATACGGTGAGGATCGGGTGTCCTGAAGTTGCGCTAGAGATCGGGTGTCCGGACTGTGTGTCCTCGAGTTTAAATACTCACCGCCCAACCAGACGCATAACCGAGACAGCAGCTTGAACTGGTTTACCAAATCATTGTCTTCACCAACCGACCGGTTCTATTTCCTCAACTCATTCATTTCTCATTCTGTGTTGCATGTTGTTCATATCTGTGTTTGAAGACTTTGATCAAGACTTTCACAAATTCCTCGCTCAATTTCTTCACCGCTTTGTCTTCATCTTGTTATCCCGTGTTTACGCTTCCTCATACTGCTCTAGTCTTCATTTCATCATGCCGACTATGTGTGTAATCTGTTATGTTTACCTCTCGAGTACTTATTCCGCTGCAAATAGTTCTTCGCTAAGGAATTTCTCACCGCAAATTCCTCTGAAGAATTTCATAAAATCGCCTATTCACCCCCTCTAGTCGATATAACGACTTTCAATTGGTATCGAGCAAGGTACTCCCTTGTTCTCGGTGATTTTGGTTTAACCACCGAGTTCTAGTTATGTCGACCGCAGTATGAAGAAAGTGACATGCCCTATCTTTGACGGTCATGATTATCCCAAGTGGAAGGCCATGATGAAGAAGTGCCTCATGGCAAAGAACATCGAGCTGTGGACCATCACCGAGATTGGTCTTATCGATCTATGCAAGATGGCTAATGCTGATGATATTCGCAAGTACACTCGACTTGATCTCATAGCGGCGATATCATCCGCTTCCCGCCATCCAGAGACCAATTCAATGCTAATTATGCATCCGGCAATTCAAAGCTCATCCGGGACCGAATCTTCGATGTCTATGAAGGTCATCGAACTTGTCATGATCCCTGGTTTGAGGACTTCAAGGAATCTCCCAAAACGATGACTTTCGAGCCAGAATCATCATCGTCTGCATCTTGTCTTATGGCAAACGGTGCTGAGGTAACCGAATGCTCCTCATCCGAGTCTTGTGATGAATCTGATAATGATGAATCTGACAATGATGAATCTGATGATGACATTGAATCATGCTATACTAAACTCATTTGTGTTGCCACTAAACAACAAACGGTTTTAGAACAAACTCAAGATATGCTAGAAAGAAGTGATAATATGTTGCGAAAGAAATGGATCAGTCAAAAGCCTTGGGTGAATGTCTTCGAGAATTCACTCCAAGCTTGACGCCCTTCAAGATCAGCATAACACCTCTTGATCGATCATGAGAAGCTTTCTTGAAGCTATTCAAAGAAAGGCGATCTTGAAAAGCTAAGAGTATGTTATGAAGATCTTCGTAGGAGCGCGATTCATTACTAGCTCAACAAATCAGCGCTTCTCGTGAAGAATTTGTTCCTCCATGCTTAAAGTGCATTGAACGTGAATCGCTAATTCTTCACCAATGTTCAAATGCTTCAAATGTTACAAATTCTTCATCCGCCTCGCTATCACTAATTCTCATCCGAGGATTTTGCTAGTATCACCGACAATGCAGGTTGAAGGAATTGTACATGACATGCATGTACAAAAGCCTCAAAGGGCATCGACACTTTGTGATGTGCTCAAAAGCAGATCCTCAACAGAAACCCTAGGAAAGAGGGTATTGCCTTTGAGAGGAAACTCAATGCCGATGGAACATATTGGAAACCCGAGCAAGATCCCAAAACCTCATGGGTTGCTGCAAAGGGACCTCCAGCTGATCCATCTAACTTATCCGGCTTTACATGTGAATCTCCTCATTCTTCCGATGAGTCATTTGACTCCAACTATAAACTGCTCAAAAATCGAATGGTGAAGTATTTGCTAGATATGTTGGCACTAATCGCAGAACGGTTCCCTATGAAGAAAATCTGGTTCCCAAAAGCTGTGTTGAAAGTCTTCAGTGAATGTCCTCATGACACCACCAAAGGAAGAACAGAACCCCAGATCAAATTCTTCATATGGACCAAACTCTTCATATGGATCCAAATCCTCATATGGACCAAATTCTTCACGAGGATCAAATTCTCAACCGGATCAAAGTCCTCATATGATTATTATCATGCTAACAAATCTGTCTCGCAGGTAAAGCTAAGGGCTATGAATATGTGCATTATTCTTCAAACCATTATGTTCATAAGTCCTCAAGAATTACTCGCTTATTCATATGCTTACCCTAACCCTCCTATGCTAAGCTTAAATGGTTTGGCATCTTTGCCACCTTTCTCACATGGTGCTCGCAGGATGATGAACTCTTTGCCACCCTCCGATGTGGGTGGTGAAGAAAAGAACTAATCTCTTTCAGAGGTCAGTCTCTCCGACGTGCTCGAACGCTCAAGAATTTGTCGGGACCCGACAAAATGCTCGAAAGGACGCAGCGAATCATGATGAAATGAACTTTCATTTCACACGCCCTCATATCGCTATATCTCTTATCGCTTGATGAAATTCATCCGATGAACTTGATATCATATTCTTCATCGATGAAGCATATGAGATTGTAAGTTACACTAATTCATCCGCAGGATGATCAACCCAAAACCACCGAATGGGTCCTCGATAGTGGATGTACAAATCACATGACCGGTGACAAGAATCTATTGATGGATGCTCCTTTATCACCGCCACCTTCAAGCATATCATATTTGCCGACAAAGGCAAAAGTCGTATTGGGTCTTGGTAAGGTTGTTATCTCTAAGGATAAGCACATGGACAAAGTCATGCTTGTTGAATCCTTAGGATACAATCTCATGTCGGCCTCAATGCTTTGTGATCTTGATATGGTTGTTGTCTTTGGCAAATATCGCTGTGTTGTGATTATGGAAGTCGACAATTCCAAAGTCTTCAAGGCTTTAGGAGAGGAGATCTCAGATATTGTTGATTTTCTACAGACCACAACCAGCCATGTGTCTACTTGCAAAAGCTTCGTATAGGCTGGCTATGGCATCGACGACTTGGTCATGCAGCATGAGGAATTTGAACACGCTATGGAAGAAGAAGCATGTCATTGGCATTGAGAATGTCAAATTCTCAAGGATCACTTATGCGGAGCATGTGAAGCCGAAAATGACCAAGGCCAAGCATCCAAATAAGACTATCATGACCACTACTCGTCCATTCAATTGCTTCACATGGACCTCTTCGACCTAATCATTATTCAGCAAATACTAATGATGCATCTCTATATGGTTTTGTCATTGTTGATGATTATTCTCGATATACATGGGTACACATTGTTACTTACAAACATGAAGTGCAGTGAAGTCTTCAAACGATTTTCCTCGAGGGCTTCAACCAACTTTGGTGTGAAGATCAAGCATATCGGTGACAATGGAACCGAGTTCAAGAATTCTGGTCTTGATGCCTATCTTGATGAACTTGGTATTACTCATGAATTATCTCGCTTCCTTATACTCCTCAAAGAAATGGCGCCGTGGAGCGCAAGAATGTAACTCTTGTTGAGATGGCTCGACTATGCTTGATGAATACAAAACGCCTCAGCTTTTGGATTGATGCAATTGATACCGCTCGCCACATCATCAACAGAGTATATCTTCACAAATTCTTCAAGAAGACTGATATGAACTCCTCAACGACAAGAAACCCAATGTGAGTTATTTCAAAGTCTTCGTGCTAAATGTTGGATTAGAGATCCTCACCACAACTCTAAATTTGCACCAAAGCACATGAAGGTTTTATGCTTGGTTACGAAGGACTCAGACACCTACAGTAGTCTTCAACATTGTTCTTCACAAGATTGTCGACATCAGATGTGCGGTTCGATGAAACTAATGGCTCGCAAAGAGAGCACCTACCTTCGTGTTAGATGAACCAGCACCGAGGATGCTATCAAGCACAAGGCAACCGAGGATGTCATTCCCATCAAGAATCTGTGAAGAATTCATTCCTGCTCGTGAAGAACGCCGAGCTGATGCACCAAGAACATGATGAGGAAATTGGTGTCAAGAAAATGCTGATCAAAATCCTCACGACAACCAACTCATCCACGTTGCAAAAGAAGTGCAAGTGGAGAAGATCATCGATGACATCAACAAGACCAGTCCTCTCACCCGCTAAAAGCCTCACACTTATCTAACTTTTGTGGGCACTATGCTTTTGTCTCTATCTCAGAGCCCACTAAGGTAGATGAAGCATTTCGAGCCGAGGATTCAAAGCTATGCAAGAAGAATTACATCAGCTCGAGCTGAACAATGTCCGAATTGGTCAATCGCCTGCATCCTCGCAAGCATAATATCATTGGCACAAAGTGGATCTACCGCAACAAGCAAGATGAAAATGGCCTTGTTGTGAGGAATAAGGCACGACTAGTAGCTCAAGGCTACACACAGTGTCAAGGAATTGATTTCGATGAAACTTTTGCACCTGTTGCTAGACTTGAAGCTATTCGATTTTACTTGCCTATGCTAACCATCATGATATCATCTTATATCAAATGGATGTGAAAAGTGCATTCCTCAATGGTAAGCTTGAGGAAGAAGTATATGTTGCTCAACCCCTGTGTTTTGAAGATCCCAAGAATCCTCGACAAAGTCTTCAGACTAAATAAGGCTCTCTATGGCCTCAAGCAAGCCCCTCGGCGTGGTATGATACATCAAGGAATTCTTCGTGAAGAATGGCTTCACACCCGTTCACTCGATCCTACTCTATTTACTAAATCATATGATGGTGAACTGTTTGTGTGCCAAATATATGTTGATGATATTATCTTTGGCTGTACTAACCAACGATATAGTGATGAATTTGTTTATATGATGAGTGAAGAATATCAAATGTCTATGATGGGAGAGTTGAAATTCTTCTTAGGTCTTCAAATTGCCAAAGCAAGAATGGCATATTCATATCTCAGAGAAATACCTCAAAGATGTATCGAGGAAATTCGCATGCAAGATTGCAAAGGCGCTAAAATTCCTATGCCCACAAATGGTCATCTATGCATCGATGAAAATGGTATCGACTTCGATCACAAGGTATACCGCCCATGATTGGTTCTTTATTGTACCTATGTGCATCTAGGCCAGATATAATGCTTAGTGTTTGCATGTGTGCCCGATTTCAAGCTGCACAAGGAATCACACCATAAGGTCTGTGAAGCATATTCTTCGATATCTAGCTCACACACCAACACTAGGATTATGGTACCCCAAGGGCTCGCTTTTGATCTCATTGATATTCTCGACTGACTATGCCGGTGATCGTGGACCGCAAGTCAACATCCGCACTTGTCATTTCTGACGATCTTTGGTCCGTTGGTCCTCAAGAAACAGTAATTGTGTATCACCGCTTCATCGCCAAGTTGAATATATTGCTGCTGGGTCATGCTGTGCTCAATCGCTGGATGAAGCAAACCTCAAGGACTATGGCGCCAACGTGAAGAATGTGCCTCCTCTCGCGACAACGAGAGTGCCATCAAGATTGCTCACAACCCAGCTCAAAGACTCAAGACTAAGCACATCCAGATTCGCCATCATTTTCTTCGTGATCATGTGTTGAAGGGTGACATCTCCATCGAGCATGTGAAGATCAAGAACAGCTAGCTGATATCTTCACCAAGCCCTTGGATGAGAAGAGATTTAGCAAGTTTGTGTGAGCTAAATATCTTAGAATCTTCAATGTTCTTTGAAAAGGACACACATCCTAACCCTTATGCATAATTGATGACTTAGATGTGCAACACATGAAGAAACGTTGTTCCTCAATCAATGAAGAATAACACTCTAAGTGTGAAGAAATCAATGAAGAATTTGATTCTCGTAACCCTACGACAATTGTACGCTGTGTCTGAAATCATCATTCTTATAATGGTAATACGCCACCACAAAAGTTGAAAATCTTCAATTTGAGTTTTTCCTCATTTTTGAAATTCCTCTTTTTTCAAATTCTTCAACTTTGCAAAATCTTCAAGATTTCGCTATATTTCTTCATTATATATATATATATATGAGTTTATGTCCTCTACAAGATTCACTTATTGCTAATTCTTCAAGTTGCGATTTCGCTAAGTGAATGTGATCGACCTTCCTCTATGCTATACTCAATCCAATCTATTCACAAATTCTTCATGTGCTGCTCGATTGAAACTGCTCAAAGTCTTCACCGGTCCTTGACAAATCAAGAAATTGCGAATCTAAACTTTTAAACAAATCTTATCCAAGTTTTCGGTTTTACCGCCAAACCGCTCCGATCCCACGATGTATTAGTTTAATCACCCACGATCTTACACGATCTCATCTCAGACAAGACGTGGGTGACACACGCCGCGGAAGGAGAAAGGGCAGGGCATGTTCGCCCAAAATCTTCGGCTAACAGTTTTTCACCGTGGCTATAAATACCCCTTTACCCTCCTCACTTCATTTACTCCGCCGATCGCTGTCTCGCCGAGCTCTCTCAAACCCTAGCGCCGCTACTCCATCGCCGCCGGTGAGGAAAAGCTTCACCGCTTCGACCTCATCGCTGTCAGATTGCTACGGTCATGAAATCTTCACTCCGCCGCCAGTAGTCATCTTCCTCCGCCAAGTTAGGGCGTGAAGATCTAACGTGATTTAACTTCTACAGCTCATCTCTGCTCGTCGTGTTCTTCGTTCGTAATTAAAAGTCACTTTTATTACTCGCTGATTCTCAAATCTTTTCAAAATCTTCAAAGGTGTTTTTACTCTTCAAAATCTTCACATATGAACACCTCACACACTATATGTTCTTGATTTATCTCCCTAAGCATTCATTTCTTCAAGATTCCTCAATTGTGCGGATTTTCAATCAGACAACTCGAACCTAAGACTAAACGCTTAGTGAAATTCCTCAAGGCTCAAACTGGTCAAATTCTCAAAACTTGCTTCTTTTGAAAAATCTTCCGAGAACGATATGACCTCTCCAAATTCCTCGCACCTACACTCGCTCACAGGTACTCATGTCCGCCGCCAATCACTAGGTTCTCATCAACTTAACTCATTTGCAGCTGCCTCTGAAGAAAACTGCATACTTCTTCAGAGTGCTCTATTGTTCAAATTCTCACCAAGAAAATGGCGTAAGGCAAGAGACCGCAGAAGGGAGGAAAGAAACCGAAGTCATGATCGCTTTTGAAATTCCCGAGGAAATATACAAAGACTATCGCACACCGATGAATCCAAATTTGGCAAGGAGACTAAGAACCAGCAAGAAAGTGCGATACAGAGAATAGAAAGGAGATGGGCACGAGAATGGCGAGAATACCGCTATGTCACTCCTAAGTACATGAGGAAATTCGCTCAATCCTCCATGCCCAAGAGCTCCTCCGCACTGCCAAGTCACGATCCCACCAAAGATCAAACGTGGTGAAGACTTTCCCAAGAATGGTCCAGCGCCAAGCCAAATTGGCAAGACAGCCAAGGAGGCAAGGAGGAAATTCAATGAGGATCTGCTGCTGCGCCGCTGCCGAGCCTCGGTCAAACCGAGGAAATCAATGCCAAAGAAGCTCGCACGCAAGCCAAGTGTTTCACCGTCACGCCTCACGCCCAGCCTCACCGCGCCTCACGGCAAATTCTCGATCGTCGCCGCCATTCAAAATCCTCAAGAGCCCCTCCAAGTCCTCAACACTGCATCTTGCTACTTGTCAAAGGACTCAAGGATTCTCCATTGCTTCGTGTTTCAAGAAGTTCTCACCGCACCAATGTCCTCAACAGTCCCACTCGCTCAAGACAAAGCAATCGCTGGACGCGGTCCTCGCCAAGTCCAAAGAAGAAACAGTTGCATTCAACGCTCCTCCGATGATGAAGCCTCTGATGAAGAACTTGAAGAAATCATCGAGACAGATCGACCAAGGCCGCTAGAGCCAAAGGAACAAGTGTACTCGCTTTTGGATCCAAGAAGATCCTAGACTTCATTGACCTGTGGCATCAGATCCACACACTCCTCTTCCGGATCTCGCCATCGACTCGGTCAAAGTCATATGTCGAACCATTTCATCTCTCAAGAGAAATGGAAATTTGAAAAGGCTCGTGAATTGAAGAGAGCAAAAGCAAGAAAAGAGAAGCTTCGAGGAAAACATCATCAACTTGACTCTCAAGAACTTCTTAAAGCTCAATCGAAATCCAAGCACTCAAAGAAGGATTTTGATGCTTATAATGCCGACGGCAAGGAGCCAAGGTGAGATTCGCCACCGACGAAGAGAATGTCAACTGCTGCAGCCCATCGCAACAAGAAAATCCTCAGTCAAGAATCTGCTCACCGCTGAAGAACATGCCAAGATCGCTGATGACTTTCAGCAGGCCGATGAGAACACAAGTTCCGTGGCTGATGACTCCATTCCACCGCCGAAGAAATTCCTGTGGCATCCACTAGTGGTGCGCTCAAGAATCAAGGAAACAGGCAATCGCACTCAGCCAGCTCAAGAAACTGTACCACAATCCTCAGCCTCCTCCCGCACCAACACCAACTCCAATTCTTCCTTCCGCCTATGAAGTGAAGAAGACAAAGGCTGCAGAACGAGCTGCAAAGGAAGAAAAGGAAGGCATCACCAGGCCAAATTCTTTGGCCGCAAGAAAATGAAGCCAATGACCAGCTCGATTGAAAATCCTATTGATGCCATTCCCATTTCCTCCATGTCATCCAAGGAAATTGTTCCTTTGGAGAAGAATACACGATCCCAAGCGGATCGATGAAGAAAATCAACTGCTGCTACTTCGTAACAGCTTGATGAAGAAATTGAAGTGGAAGCTTCCTTCAACTCCCGTTGCTTTCTCACCCGTGCCTCTCGCCACACCAAGAGGCAGGTGTTGAGGAAATTGAAAAGAAGATGAAGATGTGGATATTGGGTGCACTACACCTGTGATGAACGATGACTTTGGGAAAGTCAAGACCCCAATACTCCTCTCTTCACTCCGCTTCAACAAGTTCCTCACCACCAACTACTACTGCTCAAATGGGCTCAAGAAACTCATCCCACATCATCTCGTCAACGAAGAGATTCCAGCCACTAGCGCCAAGAACCAATCACGATCCTCAAACCGCACAAGGAGAGGAACCAGAAATTCTCACCAAGAACCTGAAATCGCGATTCCCGAGGTTGTGCCGCAAATCACAGATATTCCTCCGCCCAAGCCAAAGAATCCATTTTCAAGCAAGCAAAATTCAAGGCTGAAGATTTCTTTTCCGAGCATGTGTTCTTCATCGCCATAACTTATGACTCGCCGAATGAGGAAAAGACGCTCGACTCCAACACAAGCAAATTTCTATTCCTCGCTATTTGACAAGGACAAGATCTTCACCATGAGCATATTCCTCATGTGGATATGGAATCACCGCTGCTTCGAGCCAAGATTCGTGTTCTTCACGATGCAGGCTGCTGAATTTCAGACCGATATATGTGGATCGAATGAAGAACTCATTCTTCGCTTCTATGCCACCGCACATCACCGGAGATGTCAAGACATCAACTCATGGGTTCTGGATTGATGATCGAAAATACTCACTACAAGGCACCAAGAACTGAATTGCTTCGTGTCCTTCCTCTTGATCCTCCCCATGAATCGCCGTTACTCTACAATGAACGTGAATCGTCTCGATCACTTCATGCAAGTGCGATGAAGCCATTGAAGCTGTGCCAAGCCCTCGAACCAAATTCTCGTCAAGGATTTGCTCTATGTGCCTTGACCGTATAGAATCTTGACGAAGACTATGAGTCCAATCAAAGGCCACGACTCAAATGATGAAGACGCTGCTGGCATCATGAAGAACATGCTTTTCAATATCATTCATGTATGCTCCACCAACTTCCATGATTTCTTCATGAGGACTCGCCAATATTGCAATGTCACCTTTTGAGCTGAAGCCATATGCGCTTTGGATCATGAGATTCATAAGGGCAAGATCTTCACCGAACTACAAGGTCGACACTCAACCATGGCAGCTTCTCGCCGCCCATTGAAGTCCTCGTTTACCAATTTCATCATCCGATGACAAGGGCAAGGCAGCAGCTGTAATTGATGAAGGCACTCGCCCATTGATGGTCGGGCCGCAAAGCTGCATCTTACTCCACCAATGACGATTCTCGCCACGCATGATACCGCCGCAAATACCTCAACCAAGAAACAGCCTCAAGCCACAAGACCTGTGGTGATGACCGATCGTGAGTTACTCCTCGCCTTCATCAAGGTTGATCGCAATCGAAATGGGTCAAGCGCCAATTTGCTGCAATTCTTCACAATATGACCTCAACGATAATGCAAGTGAAGAAAACCAAGATTACCTTCATGAAACCCTCAACCGCACTGGCTGTTCTCAATCATGTCTATTCCATGAAGAATTGAAGACTATGGGTCTTCGTGAAGCTTATGACCGGTCCGCACCACCTCCAAGAAATTCAAGAGAGTCAAAGTTCCCGATTTGGTGGCTAGCTCTTATTCTTCATCGCGCTAAACCGATGAATATGAAGATTTGACGACATCGCGGCAGCCCTACTTCAACAACCAACCCCGATAATGCCGGGCGCCTCCATCAACTTGAATATCTTCAGGGCGTTAGTCCTCGCTTTGATCCTTTTGGTCATTTGATGACAAAGGGGAGAAATCTGAGTTAGTCTTCGCCGGTTTATACTATATGCTTTTATTAAGTTACAACTCGCTCTTCCAAACTTTTATTGATCGAGTTGTAATCTTAAACCGATGGTGCCTCGATACTTTTGATCGCATTGTGCCGATTTTGCACTCGCGATGCTCGATACTTTTGATCGTGCTTCGATGCTCGATTTTGATACGTGTTATGCTCGATGCTTTTGAAGCACTAAGCTCAATGTGATATTTGAGCTCATACTTTTGGTGTGATAACACTATGCTCATTCCTAGTTAATACTATTGCATGCATGTCAATCTCATCAGCACCATATTTCATCATGCATTTCAAATTCTTCATAGTATATTTATCAAATGCGTATGAATTACAAGATATAGGGGAGATCTCCATGATTCAAATCTTCAAATGTGCATTGCCTCAAAAGCAAATTCTCATTATGCACATATTCAGGGGAGTTCTTCTATATCTTGCAATCAAATTCCTCAATATCAGATTTACACTTCATATGTTTATCCTCGTTGAAAACTTAACCTATGTTGTCATCAATCACCAAAAAGGGGAGATTGTAAGTGCATCTAGTGCCCCTTAGTGATTTTGGTGTATTGAAGACTTATAGGTTAAGTAACCGATGCATTTGTGAGTGTACACAGTGTCTATAAGTCTATGAGGAGTTTGATATTTACAGAGAAAGTCGAATTCTAAAAATGAAGTTCTTCGATCAAGACTTTGATATTCTCAAGACTTTCAAGACTTTGAAAGTGAAGAAATTGGTGTGACCATGAAGACTTGATATTCATTCGAGGAATATGAAGCGTGAAGACTTTTGTTTTCGTAGTTTCATTTTCTTTCTTGAGTCATAGGAAACACCTGATCGTTAAAGGGGTCGAGGAAATACTAAGGAAAAATTTCCATGTGATGCTCAACTCAAAATCCTACACCTACCAATCCTTCGAGTGAAGCCATTGAAATCTCATACGCTTCACCAAATTCTTCAAAGGATGAGACGCAGTTCTTCCGTCATCGATGACTTTGCTCGATCGAGGAGTTAGGAATTCCAAAGGCGAATTGCCTACACAAGGAGGAACATGATAGCCCCGAGGACTTTGAAAGTCAAATTTCCGACCGCTGTCAGTTGTCAAGCATACCGCATGACCAAAATATCTTATCCACCTAACGGTCATATCATTGAAGGGCATTTATGTCTTATCATGTCGGGCTGCTCCCTAGGCTATAAATAGTCGCCTCTACAACCACTAGTTGGTTGGCTGCCCGAGAGAACTTGACACTTGTCATTTGAGAGCAACCCATCCTCCGAGGACTTTGAGCGAAAATCATCAAGTGAGGAAAATCCAAAACCAAACCCCCATTAAAACCCCAAGTGATTGAGCATCATCAAGAAATTGATCCTGCGTGGATCCGACGCTTGTTACCTTTGAAGACTGTGCTTCTTCCGCACGGTTAGGCGCCAAGGTCTAGAGCATCCAAGAGGAATTGTGGATCGCCGAGTGACCAAGTCTGTGAAGGTTTGAAGTCACCAAGACTTACCACGAGTGATTGGACGAGGCCCGCGTGGTCTTAGTTCAAGGAGAATACGGTGAGGATCGGGTGTCCCGAAGTTGCGCTCGAGATCGGGTGTCCGGATGTGTGTCCTCGAGTTTAAATACTCACCGCCCAACCAGACGCATAACCGAGACAAAGCAGTTGAACTGGTTTACCAAATCATTGTCTTCACCAACCGACCGGTTCTATTTCCTCAACTCATTCATTTCTCATTCTCAGGTTGCATGTTGTTCATATCTCGTGCTTGAAGACTTTGATCAAGACTTTCACAAATTCCTCGTTCAATTTCTTCACCGCTTTGTCTTCATCTTGTTATCCCGTGTTTACGCTTCTCAGACTGCTCTAGTCTTCATTTCATCATGCCGACTATGTGTGTAATCTGTTATGTTTACCTCTCGAGTACTTATTCCGCTGCAAATAGTTCTTCGCTAAGGAATTTCTCACCGCAAATTCCTCGCTGAAGAATTTCATAAAATCGCCTATTCACCCCCTCTAGTCGATATAACGACTTTCTCGGTTAGATCATCGGCAAGGGCTACAAAGTGGGTGGTGGGTGGGCTCAATTTCTTCGCCGTCTGCATTCTCAACCATTCTCGCCATAGTCCGCCAGGCTCTCCCGATAGCGTAGAGATGCTTTAGCGAAGTTTAGGATGTCGCCAAAGGGCGAAAGTGTTGGAAGATGTCCGCGCGGTGAATTTATAACCGCGCCTAACCGAATCGACAGAAGCGCTGGAGGTTCGGAGTCCGCAAGGAGTCCGTGCCCGGAATCACGGCCAAGGGGACAAGATTGCTGTTCGCCCATCGCTGCGGATGTTGAAGCCCCTGTATGGCGGCGCCTATCCACCAGCCTCGATCCGACGATCGGCTCCGGACTAATGGCCAAGCGATTCGCAGGCGCCTACCAAGGCACCGCTCGTGGCAGAGCCAGATCATGCCCGCTGCCACAAGGCGGCGCTGCTATCAGGCTCGAGTCCGTCAAGATCAAGTCTCCGCGACATCGGCCGTGAAGTTTAGGCTTCCGAATCGACTCGACGGCCAGGGGCGAAGCCGATCTACTCCAGATGGCCAAGTGAATTAGCCCGCAAAGGCGGCCGCCGAACACGTAGATCCGTCTGGGGAGAAAAGTCTCACCCGACAGCATTGTTGGTTGAAGATGCCATCGGGCCTATCGGTGACGCACGAGGAACTCTCAATGAAAGCACCAATGTCGGTGTCAAACCGCGGATCTCGGTAGGCGCCCTAACTGCAAGGCCTAGGCGGATGGTAAGAGGAGACGAGGGACACGATGTTTTTACCTGTGTTCAGCCCTCTTGATGGAGGTAAAACCCACGCCCCGCTTGATTAATATTGATGATATGGGTAGTACAAGAGTGGATCTACCACGAGATCAAGGAGGCTAAACCCTAGAAGCTAGCCTATGGTATGATTGTTGTAATGTATGTTGTGTCTCACGGATTAAAGCCCTCCGTTTATATAGACACCGAGGAGGCTAGGGTTACACAGTAGTCGGTTACAATGGTAGGAGATCTACATATCCAGACGCCAAGCTTGCCTTCCACGCCAAGGAAAGTCCCATCCGACACGGACGGAGTCTTCAATCTTGTATCTTCATAGTCTTGGAGTCCATGACGATGATAGTCCGCTGTCCGGACACCCCTAGTCCAGACTCCTCACCGATGCTTACTTAATCCACCGATTGGTTATAACTTTCTTACCCCGCCCCGCTGCTTAAATAGACATGAAAATTGAAAATGCTTAAGGTCTAAAAGAAGAGTGTCGAAAGAGCAACAGTTGAACGGTTAATTCTAGTACACTATATGCGGGCTTCCAATGTGCGTGAAATTATCACCTTTATATACAACTTCTCCAGACATGGAAAGCATTGCAGCAAGCCAATAGTCTTGTTCAGATCAAAACTATTCATTTGGATATATAAGATCTTGACAGAATCCAGCACCATTGATAGGCCATCCATGGAGAAACTCTTCATTGAGCATAGAACATAATATTAGTACAAAATGTGTACTCCAAGATGATATATAAATTATGCGCAGAAATTTAAAATGCAACATATGGTTACAAGTGTAGATGCTAATATAAAGTACCTGAATAACTGTGGAGCCAAGCACCATATTGAAATGAGCACAAAGATCATGTATTACACCCAAGGTCTCCAGTTTAGGCGCAGAGAGGACGGTTATTTGCAACGGTGAATAACTAAAATCAAGGATCAACCTTTGAAGTGAAGGGGCATCTTGGATGATGAGCTGCCTTCCGTCAAAAGAAATTCCAATTTACAAGGTTAGGCGATTTTATTTGGAGACAACCGATTCTAATCAGGAAAACAGCACTAAGCACTCCATCGCAGGCAATCGGAGGGATGATGTTGTGCAATGAGGCCTCCGATATACGAACCCACACAAGTGAAAGTTTCTTGAGAAATGGGAGTCAAGGTTTAGTACCGATTGTTCTGAAGGTAGCACACAGCAAAGGTGGCCGTGGTGGAGAGAGGAGGAAACCGCGAGATGGACATCGGTGCCGAGGGCACAAGTTCATGGGCTTTTGTATGTTGTATGTGATTTGTGGGAATAGTAGAACTCAAGCAGCTGTAGTTCTGTGGAATTGTGGGATTTCAGCCAAAGGCCCACCATACAGGCATGGTATGCTTGCTCGTAGCATGACGGGATGCAGAGGCTTTGAACGGAGCCCTGTGGGAGGAGATGATGGCTCTGGGAATTTCAAAATCATTGAAGAGAGATAGCCGACGACAATGAGATTAGGGGCACGGCGCGCCATAGAGGGCGCCACCGAATTGAGAGGACTTGGTGCGGCAGCAATCCTTGGTGGGGAGAAGCGAGATGATCTCCCAAGGACGGCATCCGGAGATCGCTGATGCGGTCCACCGAGATTCTATTGGTTCCTCGATCCGATGGGGCGGGTCGCCGCTTCTCCCCGCTACTGCCGAAAAGGGATCTACACAAAGGCCACACAAGGGAGCCTCATCTTCTTGGCGCTGGGGTCACCGACCCATTTTCTCGAGGGAAGGCCGTCGGCCATGGATTTGAGCAGAGTAACGAATGACAAGCCTAGTTGTATTAAGAGCGAAGAAGAAGGGAGCTGGGGTTTTTTGTAGGAGTGAGGAAGAAGGGAGCTGGGGTTTTCAGAGGAGTGAGGTGAGGAATTTGGGGGTACGAGGAGCGAAATGACGGAGGTGGGTGGGAGCGAGGAGGAAGAAGAGCACCTAGGTTTTTTTTGTGGGGGGGGGGGCGGTGTGCTGGGTGTGGGTAGCGCCTTTTGAATTGATTTTACTATTTACTAGTGTGGATTGGCTGTTTTGTCTTGGGCCCAGAGAAACAATTACTACTAGTACAAAGGAGACACTCTACAGCCTACCTGTAAAAACAATTACTACTAGTACAAAGGAGACACTCTACCGCTCGCTCCTCCTAGGTCATTGAAACGTCTCCTCATCAATGCCCTTATACTTTTGTTCACCGACATGTGGGCCATGCAACAAGGCCCAAATGCCATCCACCAAATTAGCAGCAAGATGCAAAGGAGAGTCACCCCAGTCAGAGCACGGCAAGAACGAGCCGTCAGATCACAAAACCCCACATCCCCGCTAGCCTAAGTTTGATGGACGAAGCAACCATCATTTCACCTCGCTGAATCCCTTCTCCTCACCGCCTTCAAGAAAGACAACACTCAGATCTTCCACTATTCTTCTCTCCCAACGAAGGGAAGGTAAGCAGATCCATGATGTTGGTATATTTTCGCTCACAAAAAAAAGGAACTTTTGCAAAGCAAGAATCGATCCTCTCTCTTTTTTGTTTCATTGTCATTGCGATTGTGTTTTCCTTTCAAGGGTCTCCTAGTATTCGCTGGCCATGATGGACCAAGGATAACCAAGCAAAGATCTCGCCGATATTGGAGCAGACGCGGAGGCTGGTCCCCACGAGATGAGAGCTCCAAGAAGATGGAGGCAACCACCGAGCTGACCCCAGATATGCTCACGGCCACTCATCGAGATGGCTAACACCCGCTTGAGGTTACAGCCTGTGGCACAAGCAGAGCAGTTTCCCCTTCGAGGATGTGTCCCCCGCCGAAATGCCCAAAGTGATTTTTCTTTGCCGATCTCGATTGTGGTTTTTCATCTAAGTATGTGGTGATTGTCTTTAGAAAAGGAAGTGTGTGGTGATTAATAGTGCAAAATTTTATTAGCTTCGATGCCATGCTATACATAGTGGTTTAAATAACTTGTGGTTCTTATACTGAAAAGTAATTCAGAATTTGTTTCTGTTTCAATTAGAGCCCCGATGCGCATAAGGATTGTGTGGTTGTGCATGTCACTCGCTATGAGGCGACGACTTGAATATACGACCGGGAAAACAGAGTTCTTAGGCTGTTGGATCCTCGAAGCCATTTGGCGGTTATACCAATGAAGAGTTGTATTCCAGCCTCACCGTTGTCATGCGGTTGTCCGTGGTGTATCAAGCACAAGAAGTTCAAAGCTACTCCTTCATTTGTGAGGCATATGTTTTGTCAAGTTTACGCAGAAGATGATGTGGCATGCCTCCACAAACAAGTTTATCAAAGGGCAAGGCCACAAGGTTGTCTTCATGAAGGTTCACAGGATTGAGCTGTCATGCGGACGCCCTCGATGATGTTCATGGCAAGGTCCGCCTTGTGTCCAGCCCAAATTACATCGAGGCATGAAATAGTTGCCCCAGCTAGTCTTTAATAGTAGTTTGATTGTGTCTAATTATCCTAACCTTGCTCGTTATCGACCCTCTTGGGCTAGTGCTCGCTTGAACTGCCTATGGAACTGCTGCTACTTTTGTGTGCCCGTGAATCATGTGAGAACCATCGTAATTGTTGTCAAATGATGCATCCTCACTAGTTTTTTCATGAATATGGCATGGTAAGACATAAGTTTTCATGGTTTATCATACGGGCAATGTGTGTTTTGATGAAATAGAGCACTCGTTCGAGAACCGTGCGCCGGCGTATACATAAGTACTTGTAAACACCGTTGGTGCTACCCCACTTGTAAGAAGTTGTGCAAAACACGGCACATTGGCTCAGCTCGCTTCAACACTAGGCTATCGACCAGCTAACAATCAACAATCTGCTGTCTGACATATAAGCAACTACTAAGTATCTTGTTACAGTGGTTCATGCAGTTAATTGAGGCCACAATGTAATAAATTCCAAACGTTCACACGCTAGTCCAGCGCTCATGTGGAACACTCACAATTAAACTCGTCTTCATAAAAATCTTTAAAAGCATAAGTTAAGCAATTTTATACATCTCAATGATTCACAGAACATAACAAACATATACTAGTTCACAGAAAAGACAAAGTTGTGAGAAGGTTTACAAATCAGAAAAACAAGCAAGGCTTCTCGAGCAAAAGATTCCCCAAGCAGCTTAAATTTCCGGAGTTCACTGGTTTTTCTTGTTGCCACCATCCAGGTTAGGTTCTCTCATTCCAAAATAACCAATTATAATTTTGGTATCACCGAATGCTGAATCAACCTTGCAAAGTATCGACCAGCTGAAATGCTTGTGCATTCCACTAAATTTAAGCACGGCTATTTGCAGAAAAAGTAGACCACAATGCCTCTTATCCGCCAAGACCGTCCAAAAACCGCTGTGGAGCCGTGCTACTAGTGCTCGATCCATGGATGAACTGGTAGAAAGTGCATTCCTGACTAGGATGTAGTTGTTTTTTCTCGTCCCTCGACCGCAATTAGGAAGTAAAACGATTTAATCAGCTTTTTTAGATTATGCTGGTCATTCTACCTTAGTTACTACCAATGTAGGGATACCTTGAAGACGGGAGGTTAGACGACGGCAACGAGGGATAGCCATCTCATTTTGCGCAGTTGTACTAAAACTGAGGTGTAACGCCCTCGATGCGGCTATATCTCCCACGTGTCGAAGCACGACTTAGAGGCATAACCGCATTGAAAGCAATGTCGCAAGTGAGGTAATCTTCACACAACCCATGTAGTACATAAGGGAAAGAGATACATAGTTGGCTTACAATCGCCACTTCACACAATTACAAGAATAAAACATTACATCATCCAGATACAATCAAGGTCCGACTACAGAACCTAAATAAAAGAAGAACCCCAAATGCGACAAAGGTCCACGATCGACCCCAACTGGGCTCCACTACAGATCAACTAGAACGGAACAACACAAAGGGCAAGATCTTCAACGAGCTCCTCCTTGAGCTTGATTGCGTCACCTGCCGGTAACATAGGCACCGCAAACTGGTTTTGAAGTATCCGTGAGCCACGAGGACTCAAAGAATCCCATTACCATGGGTATCAAGACTAGCAAAGCTTAATGGGAAAGGAAGGGGTATAGTGGTGAGGTTGCAGCAGCGACTAAGCATAATATGGTGGCTAACCAACGCAAAGAAGAGCGAGAAGAGGACAAGCGGAACGGTCGTGAAACTAGCAATGATCAAGAGGAGATCCTGAACACCTACTTACGTCAAACATAACACGTAAACCGTGGTTCACTTCCCGGACCACGAGAAGAGACCATCACGGCTACACACCTGCTGATGCGCTTTAATTCGGATCAAGTGTCAAGTTGTCTACAACCGACATTAACAAATTCCCATCTGCCACATAACCGCGGCACGGCTCTCGAAAAGTTTATACCTCGCAGGGTGTCCCAACTTAGCCCATGACAAGCTCTCGCGATCATCGGCGAATAGACCTTCACCCAGAAGACCCGACCGCCTCGAACTCGTACATCAAGACATTTCGACAATGGTAAAACAAGACCAGCAGCCGCCCGATGCGCCGACAATCCCGATAGGAGCTCGCGATATCTCGCTCGTGGCACACCGGATGAGCAAGACGCTCGGGTTGGCATAGACCCTGTTGCTCAGGGGCGCCGGACATCGCCGGTTTGGACCAGCACTTAGACAAGCACCGCCCGGGGCTAAATAAAGATGACCTCGAGAGAGCGATTCCCAAGGAAAAGATAGGTGGTGGTGAGGCAAATGGTAAAAGTCAATGTTGGGCCTTTTTGGACAAGTTTTATTCAAAGCGAACGTCGTGGGGTCCTATAAATCACCCGACCGCAGAAGGGACGCAAAACCGGGACATAACACCGTATGACGGAAACTAGGGCGGCAAGAGAGGAACAAAACACTGTGCATAAGGCCGAGCCTTCCACCCTTTACCAAGTATATAGATGCATTAATATTACAAGAGGTATTGTGATATCCCAACATAAACCCTGTCCACCATGGAGAAAATCTTCAACTTCACCTGCAACTAGCAACGCCATAAGAGGGGCTGAGCAAAAGCGGTAACATAGCCAAACAACGGTTTGCATAGGAAAGGTGTCAAAGGTTAGAGGTTCATGGCAATTTGGGATGGCTGGACAAACAGTAATAGGTAGCGCAAAGATAGCGAAGAACGAGGCAACTAGCATAGCAATGATAGTAGTGAGATCTAGGGTAGCGGTCATCTTGCCTGAGATCCCGCAAGGAAGAAGAACGAGTCCATGAAGAAGATGAACGGATGAAGCTGAACCAATCGTAGACGAACGAATCCTCACGATCTCAACGAAACGGGAACTATCGAGAAGAAGCACACAACATGGTAAACACACCACACATGAACATGACATGATGCACAACAAGCATGATGCATGACCAAGCTACATGAAGCTACTCATGGCAGGAGATGATGCAAACAAGAACAACACATCAAGGCAAGTTTAAATGAGGCCGGAAACAACATATAACAATTCCGGCAAGTCCTCATAAGCATATTTCGAAATTGGTCCAGAACTGAATAAACATTATGTTCAAGTTGTTAAACAGCAAGTTAAAATGCACCACGATGAACTACACGAAATTCTAGTCAAGTTACATATAAAGTTCATTAGATTCGGAGCTACGGCCTAGAAGATATGAGCAAAACAAGTTAAACATGGCATTGATGCAAAATGCACCCAAACATCAAGCAAACACACCAAAACAAGGATGCAACATGATAATATGAAGCTACATGCAAAAACAAGCAAGTTTCATATAGAGCACACTCAAAACGGAGCAACGGGCAACACATGCACACTATACAAGTCATAGCAAAGAATCTGTCCATAACAAAGAACTAGGCATCTTACAAGCATCAAAACAACATGCTACAGCACCCCAACATAATAACAAAAGGCATTGGCATGAAGTACACATAAAGCATAACAAAACATGAACACTGAGCTATCTCCGTAAACAACTAGAACATGCTCAAAACACATGGAGATATTGCAAATAATAACAGTTTCAGACTTTAGCAGAAATAACATCAAGTTGCAATGTTTAGAGCTATCAAACAACATGTTACAGGAACTTATCATGGCAAACAAAGGCATGGCATGAATCTACTAATAGCATATATCAAAAGACCCTTACTGACCATGAGCCAAAAGGGCACGGAAAATATGATGGCACCCATGTAAACATGGCAAGTAATATTACAGATTCATACATGGCAGGAACAACGATAAGTAGGCATGTTCGTGAGCTTGAACCACTCATCACAGAGCAATACATGGCATCACAAGGCAACCAACAGTAAGAAGGCATGTTTATGAAGCTAAGCATGGCAAGAGCAAGGTCATAGCATACACGGATCAACTACAACGACCCCGTGAAAATTGAATCTCATGCAAACAATCTGTCAGGAAACATTTTCAAGCAACTTTAGAGCTAGATTACAACATGTTCCAGCAGGCTATAATTGCAAACAAGAGCATTAAAGGATAGAGCAAGACATGTATATCAAAACATGTTTACAGAGCATCTCCAGATTATGCGTATAATGATTAGTGGAAGCATGTTAACATGGCATCAAATTATAACAGAATCTGTCTAGCAAAACAGCAACATCAACTACCCTACTTTACAAGCTTGATACACTCACTACAAGCATCACAAAAATACAAGGTCAACACCCCTGGAAAGATGGCATGGCAAAGTCCAACATTCATGTAGAGCTCACACTCATAGGATGCACACATAAATCATGGCAAAAATGACAAAAGAGCTCGAGCTGATAAGATACTGGAACTAACGATCTGAAGCCCTCTTCCAACAGCATTTCGGGCATCAAGATGAGCTCAAATGAAAATGACGCAATGGGATGAAATGATATACTCGTCGAGACGAACAATTTGACATATTATACGCGCAAAACGGAGCTACGGTTGCAGAGATGTGATGCGATGAAAATGGCATGAAAATAATCAACTGGGACTTAGTGGAATTTCACCTCCGCGGAAAAGTGGACGGGACGCTATAAGTTGGTATCGAGCCGACCTCGCGTTACACGGACGGTTGTGGACCGTGCGGTCATGTTGTTCATGACGCTTAGACCCGTCAGGCACACGGCATGGCACATGTATCGGACTAGATGCACAAACGGTCAGGCTAAGAGGGAACGTTTCGTACTCGACGAGGACGCTTGCCTCCGAGTGTGGGTGTATGTGATAGCCTCGCTTATTAGGGATTATAGACTACTCATATCAATAAGGAATTCTTCTTTCCGGAGCCCATTCGACAGAACTCCAAAGCTAAGCGTGCTCAGCTTGGAGTAGTTTCAGATGGGCGACCGACCGAAGTTGCTCCGAAAGTGCGCACGAGTGAGGACAAAGTGTGCAGAAAAGACTAGTATTGATCTGTGGGGCCAGTCTAGATCCCGCCAGGAGTAACGACCACCGGCGGGTGTGTCCGGGGCGTTACATGAGGTGCGTGCTTTTGATTGCACGGATAAAAACGATACGGAGACAGACATCCCGAAACAATATGGAGACAGACATCCCTGTTTTCGCAAATACGAAATACGGTTATTTAAATAGTGACACATATTACTACTTTCCCCCGTTTCCTCCTAGAACCAAGTCTTAGATTCATGCTACAGCTTTCCCACTTTCTTCCCTATTTGAACCAACGCTTTGAGTTCACTGTATGAACTAGCTTTACTTCTAATAATAGTAGAAGTCTAGATGGCTTTGTAACAATGGATGTAAGCAGAAAAGGATCCACACGAAGGGGGAAGAGCTGGGCAGAGAGCAAGGAAGGTTTCAAGGAATATATACCTGAGGGTCGCCGGCATGTGGAAAAGACGGCGCCGAGGCCGATCTTGGCCACAATACCGCAGGGAGGAAGAAGGGGTCGGAGGCCCTCCCGAGCCAGCGCTCTCTTGGAGAGAACGTCACGGCCGCCGATGGGGACGCGCGGGCAGCCGTTGGTCTCCTCCCTCGCCACCGACGACAGCATGAACGATGCACCTACACCCCCTGCTCCGGTCGAGGTTGTCCGGCCGGATTTGTGACTAGCCTGAGCTGAGAGAGAGTGTGTGGCCACCTATGCCTTGCTTACATCTGGAGAGCATGAGAGAGTGAACGAGAGGAACCCTAGTAAAGCAAGCGCTTAGGCTCCTGCTTTTATATAAAGTGGAGTGATTTTGTTATACCGGCTTCAAAAAATGTGCTCCTATGTGTACCCGCGAGTGGGTGTGAGAGAACTAGTGCGCGGCACCGCTTTCTTCGTGAGAGTACAATATATACTATGCCCAAAGAACGCTCACAAGAAGAGTAATAGTATAAGTGTGTGACGGTGAGCTAAAATAAAATTTGTGCACCGCCTTTTGTTTTTTAGAAGTTCGAGGGTAGGTGTGAAGAGAACATATGTGCCTCGACATCTACCCGCAGATAGAGGATGGGTGTGACGGCGAAGTCGCGTGGAGGACTGGGAGAGTCGTGACTCATGAGGGTGCGGTGCGTGAGAGAGAGGGGGCACGATCAATGCAATGCATGTGTCCGTAAATCATTATCCAACAAACGTCGCCACAAGCCTTTTCCCGATTTAACGCCAGAAGAATCGTTAGATCGCATCCGACAGTGTCGGTTTTGCCATGTCATTTAATGTAACAGCCACTCCTCCTACACACAAATCTTCCACGTGAGTGTTAGCAATCGCCAGATGCTCCCTCCGTCTCAAATGCAAGGTATATAGCTTTATTGCAAATTAGAACCTCGCAAACTTTTTACCGAAGTTTTGTGTACCAAATTGCACATGTAGAATACCTCAGATATATCATTTCATTCATCTTCGATAGGTAACTATAAAGATGGGTGAGGAGTCTACAAAGAAAGACTATCGTATCACCCGCAGCAATTTCAACCATCCTTTAGTGTCGAGGAATATCATAGGAACTCTATATGATATGATTTTTATAGGATTTTTTTCCTTTAGAGCCAATTGGTTCATAGGAATAGATTCATATACTCTACATTTCAAAGGAAATAAACATGATATCATTTCTATAGCTTTAGAGCCACTTGGTTCATATGAATGGATTCCTATACTCCCTTAATTTCAAAGGAGAATAAACATTAGCATATATTCAATAGAAAAGTTCCTAGGATATGAACCAAATTACATCTCTTTACTAATCCCTCCTCATAGGAATCGAGATACATGTCATCTCTAGATTCAATAGAAAAGTTCCTATGATGTGAACCAAATGACATCTCTTTTCCAATCCCTACTCATAGGAATTGAGATGCTCCATGTCATCTCTTTCCCTACAACTTCCACGTATGCATCTTCTATTCCTAAATAGATAGAACAACCCAATAGTAGCTTTTTTCCAAAACATGCAACTATGGCACAAGAACTATATAGTGTGCCAATAACTTTGAAAGATGGTCGCTGGATGAAGCTAACCCGACAAAGGCAGTAGATGGGCAAATCAGAAAGCACTATCGGGCCGTTGGATATCATCAACATTCCACCAGATCTGCCACATGTACAATTTAGAAGACTCCATGGTTGAACTTAAGCATAATGCACAAACCTCAAAACACAAGCACTTCTCCTTTGTTCTAGAATCTTCTGTATCATAATTGATTATTTTTTTCTAAATGAATTGCCATTATTTGTTTTTTACTTTAGGATTTACAATGCACAACCCCATGAATCTGAACATTTTTATAAAACTAATTGATTTTGAATGAGATGAACTATAAGAACTAAACGAACATCTACATCATGCATATATGACTCAGAGCTTTACATGCTATAGTGTGTATTTATTCATAATTTGGTTTCGAAATCTCATGCGTTCAATACATGTGTACCTTACTAGTTTTGAGCAGAGTAGCAAATTTCACGCGGCCCCATGTTTATCAAAATGCAGGGCCCATGCATCATTGCCTTTTGGTCGAACCTACGTCCACAATTTTTTGTACGTGTTATATCTCCACTGGGCCCCGAACCCAAAATGTCGCCTCGTTCCCGTAAAACCAAGCGGCCCACACATATTTAAGGCATCGACTCGAACCCGTTTACTACTACATGGCCCCGCACACCGTAGTACTCCTACAAACCCTACCGCCGCACTCATCATTGGTTTTCTTCAAGAGGACGAGGGAGCAGCCGATTTGTAGTGGAGGCGCTTTTAAAAAAAAGGATATGTAGTGGAGACCCCTACCCTAGGGTGCCCTAGGTAGCTGCCGCACGCATCATTGTTTTCTTTTCTTTATGCTCTGCGCGCTAGAGTGAAATGATGGTTGCTTCGTCTGGCCCAAATTTTAATGCGGGAAAGGTGGGGCTTTGTAATTTGACCCTCACCGCCATTTTCTACTATCAATGGCGCATTACGACCGGTGCCCCAATTCCAACCGCTGCTCCGAACTGTAATTTGGTGCATCGCACGTGGAACAAGACGGTGGATGAGCCACATGTCTGCCAAAGGGGTCCTATTAAGTGTGTCGCCATATCATGTGCGGACTGGCCCAGCTTGAGTTGCTACGCCAACACGACAGGAGCAGCCTACCACTTGGTTTTGCTCCTTGGTGAATCCTGACTATATTGATCTAAAAAGATATGTGCTGCACTACCCTCTCTGTCTCGGTTTTTTATTTGTAGGCGTCTCGGTTTATAGGGCCTGCACATAGTTCTAGGTCATCCATTTGACTAACTAAATATGAGTTACTATGTCACAAAAAGTATATCTTTGGATTCTTATTGGTTGATATGTGAAGAAACAAGAAACGAGGTAGAAGTTAATGCACCGCGCCTTAGTATTGTGAGATTATTTGGTTTTCGTAAGATGACGTGCGTTTGGTTGCAAGGGTGGTCATGAATGGGTTGGGATCGTTCAGAAAATAGACATGTTTGGTTATAAAGCACATGAATGGTTCGAGTCAAAAAAAGAGAATATGCCTTGAAGATGCTGAACCATTCCACCCAACCAAATTGGTCGAATCAAATGGCCACCCTTTGCATGCATGACTATGTGAGCATGACTGGTGGTCCCATATTAAATAATTAGCTCATCTCTTATATTCAGCCAAACACATGAATTGAATGGTTCAATCCCAAAAAAATTGAATGGTCCCAATCCATTCATACGATACCTTCAACCAAACGCATCCGACGGAGGGAGTAGTTGTATTTGAAAGTCGAGGGCGGGGCATTTCCTGTGCGGTAGGCGGGGCAGTTCCACCTAGTCGGTTCGACAGAGACGCGAGAAGACGAGGGAGTAGGCTGCTGCAAACATAGGGCTGTGTGATTTGACAGCGAGTTACTGCTGGACAGGTGGGGCCCCGTGATTTGACTTGCCATTATCATTTTAACTCGGTGCTACGACCGGCGTGAGTCTCCCGATTCCTGACCACCTCCTGTCGTGGGAAACGAACACCTATGGGGCAGGGCCCCTTTCGGTTCGGCAAGGGAGCAGAGGGCGCACGAAGAGCAGATCGAGGCGAAGCACGCGAGGGATTTTACCCAGCTTCGGAGCTCTCCAGAGAGATAAAACCCTACTGCTGCTTTGTGTTTCTATTCTGTTCTTGCTTGAGAGCGTGGGTGTGTTGTAGTTTCGAATGAGTCGAACGCCTTCTACGTGCGCATGGGCCTCCTTTATAGGTTAAAGGGTCACCGACAGTGGCAACGCAGAGAGGGGTAAAAAGTAAAAGAGGGGTTGGTACAACCGCTATCAACAAAGGTCCCCTACCTAACTCGACGGCGGGGACAGAGGCATTTAATGCCCGTCTGGTCGCCCAAACAAAGGCAAGAAACGACCGTTAGAGGCGCCACCGATCGCCACGATGGCCTCCTAGTCATCTTCACTTGCCACTCGCACCGCTTGGCTGCACAAATACCCGCCACGCACCAGGAGCGACCTGCGCGACATCGTTTTGGATGCGCCGGAGCGTGGGCGAGTGGTGGCTTCGCCGCAAGCAGCGCTTTGTCATGGTCGCTATCTTGTCGCACCCGCAAGCTTGTCCTCGCCGGGCCTTGCCGGACGCGCGCGTCGCGGCAAGTTCTTCGCAGCGCCTTGGTTATCTTCCCGCAAGCTACTCTTGCCGGGCCTTTTGTCTTCTCGCTAACACTTTGTTCTTGAATGCCGCAATAGGAATAGCGGCGATCTTGGCGGACGCCCGGCAAGTCTCCGCCAAGGGCGCAAGGATCGCTCGGCACAAGTTCGGGATACTAAGGTACCCTACATTAGTACACCGACAGAGCCCTCGCCTGGGCCATACACGTGCCGAAGCGCTGTTGGGCAGGCCCAAAACAGGCACGGGCACGCTGCCCTAGGTCCAAACCAGATCCGACCAGATCCGCCGCAAGCCCCCAGAACGGCATGCGCCAATCGGGCGCCAGGAGAGATCGTGGGCAATTCTTAAATCAGAAATGCGTAACGCTTGCTTCCTGCTTATAAGCAGAGGAAACAGGCCGTTCCCCACCTTCGCCACTTGCGTTTTTCCTCCAAAGCTCCGCCGCTTCCTAAGCCGAAGAGAGTAAATATTCGCCGCCCGTCACCGCTGCGCTTCTCAACACTTCCGCGCCCCCCGCCGCTTCCGCCATGGATCCAAAGACCGCAAGAGCACGAATCGCCGAGGCGCGCGGCTTGAGGCGCCGCGCAAGGAGCGAAAAGTTTTCCCGAGCTCACCCCAAAGCGCGCCGGAGGAGTTCTATCTTCTTCCGTCGACGGAGACGCGGCGATCCACGCGACGCCGGTGCTCTCCGCCAAGCTTTACTTCAAGCGGTGCCCAAAAGGGTACCATTTCTTTCCGGTGTTCTTCTATTGCGGGCTCGCCCACCTTTTTCTCGATTTCTTTTGTGATATCATGAATACCCACGGGTTTCATCTTCTTGATTTCACCCCAACGCCGCTCGACAAGTGCGGTTTCGACACTCGCGAGAACTTCGCTGGCATCCACCCAAATGTTGCTCTTTTTCGCCACTATTTCACCCCCGAGCCAAGAAAGGAGAGCCATTGGCTGGCGGAATCGCCTGGATCTCACGAGTCGGTATGAAGGAGGTGAATCTGGAGGGCGAGCTCCGCAGCAAGTGGGACGAGTGGAGGGCGGAGTGGTGTTGGATTGTTGACGCCAACCTGCAGCCATTCACCAACTTGTGCTGACCGGGTAGCGCGGTGGCGATCGAGCGCTCGTCACGGACGATGCCAAGCTGAAGATCGCCACCACCCGAATCCTGCGGCTCAGGCTTGCCGGGCTCACAGCAGGGGCCGTTGGCACGGATTTCCTTCGCCGTCGCATCACCCCTCTGCAGAAGAGGGGGAGGCCCGCCTGGCTGTTTGGCGGCCTGGCGGATATCATGAGGCTGCGTCCTGGCCTCAACTTCAACTTCACAGTTCTGGAGCTTGACGGGATGCTCAAGGAGCTGTTCAAGCATGACGCCAACCATCCAGAGTGGTTTAGGCTGCTGCAGGGCGTCATCCCATCAGGTAACAACTCCCAGCGCGGATCGCATTCGGCAATGATGCCGAGTGCGACTCACACGGATAAGCCCAACTTGATGGAGCCCGCCGACGACGTCGGCGGCAATTCTTCGATGGCTCGGCGGAGGTAGCAGTCCGCTACCGACGAGCAGAGGTTTCACCCGCTGCACCACCGACGCATTTAGATGCGGTACATCGCCACTGGGCGAAGAGAGGCGGCGCCGCCGCCGTCGAATTTGGCTTCACGTTGAGGAGGTAGAGGCGGCCGAGGCAAGCCTTGCCGACCGGGAGGACTCTTGCCGGAGGAGTCGTTGGCGAGGGGAGCCCGGTCAAGCGAGCGAGCCCGCCGAGGGCGCGAGCGGCCAGCTGCCTCGAGCAGCTTGCCGCAAAGTGAGCCCCCAGCAGCAGCCCCAATTTCAACCAAGAAGGCGCCCTCAAGTTGGAGATATAGCAGGTGGCAGTAAGGCTAACAGCCGCAGCGCCGGAACACTTCCACCGCTGCAAGTACCGTTGCTGAGCATCTCAGCCGCTGCAATCGAGGCGGGGTCTTCGGCCGCCACGCCTGATCCCCGCTGCAGCCCCTAGAACGCCGAAGGGAGCCTACTCCTCCGCCACACCACACGTAGAGGGTACCAAACTTCACCTTTCCGCTACCGAGCTCCGATGATGATGAAGAGGAGGAGGAGGAGTAAGACTTTTTTCCTTGTTGTACTTATATTTCTTCGATCTTCGTTGTTTCTTGTCTTGCATCTGATCTGCTTCCCTCTGAATCCTTGTTCCATTTGCAGGACTCTGGCCGAGAGAGCGGCGAAGAGGGCCAAGGTCCCCGTGGTTGTCATCGAGGACAATCCTGCTGCGATGGCGGCAGAGGACACGTCCGAGACTACTCTTGACGGACCCGACACTATCTCTCAAGCAGCCCTCAAAGATAACCCCCAGCCGTAAGTGTCTGGTTCACTTTCGTTCAGGGGCGGCGATGGGTGCTTTTCTTTGCTGATATCTTGATTGTTGATTTACTTTGTAGGAGCAGAGCAGCCCATCAGAGCAAACCGAAGCCGCCCTGAGGTGCCGTCTCGCTTCAACCGCCGCCAAGGGGCGATTCTCCGACAAGGAGCGCCTCCGCAAGGGAGCGTCCTCGCAAGCGTTCGGCGAGGACGGACCAGCGATCCTCCGGTGCGGAGCCTATGGTCACGGAGCCCAAAGACAGTAACCCTCCTTGCCGGAAATTTTCCCCGGTTTTTCTTCTTCCGATCTTCTTTTGGATCTTTGTTGACTTTTTCTTCCTTCTTCCGCCTTCGATCCCTCTCACGTAATCCGATGGAGACCGAGGCCACCCGGCGAGGAAGGCGACGCGCAATATTGAAGACGCCGCCCGACGAAGAAGAGGCCGCGCTGATGAACCCGGGCCGACGAAGAAGCCGCCAAGGCTGCCGGTGCAGAGTGGCGTGGGGTCCGCGATCGATCGACGACCCGGAGGGCGCAGGAGCGCAAGGCGCTACACCGATCACGACCCTCCGCCGCCGATGCAGCCCCTGCCCGAGGAGTCCCCAGCCACGCCGCTTACTTGAAGGCCGGGCGAGGGCGTATACATCAAGCTTCCTCAGGCCAAGCCTGGTGGCGCCGTCAAAGGAGAAGAGTTTGATGGGAAGTACTCGCCTCGCTAGGCTGGGAAGGGACGACGCAGCCAAGCAGCAAGGCGGCGAAGTCCGAGGAGGAGCAGCTTGTTCAAAGTTGGTGTCACTTATCACGCCCGCAATAAGCTTGAGTCCCGGAAGCGCTTGTCACAAGGGAGTTGACATAGAGAAGCATGCGAGGAGCTCAAGAGCCGCAACTGCAGAGGCCTCCGATCCATCGCGGAGGAGAGGGCGCAGCTTGTGGAGGCAAAAAGGCATTCATCCTGAAAAGGCTGAAGCCGAGGAGCAGCAGAGGCTCACGCCGAGGAGCTGTCCAGCGGGAAGGTGAGTGACGCAAAAGAAGGTTAACTGGACAGCCACGAGGAGGAGCTCGACGACGGGAGCAATCACTTGGCGGGCGCCAAAGAAGCAAAAAGATGCTACCGCAGCTGCCGAGGCCGCCAAGAAGGAATTGAGATGAAGGTGGCGCAGCCGAAGCGACATGAAAAGGAAGGATGAGGAGCTTGCCACACTCCAGCGCTAACGCGAGAAGGATGCCTCGCCATGGCGATCCGCAAGTTCAGCTCGCTGATAAGGTCAGGGAACTGAACGCCGCCAAGGACTCAAGTGCTGATCTGGAGCTGAAGTTGGCCACATTGACGGAGACGCTGGACGCCGCCAAGAGGCGAGAGAATGACTTGAAGAAAGAGATCAAGGGCAACGAGGAGCTGCTGACGAGGGCTCCTGAGACTCAAAACACCTTCAAGGCCACAGTGGAGCTCTAGACAGAGGGCCTCGTCAACATTGCCGCAACCATCGACGAGGAGTTATGGAGGCTCGACTTGGCGGGCTTCGGTACACCTCCGACGAGAATCTTCACCCAGCCAAGCTTTTCTTTTTCTTCAAGGGTGTGGCGACGGCTTCCAAAGCAGCTCCGGAAAGGATCCCAAAGAAGCTGGTCGACGAAGTCGCGGCGCAATCTGCGCCAAGGTCTTGGAGAAGGTGTTGGTGAAGATACTCTTCCACAATCCGGCCTCGACCTCACCAAGGCCCTCAAGAAGCTGCCGGTGGTGCTGATCTTGAAGAACTCAAAGCCATTATCGCACCCATCGTGGACAAGGTGAATGAGGTCAGGAGGGTTGATGGCGAGCGCGTGGATTAGGCCACCCTTCTTCTCCCTTCCTTGTCTCTGTTTATTTAAGTCATGTGAACAATTTAGTCAGTGCCGCAACAAGTTACTTTTGTAATATAACTTTATTCTGGGCAATGCTTGCTATGCTATCCCCTTTACTTGATTCCATTCTTTGTATGTTTTTACCCTACGCTTTTAGGGAACTTACCGGCGCGGGCACGCTTGCCGCAAGTGCTAAGTGCGGAACATCAGCAGCCTGCTGGCGGTGCCAGCTCCGGCAAGAAACCTTGTCGGGACTAGTCGCAACACACTTTCATTGTTGAGCGGACTCGAAACAATGTAAGGGCGCAGCTAACCACGAGTTGGTTCCTCCGCCGCACAGGTTTTCCATACAAAGCACGGTCGCTCAAGGAAGATAACTTAAAATTTAAAACTGATTGTGCTCAAACTTTAGCAACTTAGCTTTTCCGGCTGTTCGTGTGTCCGGCAAGGCTATACTTCTTTGAACGATGCCCGTCCACACCTTTATCCTCTCCTCACTTCGTGAACTTGTGGGCTTAAGGAACCTTCTTTTTGAGCAAAAGAAAGAAGAGAAATAAAGATATGGAGCCTTAAGGCTCAATATCGCTAGGGGCAAGTGCCGCACAAAGTGTCGGACAATACATATGCGAAAAAGAAAAGGCATGAAATTTGACAACATGTGCCGAAAGCATACGATCTTTATTTACGCACGGATCTGCGCCCGGTTTGTACAAAGGGTTATATGCAACAGCGGCAAGGCTTGTACAAAAGGTGGTTGCCGGAACAGGTTCCGGCAACCGCTCCTTATGGGTAAAATTTACGAAGATGCTCTATGTTCCAGAGTTGCTCACGAAAAGCCATCTTCGGTCTCAAGGCGGACAACGCCAGCCTAGTGACCTCGTTTCACCCGACAAGGGCCTTCCCACTTCAAGGCCAACTTGTTGGTATTCTTGGCGGACCGAATATGCAAGAACAAGGTCGCCTTCCTCAAGCTTGGCCTTAACTTTAAGGTTGTGGTAGCGACGAAAGCTTGCTGGTAGCCAAGCAGCTCATACAAGAGTCTCAAGACGATCTTCCTCGAGGAGAAGCGCCATCTTGCCGCAGCTGCTCTTGCTCAAGCTCATCATAAGCGAGCACTCGAGGCAATCCGTGATCTGAAGTTCCGTGGGGAGAACTGCCTCCGCCTCCAGAGACAAGAGCAAAGGTGTCGGCGGTGGCTCGATTTGGCATCGCTCGACGACTAAAGAACCACCGGCAGCTCCTCGATTCAGTTTCTTCCGTGACTTGCACAGCCTCGCCGAAAGTTCTGGTCTTGAGTTCGCTGAAGCACTTCAGCGTTGCTCTTCCGCGGCCGTTGCTTCTCGGGTGAGCAACATAAACGAAGCAGATCTTGGCGCCAAGATCTTGGACGTACTGCATGAAGGTGCGGCTTGTGAATTGTGTGCCATTGTCGATGATGATCCTGTTAGGGACTCCGAAACGGCAAACAATCGACCTAAAGAACTTGACTGCTGATTGTGCTGTCACCTTCCTCACTGCATCCACCTCCGGACACTTCGTGAACTTGTCGATCGCCACGCATAAGTATCAAGCCCCGACAACTTCGGGAAAGGGGCCGAGGATGTCGAGCCCCTGCACCGAAAAATGGCCAGGATAAAGGGATCGCCTAGAGAGCTTGAGCTGGTTGATGTATCCGCTGGAGTGGAACCGCACGCTTCACACTTGGTTACTTGTGCGCTTGCATCCGGAGGGTCTGTCGGCCAAAAGAAACCTTGCGGAAGGCTTTCTTTGGCAAGTGCTTTGCGCTAATGTGGTGGCCACATATGCCGCCGTGTATCTCCGCCCACAGCTCCTGTCCTTCTTCACCCGAAATGCACTTTTCACTCCGTTGAATCTTCTTCAGACAAAGATGTCATCGACAAACTGGTACATACTTGATTGCTTGAGGCTACTCTCCGCTTCTTCTTGCTCTTCGAAGTTCTCCTGTTTGAAGGAAGTGGACGATCTGCTGTGCCCATGCCGGTGCCGTGGCTCAACGACAAGGACTAAAGGCGCAAATGCTGCCTTGGGAACATCTGCTTCCACGGCAAGAATCGCGATTCAGCCGAGCGTGATGCTCCCATCAGCGTGTCGGGACCACAAATTGTCGGAGCGCTCGCTTCAACGAAACAAACCTTAGGGCTTGTCTGGAGCAGACCGCCTCAAAGACTCTTTGTGTTGATCTTGGGGACCTTCTTAACGGCGGCTCCGGGAGCTCTGCCGAAAGTAGTCGCCGGTAACTAACTTCTTCTTGCTCGCTGTCCAGCTTGATGGTGTTACAGATGGTTGAGTCAGCTTGAGCACAAAAATTTCTGGTTCCATTGTGTAACTTGAGTCGCGGCGATTTTGACAGCCGCCTCATGACGTCGTTTCGAGCTCTTGGAACATGTTCCATCTCGCAGCCAGTCAAAATGTTCTTCCAACTTCCTCACTTCATCAATGTAGGCTTCCATCAACGGACTCGATAATCTTTGTTCACTTGACGGACGACAAGCTGCGAGTCACCCACGATAATAAGCTTCTTGATCCCAAGGTCCGTGGCGATCCTAAGTCCGGCAAGCAAGCCTTCATACTCTGCAGTATTGTTTGTTGCTTGTTCCTTGGGAAAGTGCATCCGACCACGACTTGAGGTGCTCTCCGGTGGGTGCGATAAGTAGTAACGCCCATACCGGTGCCTTGCAGCGAGAAGGCACCGCCAAAGTAAATGATCCATTCTTTGCTCGCTTCCTTGACGGGATGCTCGTCTCTCGAGTTTCTTCATCGTGTTGGCGCCCATTCGCCGCTATGAATTCTGCCAATGCTCGGCTCGATAGTTGAGGTACTCTCAAACTTGAGGCCAAAGCTTGACAATTCCAAAGGCCCACTCAACAATCGCCTGTTGCTTCCGGATTTTGCAAGATCCTCTTCAACGGAAAGCGAGTGACAACCGTGATCTCATGTGCTGAAAGTAATGGCGCAGCTTCCTCGAGGCCATGAGAAGGCCAAAAGCAATTTCTGACACCAGAGTACCTTGATCTAGCCCCCTCGCAAAAAGAGAACCGACAAGTAAACCGGGCGCTGCACCATCTTCTTCTGCTTTCTTCTTGTGGCTCATGAGATCCATCCTTGCGGAACTAGAACTTGTCGGGAAGCCTCGCTTGTCGCTGGACTCGCTTGCATGTCGCTGGCTCATCATCCGCCTCCTCTCCGCTACTAACGCAGCACTAACCACTTGATTGGTTGCGCAGATATAGCAGCAACTTCTCTTGTGGCTTAGGTGCGATAAGTATTGGAGTGGAGGATAGGTATCTCTTCAATTCCTGCAGCAAGCAGCCTCCGCTCGAGTCCATTTCATTGGACCCGCTTTTCAAAATTTTGAAAAATGGCAGAAGGCTACCAGCAGACTTAGAGATGAACCTCTCGAGAGCAGAACACACCGGCAAGCCTTCCCACATCCTTGACGCTTCGGTGCTTCGATCATTCAATGGCTTTGATCTTGTCCGGATTGGCTTCGATCCTCGCTGAGATACAAAGAATCCGAGAAGCTTGCGGAAGGAACTCCAAACACGCACTTCTCAGGATTCAACTTGAGATTGATCTTGCGCAGATTTGCAAAAGTCTCGCCTAAATCTTGGATCAAAGTTTTTTGTCCTTGCTCTTGACCACTATGTCATCCATGTAAGCTTCTACATTTCGCGGCAGCTGCGGGCTCAAAAGCATGACTGACTACTCTTGCAAACGTTGAACCAGCATTCTTTAGTCGAAAGGCATCCGTACAAAGCAAAGACGTGCTACATGGAGTAATGAATGCAGTTTTTCTTCATCCTCTTCGCAATGAAGATCCGTGATATCTCGAGTATTCATCAAGAAACGAAGCAGATCACATCCCGCCGGAGTCGATAATCTGGTCAATGCGCCGCAAGGAAATGGATCTTTGGGACAAGCTTTATTAACATCGGTGAAGTCAATACAAAGCCTCCACTTCCGTCAAGGCGCACGACTCATCGGATTGGCTAACCACGTCGGATGGAGTACCTCGACAAGGCCCTGCTGCTTCCAACTTCTTGATATCTTCTACAATGAACTCCCTGGCGCTCCACCGCTTGTTTCTCGACCGCTTGACGGGCGCGCCTGAAGCGGAGACGCAAGGTGGTGCTCAATTACTTCCAGGAACACGGGGATGTCGATGGTTGCCATGCAAACACATCGACATTCGCCGCAGAAAGCAACAAGCGCTTCCTATTTAGGGTCAAGTGTGGCATCGATGGTGAAGGTACCACCAAGGCCGCCCTCCTTATGCGGCCTTTCTTGGTTTCGGTGAAGCTGTTCGCCTTCTTGCACTTAACGCCCTCGACGGAAGCGCAGCACTCAAGAGGTGCGCTGCCGGAGTGGGCATCGAGCTACTCTTGTCGGACTTGGTCTTTCTTCCCCGGAGCTTCATGTGGCAAGTGGTTTATGCTTCTCGCCGCAGCTGCCGCTTCCGGTAGATCTTGAAATGACAGATAAGTGCATCTTTCTTGTCGCCAGTGACAGAAATAACACTTATCGGACCGGCATCTTGAGCACATTATAGGCGTAGGAGAGGCTGCCATGAACTTGGCGAAGCGCCGGCGGCCAAGTATCCCATTGTAGGGCAATGGGAAATCAGCAATGTCAAAGGTGACCTTCGTCCCCGAAGTTCAGCTCCATCGCCAAATGTCACCGGCGGTGTAATCTTCCCTTCGGCTTGCTCCTTCCCGGATTGATTCCTTGAAGGTACCGGTCTCTTCGAGCTCACCGTCGGGGATCTGGACCTTCTTGAGCACCGCGGAAGAGATCAGATTCGTGCCGCCCCACCGTCAACCAAGATCTTCGTGACCTTGAGGTTGCGGATTGTGGCTAAACCAACATCGGCAAGCACTGACCGCAATTATGCGATCGAGGTGATCCTCAACGCCAAAGACGATGGGCATGCTGGACCACTTCAGGCTTGCGTGACTCAACAGACGGTTCTCGCATTGCTTCACTCGCCGCCATCGCTTGAGTTGGCGGTGCGAGGTGTCAGAGAAGCACCACCGCCAACGCACAAAACCTCTCGTTGCCTCTCAAACTCCTGCTCGCTGGCTTCATCCTCATCCATCTCATCATCTTCATCTTTGTCTTCATCCTTGTCGCTGCCGGCGGGAGGCCTGTCTCCATGCCATCGCTTGGCCTTGCTTGGCGCCCTCCCCGGGACGCTTGCCGGATCCACCTCCACCTTCTGGGCCTTCTCCTTGTCGCGGCGCTCATATTTCAGCTTTTTGCAGTTCTCTGAGCTGCTCAACCTTCTTGCAGCTCGAAGATCATGGCCCTTGGTGCGGTGGATCTTGCAGATCGCTGTCGGAGCCGCCCCGCTTGTCGGGAGCCACCACAGCCTCGCCGGAGTCACCTGCTTTGGTCTTCTCGGTGCCACCTCCGTTGCCGGACTGCTCGACAACTAGCACATCCTTAGCTTTTCTCTTCCTGTTATTCCGCCTCCGGTTCTTCTTTGCCGGAGGGGCGTCCTCACTGTCAGATCCTTCCGCTCTTGCGTTCTCTCCGGGGACTTTCCTCCCTTCTTCAAAGACGCGCACACTTGTCGACTAGAGCATATAGCTCGCTGACATCTCTGATTTTGCACATCGCCATCTCTCTCATCCTGCGGTTGCGACGTTTCGATGGAACGCAGCGGCTGATAACCGCGCGGGGTGGACGTCTGGGATGTTGCGCTGCACTGGCTGAATCTCTGTATGTACTTTGCGCAGGGTTCTCCTTCATACCGGCAAGCAAATGAAGGTCGCTCTCTCCGCCATGGGGCTTGTGGCACCGTGAAGGCGCCGACAAACCTGATAGCACAGTCCGCCACGAAGAGATGGAGTTGTCGGCAAGTGCATGAGCCAAGATCTCGGCGTTGGGCTTGAGCACCAGCGGGAAGTAGTTGACGAGGATCTTCGTCGCGCCTTCGCAGCCTACACCGTGATGGTGTAGACGCCGAGGAACTCCGATGGATGTATCCTGCAATCGCACTTCTCGGCACGCCTTGCTTGAAGTTCTTGGTCTTTGGGCCCTTTGGACTGCCGCCAGCTCCGACAGTGAAGCGCAGGGCAACCTACAGCGTCGACCAAGTCGCTGGTTCCCCGATGCATGCATATCGGCAGTGGGCCCAGCGCTGTCTGACCGACATCATGCTTCTCTTGGCCTTCGGCGCGAAAAGGCGGCGTCTTCGATGTCGTCGTTCTTGGAGAACTTGGCGTTGATCGCGGCGAGCTCGCGGGTCCGGCAACGCAGCGGAGTCGGTGTCGACGCGGTTGGCGCGGTCGGCGATCTTGGCCTTCGGGCGGAGTGCCGCAGTGGTAGCATCAGCCGGTCTTGTCGGCGTCGGCTTGCGCTGGGCGTCTTGCCGGGCTTGGCGCGCTTCGGTTGGGCTTATCGCCGTTAAGCGGCCGATGAGGCTCGAATGGTGGCCCTCGATCGTCGATCTTATGCAGTCTGCCGAGGGTAGTCTAGTAGCGATTGAGCTCGAGCCAACGCTATACGGGTTTTCGCGGCGGGGCGAACGACGCGAGTGTGTGATATGCTCAAACTTCTAACAATGTTAGAAGGAGCAACATCTCGTCCAGGCGACCATACTGCGCTGGTGCCAGCGTGTTGGCGTGCATGTTGGCCTTGAGCGTCCCGCAATCCGCCGGCTTGGCCTTGTTCTAACGCGAGCACGGTTCTAGGAGCACCATGGCGTTGTCGATCCTGCACCTCCTGGGAGGGGTGCGGTGGATGTACCGATGCTGAAGCTTGCGGGGCCTTGTCCTTGGACCTGGTGACGACGTGAGTCCCCCCATCGGCGCCCGCTCCTCCGCCGGCGTCCACCACACCGCCTGTTTGCTCCGGTGGCGGTAGGACAGACGTATACGGAGCGGCCACCTCCAAAGCCTTCTTCTTTGGTGGCATGTCGATGAAGATGTTGATGTAGCGCGTACAAACGCTGGATCACGTTCGCACAACCTCAACACCCCCCTACCTGGCGCGCCAAAGATGTCGTGGGAAACGAACACCTATGGGGAAGGGCCCCTTTTGGTCCGGCAAGGGAGCGGAGGCGCGACGAAGAGCAGGTCGGCGAAGCATGCGAGGATTTACCCAGCTTCGAGCTCTCCGAGAGATAAAACTCTATCGCTGCTTTGTGTTTCTAATCTGTTCTTGCTCGAGAGCGTGGGTGTGTTGTAGTTTCGAATGAGTTGAACCCTTCTACTTGCATGGGCCTCCTTTTTATAGGTTAAAGGGGTCACCGACATGTGGCAACGCAGAGAGAGGGTAAAAAGTAAAAAGAGGGGTTGGTACAACCGCTATCAACAAATGTCCCTACCTAACTCGACGGCGGGGGAGAGGCATTTAATGCCCGTCCGATGCAGCCAAGCAAGTGCAAGAAGCGATCGTTAGAGGCGCCACCGATCGCCACGATGGCCTCCTAGTCATCTTCACTTGCCACCTCGACCGCTTGGCTGCACAACTACCCGCCACGCGTGCACGAGGAAGCGACCTGGCGGCGACACGTCATCGGATCTGCGCTTGAGCGTGGGCGTGAGTGGTGGCTTCATGCATGCAGCGCCTTGCCGCGTCGCTATCTTGTCGCACCCGCAAGCTTGTCCTCGCCGAGCCTTGCCGACGCTGGGCGTCGTCATGGCAAGTTCTTCGCATGATGCCTTGAGTTGGCCTTCCGGCAGCTCCTCTTGCCGGGTCTTGTCCTTCAGCAAGCTCCTCTTGCAGGCCTTGTCTTCTCGATTAACACTTTGTTCTTGAATGGCGAGTAATAGGAATAGCGAAGGATCTTGGCGGACGCCCGGCAAGTCCTATGGCGGGTGTCATGATTTACCTGCACAAGTTCGGGATACTAAGGTACCCCTACTTTAGTACACCGACACCTCCATACAGGTGCCTCTCCCAATGCTCCACCATGTAGTAGTAGAGGTTGGCTCTTGCATGAGAGCCCACTTCTCCACTTTTTCCTTGCCTCTCTTTCCTCCACATATGCAAAATGCCATGTAAAGCGACTATTGTACTTACTTGCTTCCTACAGGTGCTTAAGCTTGCCACATAGGCATAAAGTCGATGTGGCAAGTTAATCAAGTAGAGAGAGACTAGTTTGGTGACCCAAGGAAGAAAGCGGTGCTAAGCGCGTGTACCTAGGTGAAAAGACAATTTTGAGTCTATAGCTAATTAAATGAAGCAAACTTAGCAACACCATTTCATTGGAAGAGGTCACTCCTTGGCAAATGCAATAAATACTAGACTCTGTGTCCCATTATATAAAACGTTTTGACACTACACTAGCTAGTGTCAAAAACGTTCATATTATGGGACGGAGGAGTCTGAAGAAAGAGATAGAGAGGAGTAAAAAATACACTTATAGCCAACCTTGTTGTAGTATGAGTGACTAAGTGATGACTATGTATGACATGCCAACATGAGATAGCCTAACGCACCGTGTTAAATCTCCAAGTAGCGACCACGCGAGCGACGCGGGATCGTGGTGGCGCGACTACGATACGGCTGCCGCAGCCCTTGGATCTGAGATCAAATGGTCGCATGCTAAGTTGCTGAAAATTTCAAGAATAACCATCCAGGATAGGATATTCACCCATAGGTCTAGAATCACGCCACGCAACCGTTCGATCTCAGATCCAAGGGCTCTCGGAAGCCCGTATCATGGGAGAATGGAAAGCCACTACCCTGCCGTTCGCACGCTGGCAGTTCGCTCCTACTCTTTCCCGCACGTCCTTTAATACTACAGCGGTTCGCTCCTAGTCATCCCATCCATTCACATTACGGTAGTTCCACTAATCCTAACCCTCCTCCCAAATCCATGGCGTCCCAAATCTCCCCGATCGGCGGTGAGTACAAGGTTAGAACCATCACCGGCGATGAGTTCGACGTCATCTACACCCGTACTTCCGCGACGGTGAAAGGATGCCTTTTCGCTTCGTGACGATGTTGAAAACTCACATGATGAGGGTCATTTGGGCTAGATGTTGAGTACACCACCGTGGGACGAGAGAAGGATCTAAAGGACAAAGAGAGGAAGAAGCCCGCCGTGATCCAGTGTTCGTACATAACGTTTGCTTGGTCTACCACATATGCCATGCCAACGTTGAGTGCCAGATTTTAAGAACTTCCTCGAGGACAAAAGCAGTCAAATTCGCTATCAGAGACTTTAAGAATGACAAAGAAGTCCTCGTCGGATAGGCCTCGTTGTAGGCAACCCCTTCGACCTCCGTAAGAATCGGTGGTGCCCTCTCGTCAGCCCCTCAATGCGACGACTGGCAGGAGCCATGGTTCATCCTTCGTTATCAAAACCGGAGAAACCTCATTACACGTTTCATCATCATGCATGGTAGCGGAATGTACTAGATATAGACCACATCCACTACGCTGCAATGGATGGCTACCTTGTTTCAATATCTACAAGGGTTGGATGAAGAGCAACAGCCAAGTTGGCGGTTCAAGCAAAGAAGTATCGCCAAGAGGAAGAGGACAAGGACAAAGTCGAGGACGTGGACGAGGACTCCGAGTAAGGTGGCAGTGTCGCTGCTCATGGCGGTTCTAAACTTCTAAAGCAAAGGTTCACCGGATTAGTTGCATAGTTTAATTTCAGGTGTGCTTAGTTTAATTTGAGGGGTGTGTTGTCTTTGAGCCCCAAGCAGAACTATGTTATGTTTCTTCTCGTTACTTTAACTCTTCAGTATGTACATACTAGTACTAGTATTTCTTTAATAGAATTTAGCACCCCAATTAAGCACGTACTAGCTTTTTTAATAGTACTATATGCATAATTTGGCATTTAGCTCTCTATATGTACCACCTTTTTTTAAAATTTCAATTTTTGCTCCATGGCGCAATCCATCGATAGTGGAGTACTACTGTACAAAAGTATACATTTTTTAAAAGGCTAGCATACTGTTCATCACACATATATATAGCCAGTTAAATTCTCAACCTAGAACAACGTGCATGCCATGTAGTAAACCGATCCGGAGGAAGTATAGTAAAAATGAGGTGATTTTACCCAGCGATCGGCGGGGGAGCATGGCCTGTCATGCGGTCCCACGTGTCATGATGTACCAAGGCGATGCGCGTGTCCCTCTTGAGGCAGAAGCAATACTAGTACGTGGTTTGAGATGATGTCGAACCAAAGTGTGAAATAATGGTTGCTTCGTCCGTCTGGGAAGGTGCGGCATTGTGATTTGATGTCTCATTGCTCATTACTAACACTGGGCCAGTACGAGTGTGGTGCGTCCCCCCTGCTATTCTGCACTGTTATTTGGTGCTTGACACGTCGACCCGGTTGCTATATGTCCCACATGTCGTGACATGAAAGTACAAATTCATGAAAGGGAGCGTCAACGGAGGAGTATACTACAGAATTCATGAAAGGAGCGACTTACTTTTGGAAAAATCTGTTTTATGGAGTACGATCCACTAGGGTTTATAGGGCTCATCTAAAACATTCATTTTTCCGCTTGATAAGTCTCAATTCTAGTACTATACTAGTAGTAGTACAATTACATGTTGGATTTCGAGTGCGTTAGATCACCCGGCGCAAAGCAAATGTCAAGAGGAAACTAACCAATGCATGTACAAGTTCATGGAAATTTAATGGTCATTCATGCATTCATTCTAATTAATGCCTCGGTAAACATAACTTCTTGAGAAAAACGAGCGCATCAGGCAAACTACGTAAATTAATTCACCACTCACCGTCTACCTTGGTTGGAGAGATTTTGAAATTGAGCCATAAACTGGAAAGGAGAGAGTAGTAACTTTTGTCTCGATTACTATTTGTGGCCTTGTATAGATGCAAATGTATTTTTTATAGTGGCCTTTATAAGTAAATAGAGGGAGTACTAACCAAAGTACGTAGTAGGGACGAGGAGTAAACGGAGGAGTAGTAAAATTTTCTCCTCGTCTTTGCGAGCCACAAGCTGCATATGGGAGGCGGGCGAAGGCACACAGAGTACTCCAGCTTCACCTCATCCTATAAGCCACCGCGCTGGTAAGGGGAGACAGCGACTAAGCAAGTTTCTCCTCGTTCTACGAGTTGACGGACACATCAAAAGTACTCCAAAGGTATAGAGCCTTGCCTCTAAGGTAGGCCCACATGGTTTGCCTCTTTTTTAATTTAACATAACGCGTCAAGTCGCAGCATTTGTTTGTTCACCCATGGTAGGCGATCCTCCTCCACCAAGTGGACAACCAGTACACGTGCCAAATTACCACGTGGACTGCCTTTTTCGTACAGAAATGAGCTCCACCGTGTACCCACGCGGGTGTGGTTGGGAAAGAGACGGGAGTAGGTGCGCTGTGCGTGCACCTCTTCTCTTCGTGCATGTCCCCCACCTACGTGGGTGTGTGTGAGAGAGATACAAACCTAGACATAATGCGCCGTCCATCCCCATGCCTCCGCCCAGTCCGACCACCAGTCACCACCACGGCACCACGCCCCACTCCTCCTCACCTTATCTCTCATATTTCTCCCTCCATTTTTATATACAAGGGGCCACTATCAAAATTACAATTTGCACATATACAAGGCCACTAACACTAATCGATGCAATACTAATGGTGTTTGCCTCGTGGTACTAGCAAAGGAGGACATTAATTATCCCTTGCATGCATGCGGGAGTTTGTTAAAAAATGCATCTTGATGTTCCGTGCAATGCACGGGCATCTTGCTAGTCCATGAAAACAACACATGGCAAAATTCCACGGCAAATGAGGGATTTGAATCTGTTGGGAGGGGCTGTTTGGATCTTGCCTGGGGTAGCCAAAATATTGGCGACCCTTTTGTCCACCGGTGCCTTTGCCACCGATGAACGAGGAACGGCTCGGGTGCTCATGCTGTCATGCATCCTCCAGCGCGCACGTTGAGACGAGCTCGCATGAGCTGTGTTTTTTTGTTCCACAACGCCGCCCGCAGACCGACCGGTGACCCGCAAATTACACCATCCAACCGTAGCCGCACACATTATGACAGCAACTCAACCAACCGGACGAAATTCACGCAAACACGTAGACAAACTGATATTTCATATAAACAATGACGGAAATCATATAAAATACCGGATTTTCAAACAAACATGACGGATTTCATTACATTCAAATGAACTATGCGGTGCTAGTTCTGGACAGCACAGGTATATAATACATGGCCTAAATGGTCGCCCGACGATCGATTTGTGTTCCTCGATGTCCGCAGACACGATCACCGGACTGCCGGGGCCCGGAGTTAGATGCTTCAGCGCAAAGGATGGCTCGCTTCCCCAATGCCCAGCTGATATCATTGGCTGGTGCGAAGATGATGGTGGCGGCACGGTTCGAGTTCATCACGGCCACTACTTCACCATGGCCGCACCGCTCGAGTTCATCCTAACATTGACTTCTTCCGTGGAGCCCATGCGGGTCGACGAAGGTCCTCGCAACAAAAGGATCCGCAAGACACCTGCTGTATGCCGCGTCGCCTCGCGGTGGCCTTCATGGGACCCAAGCGGCGGCGGCCTCCCGTGTTCTACTTCTCCTGATGATGGCGGCGGACGCGAGGCGCTAGCCATCGACTCGTGCGCTTCCGTGCACCCGCTTGCCGCTGCTTGGCACGCCGCCGCTTGGGAGTTCGCCACACAAACGGGAGAGGCGGTATGAGGCGGCGGCGGGACAGCAGCAATGACGCCGTCGTAGCGCCGCTCCTCGTCGAGCTGGCTCGAGGCGAGTTGTTGAACTGTAGCGCCCGGCTTGGGGCGGCAAGCGCTCCGTCGGGCGAGGGAGGGAGGTGGATCAGCGAGCTGCATAGCCTCGTATCCGGCGGGCTACCGGCCGGCTTGGATGCTGAATAACTACTCTTCGTAAGCCATTGTAAGAGTGGACAAAATGGTGGAGGAGATAGGGAGCGGCGGAGGTGTGCGATTCTTGGCGGCGTTTGGCCTCGTTTAAATAGGAGATTAAATAGGCGGCGGGCGGGAGGAGCTCGGCGGCGTTGCTTAATGCCGCCCAGCCATGAACGGACATGTGTCCAGAGTGGGTTTCTCGGCTTCCACACGGGCGGGTTTCATGGAGGCGTTTGAATGCGGCACGAAGGCGTGTTCAGCCGGGCGTGTCGCGAGTGGCGCCCTCGACTCTGACCTAGGACACCGCGCTATTCTTCCACTGACATGTGGGCTCTTTGGGTGCATGGCCTGCATGTCAGTGACCCAACGCAGGCAGCGCACAGGAGAGGAATCTTTGGTGGGCCAGGGCGGTCAGAAGCGGGCATTTCATAAACCGATGATTGTTCATTGAGTGTGACGTCATCTTTTTCATGTAGTTAAGTGTGTGTCTTGCGTCGTGTGATGTGTGCATGCAGGTGTGTGAGTGTTGCGTGCATGCAAGGGTGCGTTTCAGTGTTGCATGCATGGGTGTGTACGTGCAAGGGTGCGTTTCAGTGTTGCATGCATGGGTGCGTACGCGCGTGTGTTCGTGAGTGCATGTGTACGTGTACGTGTTAGTGTTGCACGCCAGCATGCATGCGTTTGTACGTTATGTGTACGTGTCAGTGTTGCACGCCTACATGCGTGCGTGTCTTGCGTGCGTGCATGTGTACGCGTGGTGAGGCTACGTCGGTCGACCGACTTTTTTCATCTCTGGTCATTAGTTTTTCCAGCCGTTGGATTCCAAATCAAGGGCCTCCATTTATCATCCAACTCCAGCCCCGAGCCGCCACCACCACCAGCCGAACCGCCCGCCCCATCGCGGCCGCCCGCCCTCCCAAACCACTCCCCGCGCCCGTCCGCCGCGACCTTGAGAGTGGGCCAGCATATATGATCTTGAGATTTTACGAAGTCACCATAGGTGCCTCGTAGTCGAGTGGAACGTCTCCTCCCACTGAACGTACATCACCGGAAAATACTGAAATTAACACAAGATAAATGCGAGCACCGGGACTTTAACCTTGGTGGGCTCGAGAAACCCCTGTCCACTAACCATCCAACCACATGTTGGTTAGCACGACAAGATGTATGTGGTGACCGTGATGAGCTTATTCTGAAGTCCAGTGACCATATCGTGCTTTCGCTTCAAATACAATGACCGTAAGTGTCGTCAACAAAATACGGAGCACGCATCAAATGCAAAGTCCGTCAGTGTCATCAACAAAATATGGAGACGTATCGTGAGCTAGATATGGTTGTACTATTGTATATGCTTATTTTCTTAGTGGCGATTAACGTGTGTGTGTGTGTGGTGGGCACATCATTTCTAGTTATGGTGGGTCAACATGAAGACTCATGGGTCAGTTCCATCCTGCGCCACATATAGGTTGGACCGAGATGTGTTATATGGAGACCCATGTGGAGGACTCGGCGTACAACACGAAGCTACCAGAGTCGCGGAGGACTCTATCCCCACTGGTGATAAGCCGACTATATATGATTTGTAACCCTAGGCCCTTAGTATGTTATACAAGCTTGGGGGCTAGTTAAATCGATAGTATATACACACGCACAATGCTCGGTATTCACGTGTACTTTGTACACACCTAACACTAATATCTGATGCAGGAGTAGGCTCTTTCTTCAACCTGCAAGGGTTCGATCCAACTAGGGTAAAACTTTGCCTCAGATACCATCCAGCCTAACAGCCAGCATATCTCCGAATGATATGATGAAATCATATCCAACTACTATTAGAGAGGTGTGTCGGGGTGGCAATGTGCGTAGAGAGGCCTAAAGATAATGTGCGCAAGGGAGACACGAGGGCACATATATGTGTATAGAGGGTAGTAGAGACCGTGCATGTGTATATATGCATATGAGAGAAATAGTGTTTTCCAAGCTGAGATTGGTGAAAAGAGTGGTACATAGTAGTCGAAAAGAGAGATAGAGAAAGAGAGAGCATGTCGTGAGACACCCGACACCCGAGAGAGATTGTGAGCATGTGTGAAAGAGAAATGTCGATGCATATAAAGTGTGTGCACTTATCGCTAAATAGAGAGATATCTACGTAAAAGGCGGTTCTATGCATTAAATTAAAATATAAATGGCATTATTATTTTGGATGAGATCATGAATTTTGCAAAATTGCGTATGGACTTAAAACGGTCTATCGGACACCCATACTCTATTGAATTCTAGCATGTGCATGTGTTTATTTCATATTATCGATCCATAGAGTAAGAGCGGTTTGAAATACGTGCAATGGATGCTTTTGCAATTCATATATAAACATTAATTAGTGCACTCCATGTTGTTAGTGTGAAGCACTTTATACATTTGTCACTTGTGTGGATACATTCCAAATTGCTAGCTACTTAAATAAAATACATGTCTAATTTAACATAAAGGGGTTTCAAGATTCAATTCATAGGAAGTGCATTCATCTATTTGAACCGAGATAATGGCATTTGTAAATCAGATGTAAAAAGGCATCAATCTTTGTTGTGAGTTTGAACATGGTATATATATTCATACGATATCTAACTTTTTTTTGCAACCAAGGAGATTATACTCGAACCATGCATGAACTGAGGTAAGTTGCATATTTTTAATATATACTGTGTACAATGTATATTAAAATGTATCCCTCCATTCCAAAATAATTGTAGCTTTAGGATTTTCAAGAGTAAAGATTTGTGAAGTTTGACAAATCCTGAAAGTTCAATTCAAGAGAAAAACGTTAATGCTTCGCTTCCCAAATATTGAACGAGGCGCCAAATAGGCCTCTCGTCACCCGAAACCGTCTTGAGACTAATGTTTTGGTGGTAGGAAATTCTATCTGACTCGGCCCATGTAGCCTATCGGCCCGATGTCCAAAGGTCTAAACAGGGGTAGGATTGTAACTTGACCAAGACGCCTGATCTCAACCGCCCGAGAAGCATTCATGCTGTGGGAGCCTAAACACCCATGCGCTCGGCGAAATCTATCCCGCCAACATTTGGGACACACCGACATGACTGTCCTACCCCAACCCACAATATGTCCGAAATTTTAGATGGGGCAAAGTTTGTAACTTTCCCAAATTTCAAACAAGCGCGTCTCAAACCGAAACATTGTTCCCCCTTAGTTCCCCGCCTCCCTCCGTTTCCCCATTCATACTCCGTGGGCGCGAAAACGCCCTCTCCACCAGCCGCAAAACCCCAACCTCCTCTGTCCTCCACCCCATAGCGGCCAATCCACCGCCGCCATCCTCCATCACGCCGGAGCCGGTACCCCGATGTCGTCTTCCAACTTAACCACAACCGCAACGCCCTCAAGGACTTAGCAGCTGAAGCTAAGGCAGAGCTACCTCCACGACGCTGATGCCGACGTGCGTCGTACCAGAACCACTCCGACCATGCCGTCCTACGCCTCACTGCTGCGGCTCCACTGTCGCAACCGTCCACCGCACCGGAGCTGTTCTCGCTACGCCGTCGTTCGCCGCCTCGGATCTGCTTCCCCGCCAATGACGCCACCGCACCACACTCAACAACTTGGCCATGGGTTCGTCCAAGGCTGCACCATCCTCCACAACTTTTGGTTTCCGGTGAACAACAAGATCATCGAAAAAATAGAAGGAGGACACAGATCGCCAAACAGTAAAGAGGTACTCCTCTTCCTTTATTCATGCAAATCTTATGTCTCCACTCACATCATATTCATCCCACGAAAGAAACTAGTTGAGCGCTTCTTACTGCATCTTCTTCGAGACACTAAATGCACAAGGTTTCCTCCCTTTTAATATTTCACCTTTGCTAGAGGTCAGTAGCCCGCCTGGATTTCAATTAAGGGTCGGTCGAACCGCAATTAAAAGAAGAAGACCGGTTAGGGCGGCTGGAGCACCTAGTCCGCCTGTTCCCGGGAAGCGGCGCGATCGGTGTCTATCATAGGGGTGTGGGCACGAGGCTGCTTGCGCCCGATCTGGAGGTCGGTGGGGCTTGAATGGATGGCGGGGCGGTGCCAAGCATGGCGGTGCGGTGGTCGAGGGAGAGCGCAGTGGGAGGAATCTTGGCCGGTGGTATCGGCGTTCGAGGAAGATCGTCAACACCGGTCGGCTAGAGGTAGATGAAGGCGATCTCCCGTTCTTTGTACATCGGACGGTCTGAAAAAAATAGATCGCCTATTTGCTTTCAAATGATCGTTATTTTCATAGAATCCTGTAGTAATTGAGTGTGCCATGCATGTTGTAGAGCTATCATATGTCTCTCGTCATTTATTTCTCACCGACCTGCTATCTGCTACCTTTACACTATACTAATTGTGCACACACTTCACCCATACAAACACTATTGTTTTTTTATGCATGGGTATTTCAGACTCTGACGCAGTGTTGATGAATGCAGAAAAGAAAAGACAGAAATCGCTCGGTGTACTTGAAGATAAGCCGTAAGCATTTCAGCGCTCTAATGGGTGCGATGTCGCCAGATTGGAGACGAGAAAAGTAGCTCTGCGATTGATGATCTCAATTGCCACACACAACCATCCTAGGTGCTTGCTTTAACTTCAGCATTTGTCAAATGTGGTTGCATGTTGCATATGGTGTCTAGCTTGTATTGCTTCCAATTTGGTTAAATTGCATTTGCTTACTTTTACACATTATACCTTTGATAATGACATGCCTTCTTTTTTGATACATACTACATATGTCTATTAACCATGTTCATACATCAAACTAATGCTCTTTTGTATCCCTAGTCAATCACTTATGATGAGATAGTCACCGGATGGAGTTCTTGTGAGGCGCCTCTACTCGCTTAAAGAGTGCGATGTCATCCTCCCACATGATTCTCAAGAAAGCAGACAAGGCTAAATGAAGATAGTCAACGAGCTCTCTAGTTGATCACCGCAATTCCCCCACACCACCATCGCAGTGCTTGCTCTTACTTGGCGAGTGTGATATGTGGTTGCATGTTGCATATGGTGTCTCCTTGTAATGATTCTAATTAGGGTAAATTGCATACCTTAGTTAACACATTATACCTGTGAATATGACATGCCTTCCTGTTTTTGGTACATACTACGTCTTTCTATTAACCATGTTCTTACATCAAACTACTTCTCTTGTGTATCCCTCATCAATGCTCCTAATTTGTTAAATTGCATCTCCTTAGCTTACACATTATACATGTGAATATGACACGCCTTCCTGTTTTTGGTACATACTACATCTGCCTATCACACCATGTTCTTACATCAAACTCTTTGTTCTTGTGTATCCTGCGTCTATAAACATGATGAGACAGGTCATGCTGGCGTGGGTTAATATGAGACTTAATACTCTTATAAAGAATGCAATTTCATCCTCTCCACATGATTCTCAAGAAACAGCAAGCCTAAATGAAGATAATGAGCGTTGCTCGTACTGAAGACAAGACTTCCCTACACCACCATCACAGTGCTTGCTCCAACTTAGCAGTGTGATATGTGGTTGCATGTTGCATACGGTGTCTAGCTTGTAATGCCTCTAATTAGGGTAAATTGCATCTGCTTAGTTTACACACTATACCTGTGAATATGACATGCCTTCCTATGTTTGGTACACACTACATCTATGTGTTAACCTTGTTCTTACATGAAACTACCTCTCTTCTGTATCCTGCATCAATTACTTACGATGAGTCACCTTTATTCTTTGCATATTGCATATTATTTCTAGCCTGTTGCCATGTATTGCTTCTTCAAATACATTTGTTAGGGAACCCTTTTAATTTGGCGAGTGATATTGGTTTCATCTTTCATATGGTTTCTAGCTTGCATCGATTCTAACAAGTTCAAGCACCTTGTGCTTAGTTTACACTTTATACATCATACATGTCAATATATCATGCCATCCTGTTTTTCATACATATTCCATCCTCCTATCATGCGCTTGAGCACAAAAATTTCTGGTTCCACAGTAACTTGAGGCGGCGATTTTGACAGTTGCCTCATGACGCCGCTCGAGCTCTTGAACATGTTCCATCTGCAGCAGTCAAAATGTTCTTCCAACTTCCTCACTTCATCAATGTAGGCTTCCATCAACGGACTCGATAATCTTTGTTCACTTGATTTGGCGCAAATGAGTCACCCCGATAATAAGCTTCTTGATCCCAAGGTCCGTGGCGATCCTAAGTCCGCAAGCAAGCCTTCATACTCTAAGATTGTTTGTTGCTTGTTCCTGGGGAAGTGCATCCGACCACGACTTGAGGTGTTTCTCCGTGGGTGCATAAGTAGTAACGCTCGCACCACCGGTGCCTTGCATGAGAAGGCACCGCCAAAGTAAATGATCCATTTTTTGCTCGCTTTGACGGGATGCTCTGCCTCTCGAGTTTCTTCATCGTGTTGGCGTATTCTCCATATGAATTCTGCCAATGCTCGGCTCGATAGTTGAGGTACTCTCAAACTTGAGGCCAAAGCTTGACAATTCCAAAGGCTCCACTCAACAATCCCGGTCCTGCTTTGGATTTTGCAAGATCCTCTTCAACGGAAAGCGAGTGACAACTCGTGATCTCATGTGCTCAGAAAGTAATGGCGAGCTTCCTGAGGCCATGAGAAGGTCAAAAGCAATTTCGCACACCAGAGTACCTTGATCTAGCCCCCGCAAAAAGAGAACCGGCTAGTAAACCGGGCGCCGCACCATCTTCTTCGCTTTCTTCTTGTGGTCAGCAGATCCATCCACGGAACTAGAACTTGTCGGGAAGCCTCGCTTGTCGCCGACTTTGCCGCTGTCGCTGGCTCATCATCTCGCCTCTCCGCATTAACGCAGCACTAACCACTTGATTGGTTGCCAGATATAGCAGCAACTTCTCTTGTGGCTTAGGTGCCATAAGTATTGGAGGAGGATAGGTATCTCTTCAATTCCTGCAGAAGCAGCCTCCGCTCGAGTCCATTTCATTGGACCCGGCTTTTCAAAATTTTGAAAATGGCAGTAGGCTACCAAAGAGATTCTTAGAGATGAACCCATCGAGAGCAGAACACAGCCGGCAAGCCTTCCCACATCCTTGACGCTTCGTGCTTCGATCTGCTCAATGGCTTTGATCTTGTCCGGATTGGCTTCATCCTCGCCGAGATACAAAGAATCCGAGAAGCTTGCCGAAGGAACTCCAAACACGCACTTTCGATTCAACTTGAGATTGATCTTGCGCAGATTTGCAAAAGTCTCGCCTAAATCTTGGATCAAAGTTTTTGTCCTGTTTCGACCACTATGTCATCCATGTAAGCTTTACATTTCGCGGCAATGCGGGCTCAAAAGCATGACCGACTACTCTTGCAAACGCTGAACCAGCATTCTTAGTCTAAAGGCATCCGTACAAAGCAAAGACGCGCTACATGGAGTAATGAATGCGCTTTCTTCATCCTCTTCGCAATGAAGATCCGGTGATATCCGAGTATTCATCAAGAAACGAAGCAGATCACATCCCGCCGGAGTCGCTAATCTGGTCAATGCGCCGCAAGGAAATGGATCTTTGGGACAAGCTTTATTAACATCAAGAAGTCAATACAAAGCCTCCACTTCCGTCACGGCAAGACGCATCATCGGATTGGCTAACCACGCCGATGGAGTACCTCGACAAGGCCTCTGCTTCCAACTTCTTGATATTCTACAATGAACTCCCTCATGCCTCCACCGCTTGTTTCTCGACCGCTTGACGGGCCGCGCTTAAGGGCAACGCAAGGTGGTGCTCAATTACTTCCTCGAACACCGGATGTCGATGGTTGCTATGCAAACACATCGACATTTCGCAGAGCAATAAGCCGCTTCCTATTTAGGGTCAAGTGTGGCATCGATGGTGAAGGTACCACCAAGGCCGCCCTCCTTATGCCATCGCCTTGGTTTCCTCGTAGCTGTTCGCCTTCTGCACTTGCGCCCTCGACGGAAGCGAAAGCACCAAGAGGTGCGCTGCCGGAGGGGCATCGAGCTACTCTTGTCGGACTTGGTCTTTCTTCCCCGGAGCTTCAACGGCAAGTGGTTTATGCTTCGCCGCACTGGCCGCTCGTAGATCTTGAAATGGGACAGATAGTGCATCTTTCTTGTCGCCAGTGACAAAATAACACTTATCGGACCGGCATCTTGAGCACATTATAGGCGAGGAGAGGCTGCCATGAACTTGGCGAAGCCGATTTGCCAAGTATCCCAGGGCAATGGAAATCAGCAATGTCAAAGGTGACCTTCTTCGTCCCAAGTTCAGCTTCATCAAATGTCACCGGCAAAGTAATCTTCCCTTCGGCTTGCTCCTTCCCGGATTGATTCCTTGAAGGTACCACTTTCGAGCTCACCGCTGGGATCCTGACCTTCTTGAGCACCGCGGAAGAGATCAGATTCGTGCCGCCCCATCCAACCAAAGATCTTCGTGACCTTGAGGTTGCGGATTGTGGCTAAACCAACATCGGCAAGCACCACCGCAATTATGCGATCGCAGGATCCTCAACGCCAAAGACGATGGGCATGCTGACCACTTCAGGCTTGCGTGACTCAACTGACGGTTCTCGCATGCTTCACTCGCTACCATCGCTTTTTGAGTTGCGAGGTAGCAGCAAGCACCACCGCCAACGCACAAAACCTCTCATGCCTCTCAAACTCCTGCCGCTGGCTTCATCCTCATCCATCTCATCATCTTCATCTTTGTCTTCATCCTTGTATCGGCTGGAGGCCTGCTTCATGCCATCGCTGGTTTTGCCGCGGTACTCCCCAGTGGACGCTTTGCCGGATCCACCTCCACCTTCCCCGGGTTCTCCTTGTCGCGCGCATATTTCAGCTTTTTGCAGTTCCATTTAGCTGCTCAACCTTCTTGCAGCCCGAAGATCATGGCCCTTGGTGCGGTGGATCTTGCAGATCGCTGTCGGAGCTGCCCCGCTTGTCGGGAGCTACCACACTCGCCGAGTCACCGCTGGTCTTCTCGGTGCCACCTCCGCGTCGGATCGCCGACAACTAGCACATCCTTAGCTTTTTTCTTCTCGTTATTCCGCCCGGTTCTTTTGCCGGAGGGCGCCCTCATCACGATCCTTCCGCTTTTGCGCTTCTCTCCGGACTTTTCTCCCTTCTTCAAAGACGCGCACACTTGTCGACTAGAGCATATAGCTCGCCGACATCTTCTGATTTTGCACATCGCCATCTCTCATTCTGCGGTTAAGACGTTTCGATGGAACGCTACGGATAACCGCGTGCAGTGGTGGACGCTCGATGTTGCGCTGCACTCGCTGAATCTCCAGATGTACTTTGCGCAGGGTTCTCCTTCCTTCCGGCAAGCAATGAAGGTCGCCCTCCGCCATGGGGCTTGTGGTCACCGTGAAGGCGCCGACAAACCTGATGGCATGGTCCGCCACGAAGAGATGGAGTTGTCCGCAAGCGCATGAGCCAAGATCTCGACGCTGGGCTTGAGCACCAGCGGGAAGTAGTTGACGAGGATCTTCGTCATGGCCTTCGCAGCCTACACCGTGATGGTGTAGACGCCGAGGAACTCCGGCGGATGTATCCCGCAATCGCATTTCTCGGCACGCCTTGCTTGAAGTTCTGGTACGCCATCGACCGCCAGCCATTTAGTGAACGTGCAGGGCAACTACATCACGGCAAGTCGCCTGTTCCCTGGCATATGAGACACAGGCCCAATACTTGTCTGACCGACATCATGTTTCTTCGACGCCGGCGCGAAAAGGCGAGCGCTTTGTCGCCGTTTGAGAACTTGGCGCTGATCGCGGCGAGCTCGCGTCCGACGACAGCGGAGTCGGTGTCGACGCGGTCTGGCTGGTCGGCGATCTTGGCCTTCGGGCGGGTGCAGTGGTGGCATCCTCAAGGTCTTTGTCGCCGTCGGCTATACCATGCCTTCGGGCTTGGCGCGCTGCTGTTGGGCTTGAAGCCGCCATGGGTTTACGAGGCTCGAATGGTGGCCTCCGCCGCCGATCTTGTCTGCCGAGGGTAGTCTAGTAGCAGTGGGCCGAGCCAACGCTTTTTCCGGGTTTTTTATGGGGGCGAACGACGCGAGTGTGATATGCTCAAACTTAACAATGTTAGAAGGAGCAACATCTCGCCCAGCGACCATATCGCGCCGTGCCGCGGTTACGCAGCATGTTGGGCTTTGAGCGCCCCGCAATCCGCCGCTTGCCTTGTTCTAACGCTGTAGCACGGTTCAGGAGCACCATGGCGTTGTCGATCCCGCACCTCCCGGAGGGGTGCGGATGTACCGGCGTCAAGCTTGCGGGCCTTTGTCCTGGACCTGGTGACGACGGAGTCTCTCCATCGGGCGCCGCCTTCCGCCGGGCGCCCACCACACCGCCGCTTGTCGGTGGGACAGACGATACGGAGCGCCACCTCCAAAGCCTTCTTTGGTGGCATGTCGATGAAGATGTTGATGTAGCGCTGCATAAACGCTGGATCACGCTTCGCACAACCTCAACACCCTACCGGCGCGCCAAAGATGTCGGGAAACGAACACCTATGGGGAAGGGCCCTTTGGTCCGCAAGGAGCGGAGGGCGACGAAGAGCAGATCGAGGCGGCATGCGAGGATTTACCCAGCCTCGAGCTTTCCGAGAGATAAAACTCCTATCGCTGCTTTGTGTTTCTAATCGTTTTGCTCGAGAGCGTGGTGTGTAGTTTCACGAGTTTAACCCTTCTACGCGCATGGGCCTCCTTTTTATAGGTTAAAGGGTCACCGACATGTGGCAACGCAGAGAGAGGGTAAAAAGTAAAAAGAGGGGTTGGTACAATCATCAACAAAGGTCCCTACCTAACTCGACGGCAGGACAGAGGCATTTAATGCCCGCCCAACAGCCAAACAAAGGCAAGAAGCGATCGCTAGAGGCGCCACCGATCGCCACGATGGCCTCCTAGTCATCTTCACTTGCCACCAGACCGCTGGGTTTACAACACCCGCCACGCACCACCTCATGGCCATCGCCACGGATGCGCCTGAGCTGCAAGTGAGTGGTGGGTTTCCGCAGCGCTTTGTCAGGGTCGCTATCTTGTCGACCCGCAGCTTGTCCTCACAGCTCTTGCTCGACGCGCTGTCAAGGCAAGTTCTTCGCAGTTGCCTTCCGCTCCTCTTGCCGGGTCTATCCTTCCCAAAGCCTCTTGCCGGGCCTTGTCTTCTCGCTAACACTTTGTTCTTGAATGGCAGTAATAGGAATAGCGGCGATCTATGACGCCCCAAGAAGTCCTATGGCGGGTGTCATGATCACCTGCACAAGTTCGGGATACTAAGGTACCTTTAGTACAATCGACACCCATACAGCCCAATGCTCCACCATAGTAGTAGAGGTTGGCTCTGCATGAGAGCCCACTTCTCCACTTTTTCCTTGCTCTCTTTCCTCCACATATGCAAAATGCCATGTAAAGCTTATACTATTGTACTTACTTGTTTTACAGGTTGCTTGCCACATAGGCATAAAGTCCTGATGCAAGTTAATCAAGTAGAGAGAGACTAGCTGAAGTGACCCAAGGAAGAAACAAAAGGCCATGGTAAGGGTGAAAAGACAATTTTGAGTCTATAGCTAATTAAATGAAGCAAACTTAGCAACACCATTTCATTGGAAGAGGTCACCCTTGGCAAATGCAATAATACTAGAATCTGTGGTCCCATTATAAACGTTGACACTACACTAGCTAGTGTCAAAAACGCTCATATTATGGGACGGAGAGCAGAAAGAGATAGAGAGGAGTAAAAAATATAACTTATAGCCAACCTTGTTGTAGTATGAGTGACTAATGATGACTATGTATGACATGCCAACATGAGATAGCCTAACGACCGTGTTAAATCTCCATATACCACGCCAGCGACACGCGGGCGGTCGTGGTATGATTACGATACGGCTGCAGCAGCCTTGGATCTCGATCAAATGGTCGCATGCTAAGTTGCTGAAAATTTCAAGAATAACCATCCGTGATAGGATATTCACCCATAGGTCTAGAATCACGCCACGCAACTGCTCGATTCAGATCCAAGGGCTCTCGAAGCCCGTGATCATGGGAGAATGGAAAGCCACTACCCTGTTTTCGACATGGCAGTTCGCCTTTACTCTTTTCCCCGCACGCCCTTTAATACTACAGCCGTTCGCTTCCTAGTCATCCCATCCATTCACATTACGGTAGTTCCACTAATCCTAACCTCCTCCCAAATCCATGGCGCCCCAAATCTCCCGATCGGCGGTGAGTACAAGGTTAGAACCATCATGGGCGATGAGTTCGACGTCATCTACACCTGCATTTCCGCGACGGTGAAAGGACGCCTTTCGCTTCAGACGATGTTCAAAACTCACATGATGAGGGTCGCTGAGCTAGATGTTGAGTACACCACCGTGGGACGAGAGAAGGATCTAAAGGACAAAGAGAGGAAGAAGCCCGCCGATCCGTGTTCGCGACATAACGCTTTGCTTGGTCTACCACATGCCATGCCAACGTTGAGTGCCAGATTTTAAGAACTTCCTCGAGGACAAAACAGTCAAATTCGCTATCAGAGACTTTAAGAATGACAAAGAAGTCCTCTGGCTGGATAGGCCTCGTTGTAGGCAACCCTTCGACCTCCGTAAGAATCGGCCGCGCTCTCGTCACCAATGCTGACCGGCAGGAGCCATGGTTCATCCTTCATCAAACCGGAGAAACCTCCACACGCTTCATCATCATGCATGGTAGCGAATGTACTAGATATAGACCACATCCACTACGCCGCAATGGATGGCTACCTTGTTTCAATATCTACAAGGGTTGATGAAGAGCAAAGCAAGTTGGCTTCAAGCAAAGAAGTATCGCCAAGAGGAAGAGGACAAGGACAAAGTCGAGGACGGGACGAGGACCCGAGTAAGGTGGTGTTGTCGCTGCTCATGGTTCTAAACTTCTAAAGCAAAGGTTCACCGGATTAGTTGCATAGTTTAATTTCAGGTGTGCTTAGTTTAATTTGAGGGTGTTGTGCTGAGCCCCAGCAGTAACTATGTTATGTTTCTTCTCTTACTTTTAACTCTTCAAGATGTACATACTAGTACTAGTATTTCTTTAATAGAATTTAGCACCCAATTGCTAATGCATCTAGCTTTTTTAATAGTACTATATGCATAATTTGGCGATTTAGCCTCTATATGTACCACCTTTTTTTAATTTCAATTTTGCTCCATGGCGCAATCCATCGATGAGTACTACCGCAAAAGTATACATTTTTAAAAGGCTAGCATACTATTCATCACACATATATATATATAGCCGCTAAATTCTCAACCTAGAATGCATGCATGCCATGGTAAACCGATCCTGAGGAAGTATAGTAAAAATGAGGTGATTTTACCCAGCGATCGGGCGGGGAGCATGGCCTCGTCATGCGTCCCACGTGTCATGATGTACCAAGGCGATGCGCGAGTCCTCTTGAGGCATAACTAGTACGTGGTTTGAGATGATGTCGAACCAAAGTGTGAAATAATGGTTGCTTCGTCTGGCTGGGAAGGTGCATTGTGATTTGATGTCTCATTGCTCATTACTAACACTGGCCAAGATGAGGGTAAGGCCCCCGCTATTCTGTGATCGTTATTTGGTGCTTGACACGCCGACCCGTTGCTATATGTCCCACATGCGTTGCCATGAAGCATGTAAGTAATCATGAAAGGGAGCGCCAACGGAGGAGTATACTATGTAATTCTTGAAAGGGAGCGATTTATTTTGGAAAAATCTGTTTTATGGAGTACGATCCACTAGGGTTTAGGGCTCATCTAAAACATTCATTTTTCCGCTTGATAAGTCTCAATTTAGTACTATACTAGTAGTAGTACAATTACATGTTGGATTTCGAAAGGCGATCACCCGACGCAAGCAAAGGTCAAGAGGAAACTAACCAATGCATGTACAAGTTCATGGAAATTTAATGGTCATTCATGCATTCATTCTAATTAATGCCCGTAAACATAACTTGATTCATTGCATTGACTCCATAAGCTTGGTTTCACAACCTAGGAGAGTATGGCGCCTAGTGAGGGTAATTTTAGAGAGGTCCTTACTTTGATGGTTCAAACTTTGCTAGTTGGAAGCATAAAATGAAAATGCATATTCTGGACATAACCTCGCCGCATGGGGCATTATTTGTGTTGGCTTGCAAGGTGAGTTCTTCAAGAAGGAAAAGTTCGGATCATGAAGCTATCGCGGATGAGTTGCGGATGTTACGTAACAATGCTCAAGCTTGTGACATTCTCTTCAATGCTTTGTGTCCCGAGGAGTTCAACAAGATCAGCCGCCTTGAGAATGCAAAAGAGATTTGGGATACTTTGGTCGAAATGCACGAAGGTACCGAGTCCGTGAAGGAATCAAAGCTAGATGTTCTTCAAGGTCACTTGACAAGTTCAAGATGAAGGAAGGTGAAGGAGTCGCTGAAATGTATTCTAGGCTTGCTCTCATCACCAATGAGATGGCAGGCTTAGGAAGCGAAGAAATGACCGATCGATTCATCATCAAGAAGATTCTCGAGCTTTGGATGGAAAGTATGACACCGTGTGCACTTTGATTCAAATGATGCCAAACTACAAAGATCTCAAGCCTCACCAAGTCATTGGAAGGATTGTTGCTCATGAGATGACACTTAAAGATAAGGAAGAGCTTCACAACAAGTCAAGTGGTGCTTACAAAGCTGCAGTTGAAGCTCCCACATCCTCAAGTGACAAGCTAGTTTCCAATGAAGAGATAAGCCTAATGGTGAAGAACTTCAACAAATTCTACAAGAGTAGAAGCAAGGAAAGAAGCTCAAAGTCTAGATCATATGATGAAAAGAGATCTTCTAGTCGTGATCGAAACTGCTACAATTGTGGAAGACCGGACACTACTCAAATGAGTGTTCGACTCCCACAAGAGAAGAGAAGAATCTCCAAGAAGAAGAAGCTCAAGAGAAGAGTCGCCTAAAAGAGAGAAGGAGTAGAGATGATCGTTATGAACGAAGATCCTCTCGGAGAAGCAAGGATTCGGAAAGAAAGGACAAGTCATCAAGGAGCTACACAAGAAGAAAACATCAAGCTCATGTTGGTGAATGGGTTTCCGCCCGACTCCGACAATCACTCCAAAGAAGCTATCACTCCAACTCGAATCTGACCAAGATGAAGGTGTTGCCGGTCTTGCTCTAGTGTCCTCCAACTCCAACTCCTATGACATATTTGATTCACCAAATGAAGGAATTGGAAGATGCTTCATGGCAAAAGGCCCCAAGGTATCACATCCTGAGTTTATTGACTTTGATAGTGATGAGGATGACTTGCTTGGTGAAGATGAGCTTTTACATGATAAATCTAGTGAGCTTAGTAATGATGAACATGCTAGTAGTCTTTATAGTCGAGAAGAGTCGAATGACAATGCTATGAAGGAGATTGAGCGTCTAACTAAAGAACTAAACACTCTTAAGTTAGCTCATGAAACAACTCAAGAAGATCATAGAGAGCTCCTAAGATCTCATGAGAAGCTACGCTTCGAGAAGCTCAATCTAGAGCAAGAACATGAGTTTCTAAAAGCTATCAATGACGATCTTCAAAGAAGAGTTCTTCATATCTTGCCAAACGACTTCTCTTGTCTAATTTCTTGCCACCTATCAAAACTAAGCATGACAAGCATAAGAAAATTCTTCATCTAGTAGTAACAATAATCATGCTAAATCAAATGTTGTTACTTCTAGTAATTCTCTTGATTCCACTAACAATGTTTCAAGCCAAGTTTCACTTGAGCAAGAAAATAGTCTATTGAAAGGATTATAGAGAAAGGTGTCTACAAGAGTCTTGCGGAAGCAAGAGCTTTGAGGAAATTGTTCGCAAACAAGGAAGACACCGGAAGAATCAAGGAATTGGTTTTGAGCGAAAGTTCAACGCCGAGGGTGTTGAATGGGAAGAAGGTCAATATCCTACTCCAAAGTTTGTCTCTCAAGAGGAGAAGTATGATCCTACTTCTTCCAATGAGGAACAAGCTCAAGATGACCTTCCACCACAAGACCACAAGCTAAAAGGCAAGGACAAGCTTCAAGAGGAGATTGATGCATTCATTGAAGCACCCAAGGCCATGGTCAAGTGGGTTCCCAAGGCAACTTCAAGTTCTACTTCAACAAGCTCAACTACTACCCCAAGGATTCCCATCAAGATGATGTGGATCCCAAGAAGAAGAACTAGAGAGTTCTTGAGGGTGACTCGCCAACATACTTCACTCATATTCATTTTGGCAAGGACTTGTGCAATCAACTTCCACATCTTGCACTAGTTCATGGAGTCACAAACCCTCATGTTGGTAAGTCAAGGGACAAGGTAATCATTGCTTTCATGGACATCATCTATTGTGAACTTCAATCTATGTCCATGGATATTCTTGTTTGTTCCTTGTGGGACTAACCCATGTAGGTATTGAAAGTGCCCGAATCCAAAGGATTGCTCCCAACTCTTGATGATCTTCATCAACATTGAGCATCCACATCTTCAACATCTACATGAAGTCTTCAACGACAACCCAAGGTTAGTTTGACCTTTAAAAGGGTTCTCACATCAAGGGGAGCTTTGCTCTAAAGAAATGAGCTAAAGCATCTTCTAATGATGTGAACACATCAATGCTTTATGGAAAAGTGGTAACCCCACTTGTGCTTAAACGATGAGTATGACCTATGATCAAATGTTCTCATTTGACTCCTAAGTCAATATACTCATATATAGATGACCTAGTCATCGCCAAATTGTGTGCTAGCTGTTAGTGTTTTGTTTGTGCATGTTTGACACATATTTCATTTGCTATCTTATTGTGTGAGCATGTTGGATGCATGATTTTATCCATTCGAGGACATCCATTTGTTGCTTTGGTCTTTATGGTTTTTTCTTTTCGACCAAATGGATGGACAAGAATGCCTAAGTTCCTCCCCTAGCTATCTATGCTTTCTTGTCTCAAACTCTATTCATGCTTATATCACAAACTTTGAACAAGACTTTTTGGACAGACCGAGTGAGGAGCACTCGAGCCACCGATCCGTCAAAAGCCTAACTTCCAAAACCTTCTAAGTACTTTCGGTCAAACCAATATACTCAAATCGATGACCAAATCACTTGGATTGATCTAGGTTTTCACCTCGGTGAAACCGAAGTTTCAAATTTCGGCGTGACGGTGTGTAATCGCACGCAGCTAACCATCTCGGTCCCACCGAAGTTTTCAAACTCGGTCCCACCGACAACGAAGGGTATAAATACTCGAGGACGAGAGCGTTGATTACTTCTTCAAACGCTTCGCCTCAAACCCTTAGCTGCCGTCGCCTTGGTCTCCGGATCGTCTCCGCCGTCGCCAGGCGCCGCCGCTGGTCTCCATCGCCGTCAACGATTCTTTCTCATCGCCGTTGCCGCCGTGAGTGAAGCTCCACCGCATTGGGTGAGTTTCATCCTCTCGTGTTCCAACCGCTGATTCTATGCACGATAGGCGTTGCCATGTTTCTTGCCAAGATTGAGATCTCCCTATCCAGCCGCTTAGGTCATAGAACAAATTTCGAGTGAAAATTTTAGGTTAGGTTTCATGAACACATCTCGGTGTGACCGATTCTGCATTTTCGGATCGACCGATTTGGCCTCTCGCCATTTGACCGCACTTTTCGTGAAACCGAAGTTGTAAATCGGTAAGACCAAGTGAAGATTCAGTGAAACCCTAGTAGTCTCGGCTAGACCGAAACCCATTTCGTCCAACCGAAAGTGGTGTATATGGTCTGCTTAGACATTTCGGTTTCACCGAATTGATAGACTCGGTCGGACCGACATGTATTCTGTGAAAACCTAAAACTAAAGTTTGAACTCATTCTTTTTGCAAAATCCTCTGCAGTTTGTGATAACTCTTCTATTCTGCCTATATCTATTCTATTCACAGGTTGTCAGTCATGTCTGAAGGAAGTGACAGTCAGAACAGGTCTGAGATGCCAGTTGAGATTCCAGAGGCAGCTACAAGTCCGTAGCAAGCAGTTTTTCAGATGATGGAGAGAGAAGCACTCCAAGTGGACTGCTGCACTGCTACTGGGGCAGGAGGAAGAGAAATTCAGATGAGGAAGATTCAGATTTCATTGCGATGAGGAGATATCTTCAAAGCCTAAAAGGCAAGTGGTTTCAAGGGATATCAAGGGCAACAACAAAGAAAGGCACAAGCAAGGTGAAGAAATCCTCTCTGTTACGTAAGCTCAAGATGGAAGAAACCTCCAAAGCAAAATCAAGAAGACTTCCAAGAGGAAGAGGAAAGTTCATGAAGAAACAATGATGATGATGATTCGATGAGGAAGCACCTCAGCCTCCTCAGAAGCAGAAGTTGATGGGTGATGCCATCAGGGCAGGAGCACCCACAAAGGTTAAGCAATCAGCTCCAAAAAGGCAGCCCAAGCCAAACCAGCTGCCAAGCCCAAGAAGACTGTGAGGAACATACCGCTTTAAAAGAAAAGGACAACGTGCCACTGCAGAATCGATGATGAGGCTCATGTTTTGCTCAAGCTCGCAGTAAACCGCCATTCATAATGATGCTCATCCTCGAGCTGAAAATATGAAGGAGAGAAAGGATAAAGGTCTCAGGCTATGGAGGCAAGCAGATCCATATGCCACCAGGAGAAGAACAGCAGTTGACTCAAGATTCCACACAAGAGAGCAACAAGACTTTTATGAGACAGAGCTCATGGATAAGAAGCCAATTGTTGCTGACACCAGATACGTTGACTGGGAATACATCGACAGTGAAGAGCACAGAGACTACTTCCCACATGTGCATGAAAGCTTCACTGCTTGTGGGATTGCAGAGTTCGTTGGTCAGAAATTGACTGCCTGGAACGATGAGATGATCATGCAATTCTATGCCACCGCACACTTCTATCCAGATGGCAGAATTGTATGGATGACAGAAGGGCAGAGATTCCATTCTACTGTTGAGGAATGGAGAGCATTGCTGAATGCACCTGTTTCAAGGGAAGATGATATTGATGTCTATGGCATTCCGAAGAAAAATCACGAGTCAATGAAGAACATGTATAATGAGGTAGATGAGAAGGATGTAGAGATATGGAAGCTTGGTTCAGTCTACTACCTTCAGGCAGGTCTCCCAACCACCAACACCATTCTGAGGCATACATTGATGCCTAAGTCAGGGGACCACCGCATGATAAGAGGGTACTCTATCAACATGCTGCACATTCTAGATCAGAAGACACCTTTTAAGGTGATGGACCTGATAGTCGAGACTATCAAGAGGACAGCAGCTGACCAGAAGAGGTCATGTGGGTTTGCTCCGCATATTCAGATGCTCATCAATGCCAAGTTTGGCACGGACACCTACCTGTTGGATAGACCCCACTTGCCACTGCAGCCTGAACATGAGGACAACGAGGTTGTGATGACTGAGAATGCTCCCACATCTGTAGAAGGACATGCTAAGTCTGAAGCTGCTAAACAAGCTAAAGCCGAGAAGGAAGCAAGAAGAAGCCCAAGAGCGTTGCAGAACAACTTCTTGAAGCCACTCAGAGAATTGAGCTACGCCTGGCCAGATAGTGCTGATCTCGGGAGAGCCTTGAGAGGATAGTTGAGGATAAGTTCCATGCTCGACGTTAAGTCGATCAAGTGCGTGTCACCGCCAACAAGCTTGAGGCGACATTGAGGAAGCTAAGAGGAGAAGGCAGAGCTCATGAAGGAGATGGAAGATGATCTAGTCCAGATGACTATGAGCAGCCTGCTCCAAGGCCCACAAAGCCCAGATCAGCTGCTATTCCAAAGGTCGATCCTGTGGCTACTACATCAGCACCTCCTACAGCTCCGTCGGCCCAAAGACCAGCCAAGATCCACTCCTCCAGCTCCACAGACTTCAGCAGAAGCTTTGCAGATGCAGCTATCTCCACTCCATCGACGCAGACAGAGCCGCCACAGAGTCCCGAGTGACGATTAGCTCTATACCTTTCGAACTTTTGGTAACTTGTTGCCAAAGGGGAGAAATTGTATAGATCATAGGGCTTCGAGAGAGAGAGTGCCTGCTTTTGCTCTTTCGTTTGCGGTTTTCCTTGAGATACTTTTGAGTTCTTTGAGATACTTCGTGTGTTTGATACTACGCTTGTTTCTATCTTGATGAGTGCTTGATCATACTGTGCTTAATGTGTGCTTGATGTCTATCATATTCCATTCATATCTTGTATGATCATTTACTCATGTCTTGGTGATTGGGTGCATGTTATTCATTCTTATCATTTTGTGCGCTCCACCAAGATGTATGTGACATGGAAGAGTAACCCATGATCCTAATCGATTGTGCATTTGCATTCAAACGCAAATCTTAAATAATGCACAAATTTAGGGGGAGCTCTTGCTTATCACATACTTCTCAAAGCGACGATGTTATTCATTGATTATATCATTTGTCGCTTTGATCTATATGTTGTCATCAATTACCAAAAGGGGAGATTGAAAGTGCAACTAATCCCGTGTGGTTTTGGTAATTAATAACAACATATATATCATTGAACTAATCATTTCTTGAGAATATTTCAGAAAGTTCATTGATATGGGTATGGCAATGACCGATGATGTGGACCCTCAAAATGCTAAGGAAAACATTGGCAAAAGCTCAAGACTCCATTTTTGGTTTAGTGATCCAAGATCACATTGAGTCCATAGGAAAGCCAATACTATTAAAGGGGATGAGGTTATGATGATGATCCGTTGCTCTAAAGTGCTTAGTGATTTATCTCTCAAACAATCAGCAATCTTTCATTCCAACATAAACTCATAAGTAATCTCGGTCCCACCGATTCCAAACTCACCACACCGAGATGAACCACCTCACCATATACCCAAACCCTAAGAATCTCGGATTTTCCGATTCCAAACTCGGTCATTCGAAATTGGTGTTGCCAAGCTTCAGAACCTTCAGACTCAAATCGGTGTCACCGAGATGAGAAAGTTGGTCCCACCGAGATTGGCAAACCCTAGACTTTGGAAGAATCGGTCCAACCGAGATTGTATTTTGGTCCCACTGAAAATCCCAACGCTCACAAGATTTGAACTTTCGGCCCACCGAGTTGTCAACTTCGGTCCGACCGAGATTGGTCAAATGTGTGTAACGGTTGGATTTTGTGTGGAGGCTATAAATACCCTCCACCTCCTCTTCATTCGTGGAGAGAGCCATCGAAAGAACTACCACTCCTACCTTACATTTCTCGAGAAGAAAACTACCTACCCTTGTGTTGAGATCAAGTTGCTCCACTCCCACCATATGAAACTTGATTTCTAGTCTTTCCAAGTTGCTTTCCACTCAATCCCTTCCTCCACCACAGCCAAATCAGTGAGGAGAGTTGAGTGTTGGGGAGATTATCATTTGAAGCACAAGAGCAAGGAGTTCATCATCACCAACCCCATCTATTACCTTTTGGAGGGTGGTGCCTCCTAGATTGGTTAGGTGTCGCTTGGGAGCCTCCGTCATGATGTGGAGTTGAACCAAGGAGTTTGTAAGGGCAAGGAGATCGCCTACTTGTGAAGATCTACCCGAGTAAGGCTAGTCCTCCGTGGGCGTAAGCCATGATGGCATAGACAAGGTTGCTTCTTCGTGGACCCTTCGTGGGTGGAGCCTCCGTGGACTCACAGGCCGTTACCCTCCGTGGGTTGAAGTCTCCATCAACGTGGATTGACGATAGCACCACCTATCGGAACCACGAGAAAAATCTCCGTGTCTCCATTATGTTTGCTCTTCTCCTCCTCTCATTTACTATACATGCAATTTACTTTCCGCTGCCACAACTCTAGAATTGCATGTGTAGGGTGATACTTGACTTGGTTATCATTGTGAACTTGCTAAGAAACTACTCCAATCAAAAGGCAAAAATTTTTAAGTTGTCAAGTAGTCTAATCACCCCCCCTCTAGACATACTTCCGATCCTACAACTACGCAACCATGCAGAGCGAGGTGGAAAACGGAGCTGGCAGAGGCGCCATCATGGCACCCGGAGGCTCACTTAACGGTCACTCCACCTGCACTATTGGGCGACCGGACGGGCATTTAATGCCCTTGTCCCCTGCCGTCAGAGTTAGGTAGGGGCACTGTTGTGCACTGTTGTACCAACCTGCGCTTTTACGCTTTCTACCCCTCTTCCCACGCTGCCACCGTGGGTACCCCCTTCAGACTATAAAAGGGAGGCCCATGCGCACGTAGAAGGGGTTCGGTCCATTCGACACCCACAGCTCCCCTTTTTGCTCACACGCTTGGGCTAGATCGAATAACAACACAAAGCAGCAGTAGGGGTGTTATCTCTCCGGAGAGCCCCGGCTGGGTAAAGATTGCCCGCCTCCCAGCAGGCGCTCGACCTCGATCTGCTCTGCACGACCCTCGCTCCCTCGCCGAACTGAAGGGGCCCCGGTTGCCCATAGGTGCTCGAGGTCGCAGAAGAGGGCGACCCGACATCTTTGGCGCGCCCGGTAGGCGCCGAGGTCGTGGAGCATCCGATCCGTCTCCACGCCGCACTACATCGGCGTCATCGTCAACATGCCACGAAGAAGAAGCTTTTGAGGTGGCCGCTCCGTCCACATCAATTCTACCGCCACCGCCGGAGCAAGCAGGCGGTGAGGTGGACGCCGGCGGGACAGCGGGTGCCGCCGGTGGGTCTCGTGTCGTCACCAGATCCAGGAACAAGGCCCCGCAAGCGTCGGCGACGGTACAAACGCCGCGCCCGTCCCAAGAGGTTCAAGGTCAACAACGCCCCGGTGCTCCAAGCATCATGCTTGTGTTGGAGCAAGGCCAAGCCGGTGGGTCGCGGGACGCTCGCAGTCAGCATGCACGACCGCATGCTGGAGCGAGTGAAGTACGGTCGCCTGGACGGGGTGTTGCTCCTCCCAACCCGATTGGGAGTCCGAGCACGTCTCGCTCCTCGCGCCGCCCGTCACCACCGCTGCCCAAGACTGCAGAGGAAGCGCTGGCCCGAGCCCAGCTGCTTCTAGACTTCCCTCCAGCGCCACACAAGATCGACAACTGGAGGATGGCCATACACAGCCTCGTCAGCTTCGCCAATGGCGACAAGCCCCGGCGACCGATCGTGTCGAGGGCCCGACAAGACGCCGCGGCGCAGGACGGCGCCGACAGGACCGCTGGGGGTACCGCTTCCGTGCACTCCCAGCCCCACAGGCCAAGATCGCCGGCTCGCCGGACCAACCTTGACGCCGACTCCACCGCGTCGTCGGACCCGCGAACCCGCCGGGATCAACGCCACGTTTCCAAGAACGGCAACACGAAGACGCCGCTTTTCGCATCGAAGCGCCGAGAGAAGCGCGCGTCAATCTGACCAGCGCGGCCTGGCTGTCGACGCCGACGCACCGGAGAACCAGCGACGGTTATATGCGGCAGGTTGCCCTGCGCTCACCCGCATGAGCTGCGGCAAGTCCAAAGGGCCCAAAACTAAAAATTTCAAACCAGATGTTCCCGAGAAGTATGATGGCAGGATACACCCGTCGGAGTTCCTCAAGATCTACACCATCGCGGTGCAGGCTGCCGAGGGCGCGACGAGAAGATCTCGCCAACTACTTCCCGTGGTACTCAAGCCCAACGCCGATCTTGGCTCATGCACTTGCCGGACGGCTCCATCTCTTCATGGGCGGACATGTGTCATCAGTTTGTCGGCGCCTTCACGGCGCGCGACAAGCCTCATGGCCAGAAAGTGACCTCCACTTGCTCGCCCGTATGAGGGGAGCCCCGCGCAAGTATATACAAAGATTCAGCCAAGTGCAGCGCAACATTCCGGACGTCCACCCTGCCGCGGTTATCAGCGCGTTTCATCAGAACGTGCGTAACCGCAGGATGAGGGAGGAGATGGCGATGATAAAGATCAGAGATGTCAGCGAGCTCTACGCTCTCGCCGACAAGTGTGCACGGGCTGAAGAGGAGGAAAATCCCGGAGAGGTTGCGAGAGCAGAATGATCTCGACAGCGAGGACGCTGCCCGGCAAGAAGGAACCGGAGGCGGACAATAGGAAAAGGAAAGCTAAGGACGTGCTAGCTGTTGAGCATTAGGCAATGGAGGCGGCTCCGACAAAGCCAAGACCGACGACCGAGGGCTGTAGCGGCCGCCGACAAGCAGGACGGCTCCGGCAAGCGTTATTGCAAGATCCACCGCACCAAAGGCCATGACCTCCAAACCTGCAAAAAAGTAGAGCAGATGGCGGAGCTGCAGAAAGCTGAGTACGAGCGCCGCGATAAGGAGAGAGCCCAGGGAGGTGGCGGAGGATCCGGCAAGAAGCTTCCCGCCCGGGGAGGGAACCGCGGCAAGGCCAAGCCGCGGCAAGGAGACAGGCCTCCCCGCGGCCGCGACAAAGACGAGGAGGAAGATGAAGATGATGAGATGGAGGAAGATGAGACTGAGGATCAAGAGTTTCAAAAGGCAACAGAGGTATTGTGCGTCGACGGCGGCGCCTCCCTGCACACCTCGCACCGCCAACTCAAACAAGGTGCGAAGTGAATGCAGTGAGTTGCCTGGCCGAGGCGCCGCAGCCTCTGAAGTGGTCAACACGCGCCTCGTCTTCGACGTTGAGGATCACCCTGACCGCATCACTGCGGTCGGGTGCTTGCCGCTGTTGGTCTCACCAACGATCCGCAACCTCAAGGTCACGAAGATGTTGGTTGACGGCGGGGCCGGCCTGAACTTGATTTCCTCCGCGGCGCCAAGAAGCTCCAGATCCCGACAAGTGAACTTGAAGAGACCGCACCTTCCAAGGAATAAATCCGGAAGGAGCCAGCCTAAGGGGAAGATCACATTGCCGGTGACGTTTGGCGGTGAGCTGAGCCAGATCGAGAGGGTCACATTCGACGCGGCTGATATTCCTTTGCCCTACAATGGGATACTCGGTCGACCCGCACTCGCCAAGTTCATGGCGGCCTCTCACCACGCATACAATGTGCTCAAAATGCCTGGCCCAATGAGCGTCATCTCTATCCAAGGCGACAAGAAGGATGCACTCATCTGCGCCGACAAGATATACCGGGAAGCGGCTTTTGCGGCAGAGCGCGAGCCACTCGCCGCTGAAGCTCCCCGGGGGAAGAAGACCAAGTCCGGTAAGGACAGCTCTGGTGCTCACTCCGGCAAGCGCATCTCCCCGGAGCGCTGCGCTGCCGTCGAGGACGAGCCATCGAGCTCCACCGGCAAGTGCAAAAAGGCGAAGGTAGCTTCACCAGAGACCAAGAAGGTGGCCGCCAAGGAAGGTGGCACTGGTGGTACCTTCACCATCAGTGCCACACTTGACCCTAAATAGGAAAGCGCGCTCGTTGCTTTCTGCGGCGAATGTTGATGTGTTTGCGTGGCAACCATCCGACATCCCCGCGTTCTGTGGAAGTAATCGAGCACCACCTTGCCGTCGCCCTCACGCACGCCCGTCAAACAAAAAGTCAGAAAGCAAGCGGTAGAGCGGCAAGAGTTCATAGCAGAAGAAATCAGGAAATTGGAAGCAGCGGGACTGGTCCGTGGAGTACTCCATCCGACGTGGCTAGCCAACCCAGTGGTCGTACGCAAGGCGAATGGGAAGTGGAGGCTTTGCATTGACTTCACTGATGTTAACAAAGCTTGTCCCAAGGATCCATTTCCCTTGCCGCGCATTGACCAGATCGTTGACTCCACGGCGGGATGCGATCTACTTTCATTCCTTGATGCATACTCAGGATATCATCAAGTCTTCATGGCTGAAGAGGATGAAGAAAAGACCGCATTCATTACTCCATGTGGCACGTCGCTTCGCACGGATGCCTTTCGGACTAAAGAATGCTGGCTCAACATTTTGTAGAGTAGTCGATCACGCTTTTGAGCCACAACCGCACGTAAATGTGGAAGCTTACATGGATTACATAGTGGTCAAAAGCAAGGACAAAGAGACTTTGATCCAAGACTTGGACGAGACTTTCACAAATCTGCGCAAGATCAATCTCAAGTTGAATCCCGAGAAGTGTGTGTTTGGGGTTTCTTCCGGCAAGCTTCTCGGATTCTTTGTATCTCGAGAGAGGATTGAAGCCAACTCGACAAGATCAAAGCAATTGAGCAGATCAAGCACCGACCCGAGTCAAGGGCGTGCGCAGCTTGCCGGCTGTGTTGTTGCTCTCAAGAGGTTCATCTCTAAGTTCTGCTGGCGCGTCTCGCCATTTTTCAAAATCTTGAAAAGGCAGGTCCAATGAAATGGACTCGGAAGCGGAGGCGCGACCGCAGACTTGAAGAAATACCTATCCTCCACTCCAACACTTGTCGCACCTAAGCCACAAGAGAAGTTGCTGCTATATCTAGCGGCAACCAATCAGGTGGTTAGTGCTGCGTTGGTTGCGGAGAGGGAGGCAGATGATGAGTCAACAACCGCGGCAAGCGAGTCCAGCGACAAGCAGGGGGCTTCCCCGACAAGTTCTGGCTCCGGCAAGGATGGATCTGCGCAGCTGCCGGAGGAAAAACAGAAGAGGATGGTGCAGCGCCCAGTTTATTTTGTCGGTTCCCTCCTGCAGGGGCTAGATCAAGGTACTACGGTGTGCGAAGTTGCTTTTCGCCTACTCATGGCCTCGAGGAAGCTGCGCCATTACTTTCAAGAACATGAGATCACAAGAGTCACTCGATTTCCGTTGAAGAGGATATTGCAAAATCCGGAAGCAACGGGCAGGATCGTTGAGTGGGCACTGGAATTGTCAAGCTTTGGCCTCAAGTTTGAAAGTACTTCAACTATTCAGAGCCGAGCACTGGCAGAATTCATAGCAGAATGGACGCCAACACCCGACGAAGAAACCCCAGGCAGGAGCATCCCCGTCAAGGAAGCCAGCAAAGAATGGATCATGTACTTTGATGGTGCCTTCTCGCTACAAAGGCGCCGGTCTTGCGCATTACTACGTCGTCGACCCACCGGAGAGTACCTCAAGTACGTGGTCCAAATGCACTTCCCCAAGGAGCAAGCAACAAACAATACTGCAGAGTATGAAGGCTTGCTTGCCGGACTCAAGGATAGCAGCAGAGCTTGGGATCAAGAAGCTTATTGTCAGGGGTGACTCGCAGCTTGTCGTCCGTCAAGTTAACAAAGATTATCAGAGTCCATTGATGGAAGCATACATCGATGAAGTGAGGAAGTTAGAAGAGCATTTCGACGGCCTACAAATGGAACACGTTCCAAGAGCTCAGAATGACACTGCGGATGGCCTGTCGAAGTGTGCTGCACTCAAGTTACCTGTGGAACCAGGTACTTTTGTGCTCAAGCTGACTCAGCCGTCCGTAACACCATCAACAGGACTAAGCAAAAAGAGAAAGTTGGTCACTGGCGACTACTTTCCGGCACAGCTTCCCGGAGCCGCCGCCAACAAGGTCCCCAGGATCAACACGAGATTGCCGAGAGCAGTCTGCTCCGGCAAGCCCTAAGGTTTGTTTCATTGAAGCAGATGCTCCCGACAAGCTGTGTCCCGACACGCTTGCCGGGGGGCATCACGCCAGCAGAATCCCAGATTCTTGCCGTAGAAGCGGATGTTCCCGCAGCAGCATTTGGCGCCTTAGTCCTTGTCGCCGAGCCTCGTGCTCCGCATGGGCACAAAGAATCGCCCATTTCCTTCAGACATGTGGGAACTTCCCGAGGAACAAGAAGAGGCAGAGAGAGTAGCCCGGCAATCGAGTATGTACCAGTTCGTCGATGACGTACTGTACAGAAGAAGATTCAACGGAGTGAAATTAAAGTGCATTTCCCGGGAAGATGGACAGCAGCTGTTGGCAGAGGTACACGGAGGCATATGTGGTCACCACATTGGCGAAGAGCACTTGCCGCAAGGTTCTCCGCAAGGTTTCTTCGCCGACAGCCCTCCAGATGCAACTCGCACAAGTAACCAAGTGTGAAGCATGCCGTTCCACTCCAAACAGATTCATCAACCAGCTCAAGCTCTCCAAACAATCCCTTTATCCTCGCCATTTTCGGTCCGGGGCTCGACATCCTCGGCCCTTTTCCCCGAAGTTGTCGGGGCTTTGAGTACTTGTACGCTGTAATCGACAAGTTCACAAAGTGGCCTCAAGTGGAACCAAGAAGGAAGGTGACAAGATATCGGCAAGAATCAAGTTCTTCAGGTCAATTGTTTGCTGTTTCGGAATCCCAAACAGGATCATCACCGACAACGGCACACAATTCACGAGCCACACCTTCATGCAGTACGCCCAAGATCTTGGCACCAAGATTTGCTTTGCTTCCATTGCTCACCCGAGAAGCAACGGTCAAGCGGAGAGGGCGAACGCTGAAGTACTGCGCGGGCTCAAGACCAGAACTTTCAAGAGGCTGCACAAGTGCGGAAGAAATTGGATTGAGCAGCTGCCGGTGGTTCTTTGGTCGATCAGGACGATGCCAAATCGAGCCACCGCCGGACACCCTTTGCTCTCGCTTCACGGAGCGTAGCAGTTCTCCCCATGGAACTCAGATACGGATCACCACGAGTGCTCGCTATGATGAGCTTGAGCAAGAGCAGCTGCGACAAGACGACGCTGCTCCTCGAGGAGAATCGTCTTCAGTCACAGGCGAGCTGCTCACATCTAAAGAAGCTTTGCGCCGCTATCATAGCCGCAGTTAACGCCTAAAAGCTTCGAGGAAGGCGACCTTGTTCTTCGGCGGTTCAATCCGCCAAGAATACAAACAAGTTGACGCCAAGTGGGAAGGCCCTTATCGGGTGAAACGAGTCACTAGGCCCGGCGCCGTCGCTTTGAGATCGAAGATGGCGCTCCAAATGAGCAACTCTCGAACATAGAACATCTTCGCAAGTTTTACCCATGAGGCGCTGGTTGCCGGACCTGCTCCGCAACCATTTTCTTTTGTACAAGCATTGCATTGCCGCATGTAACCCTTTGTACAAAGCCGCAGCGATTCACAAGATAAATAAAGTTCGCGTGTTTCGCACATCTCGTCAAATTTAATGCATTATCTTCCTTTTTGCATCTATACCTGACACTCTGTGTAGCACACCACCCCGGTAAGCAATAGCGTACCTTAAGGTTCCATACGATTATTTTCTCTTCTTTCTTCTCATAGGTAGAAGATTCCTCCGCCCGCAAGTTCACCGGGGGGGGGGGGAGGTAGAAGTATGGAACAGGCGACGTTCAAAGGAATCTAGCCTTGCCGGGACGCCGAAGACAGAAAAGCTAAGTAGCTAGAATTTGGGCCCGCTCAAATTTAAATTTCTTTTCCGGCTATAGCCCTTGAACGTTCGTGCTTTGTATGGCAAACCTGTGCGCGGAGGAATCGACTCGCGGCTAAGTTGCGCCCCTGCATTGTTTTCGAGCCCGCTCGACAATACGAGTGAGTTGCAACTAGCCCCGACAAGATCCCTTGCCGGAGGCAGCACCGCTAGCGGGCTGCTGACGTTCCGCACTCAGCAAGTGTGCTTGCTCCGGCAAGGTCCCTCAAAACGCAGGGTAAAAGCATACAAAGGACGCAACAAAATAAAGGGGGATAGCGCGGCTAGCAGTACCCATAATTAAGTTATATTACAAGAATGACTTATTATGGCACTAACTGAAATTGTTCTCATAATTAAAATGGCAGCAGCAAGGAAAGGGGAGAGGAGGAGCAACCTAATCCGCGCGCCCGCCATCGAGCCTCTTAACCTCGTTCACTTTATCCATGATGGGTGCGATGATGGCCCTGAGGCCTCGACATCAAGACCACCGCAGCTTTTTGGTGACGGGAGAGGTCGACGTCCGGTTGCGGAAGAGGACCTTCACCAACACTTTCTCCAGACCCGGCACAGACAGACGGCGACGACTGCGGCCAACCGCTTCGGGATCCTTTCCGGAGCTGCCGCAGCCGCTACCACATAGCTGTCACACCCTAGCTAGTTCATGCATTAGAGTGTTGCATCATGTCTATTTTTTTCAACAGAAACCTGAAATGGGATTGCCAGAACCCCCAGCCCCCTCTGAAACAAACTAGGGTTTACTAAAAATATTTTCGATGAACCTGAATGCCCTTCTAAATGTCCATCAATTTTGCCTTGGTTCGTAACCTTGCCAACAGTGGTGCACATTTTCCTAGGTCATCCTAAGGTCTTTGAATTAAATCATAAGTATTTGAATTTGGGCATTTAAAATTTATAAAATATTTCAAATGTCCAAATACTCCCAAACTAAAATGTTTCATGTTGGTAATATTCCAACAATGGACCAGAGTAGTTTGGTGAATTTTAAAACCCTCTAGGTAATTTAAATAACTCAACAAAGTTACGTAAAAATAGAAAAGAAAACAGAAGAAAACTTATCTGCCGGGCCACCACCAGCCCACTGGCCGCCCAGCCCAAAGACAAGGCCAATGAGCTGCTTGTCGACCAGCAGCAGGCAGTGGTGCTCGACGGCGAGCACCGCATGGGTGCCACGCACCTGCCGCCGCCGCCACCTCCTCACGCCACGACGGGATCGCCCTCTCTCCCCGAACCCCCAGACACCCCTCTCCTCTCCAATTGCCTCCTCAAGGCCCCACGCCATGACCGACGCCGCTGCCGCAAGACCACCGCCAGAGCTGCTTCTCCGTCGACCCCACGCCGCGCCACCATGTCCAGAGCTCCGCCGCCTCGACTCTTCGAGCTAGCCGAGCCTCGAAGCGCCAGGTGCCCCTGCCGCCAGACCAACCTCGCCAAGCGCCACCGCCGAGATCCCTTCGCCGCCGCCGCAGCAGTTCTTCGTCTCGACCACGCCGTCCGCTTCCATCGCGATCGCCGTGAGCTGGGCTATCTTCCCCACCTCTCTCTCGCCTCCCTGCACCACAACAGCACACGGCTCACCCAAGACGCGCTGTCGCGACTCGCCGCCGACGTGTTCCCCGCCACCTCCGCCACCTCACCGTGTCCATCGCGCTCACCACGACGCTGGAGCTAACTATGCACTCCCCGCACCTCACCGCACACCCCAGGCCGAAGTTCACTTTCAACCGTGACCGGTGGTCTAAAAGCGCCGCCGGCGCCAACTCCGCCACCTCGACCCCAACGGACTCGCCAAGAGCTGCGGCTCGTCCTCGCCTTCACTCCGTGGCCTCGCGACCATTTGGTGGCCGGAACGGCAAAACCACTCGCCGCCAAGATTGGCTCGGCCGGCGGCTAAACGCCGCGGGTTTGACCTCGACTTTGACCACGGTGGGCCCAGTGTCGACCCCTGTGGTCTATGACATGTGGGCCCCTGTTAATTAACCTAGTTTAGTTTTAATTAAATTCTAACTAAACTAATCCCATCGACATGCGGGACCCACTGGTCAGTTTGACCTGACCAGCCCGCTGACCACCGACATCATCATGACACAAAGGTCGACGCAATAATCTAAATTATCGAATTGTTTTTACACAGAAATTCCGTAAAATGTTTCAAACTTCAAAATTCATAGAAATTAATCAGAACTCCAAATGAAACAAATTATATATGAAAAATGATCAGAAAAATCCAATCTTTCCATCTGTACAGGTTTCATGCATGTTTACAGAAGCTAACCTGCTGGTTATGGCAGAACAAGTTAGAGCACTCTAATGATCTTATATGAGTTTGGAAATTGCATCTTTGGTTCAAAATGCTTCAAACTCATTTGGTCTTAGTTGCATTAGCCCAACACACTCATATATGCTATGTCTCATGCATGCATCATATTGTTGCATATTGTTTGGTAATGCTTGTGTATCGGTGTTCCTCGCGCAGTGTTCTCGCCCCGAGGAGTACCGTGATAACCCCGACGAAGAGCAATACCTGTAACGACCCGTCAGCAAGCAACCAACCATTTGATCATACCGATAAAATCCCATGTTCTTGCTCCCGCTCATTTATCGCATTAAGACAACGCGACTCAAACTGCTGTGTGCTGCGGTAGTTGAACCCATTTCTCTCGCATGACCCGTCATTGCCACAAGAATTAGATGAAACCCACTAGCATGTGTAGGAGTTGATTGAGCCATATGATTGTGTTGTTCCTACCTTGCTATGCCTGCTATGCTTAGAGTCGTGTCGTCCGGTTCATCCGGTGATGGCTAGAGGAAATGATCGAGTCGGTATGAGAGTAAGGTGTTGAACACGATTTGGTAAAGGTATCGATGAAAGGCCATGTAGGAGTACATGGTGGGTTGTTTCATTGAGGCCGCCCTGCTAATCGAGATCTGTATGTGTGATTTAAGATTCAGCTACTACCATGCATTGGGCCCAAACCAATGGACCCTCTCGCTTCTTATTCACCCTAGTCTTCGTCCGTGAGTTGCAAGTAGTTTCGTGTTTGTAGCTCATCGAGGCCGTGGGACAGCGCCGACCGTAGGGGTGGGCTGTGATGCGGTAGGTACGTGGTCGGGTGTACCAATGCCCGCTTGGTATCTCGGGAACCCTGTTCACATCGCTTGGGGCTGTGAGCGAGACTTCGCCGAACTCCTCATAGATGGAACCCAAATAGGCGATAAACCCGGATTAGAGACTTAGGTGTTCAGGTAGGTCGTGGCCGACACCCACGCTGGGCTTCCGCTGAAGGTTGCCGAGTACATGTCGTAAACGGCGATAAGTGGTGAGAGCGTATGAAGAAGTACACCCCGCAGGTTAACATCATCTATTCGAATAGCCGCTCATGTAAAGGACTACTTGGTTGCCTATACAGCTCATAGACAAGTAAATGGATACTACTAAAAGCCTCAAGATAAGCGTGAGTGCCGAGGATGGCTCCTCCGAGGAAGACGGGTTGGATCCTCTGTGGTGTATTGAAGTGATGAGTAGTGGACTCGAAAAGCAAAACTATTTCAAGTTGGTGTCTCAGAGGATAGCTTAGCCATGAGTCAAAGCTGGCTTGCTGCAATAACCCCACCAACCCTTCTTGATAATGTGCATGTATGTAGGGTCGATAAGTCTTGCTGAGTACCTTTGTACTCATGTTGCTTTAATTTACATTTTTCAGAAGATGCCTCAAACCCTTCCGACGGGTTCTTCGAGACGCTGACATCGATGAGTAGACTAAGGCCTGTGGTGATCCCGAGCAAGTGAAGGACCATGTAGTATAGCTAGGCTTACCCAAGCCTCTTTTATTTTACTAGTTGTCTCAGACTCAGACAAAACACTTCCGCTGTGGCTTGTATGCTTGTATGACTTGTATGTGGGTCGTGTGACCTGCACTTGTGTGTATATATGTATGGCTCTCTCGAGCCTTTAAATAAAGTACTTGTGTCGAGAGTCATGTTGTGATGCCTTGTTGTATTTGCACATATCGAGCATATTGTGTGTATGATTGAAATGCTTGGTATGTGTGGGATCCGACTATCTAGTTGTTTATCTTTAGTAGCCTCTCTTACCGGAAATGTCTCCTAGTGTCTCCACCGAGCCATGGTAGCTTGCTACCGCTCCGAACACTTAGGCTGGCCGGCATGTGTCCTTCTTCGCTCTCGTGGTCTCGTCCTTCGGGAAATGTCACGCATTGAGTACCGGAGTCCCGTTAGCCCGCCACAGCCCGGTTTATCGGAGTCCTGCTAGCCCAAAGGCTACAGCCCGAACTTACTTGTCGATGACCGACACGCTCGATGTCGGGTCATGGATGCTCGTCCTCGTAAGTCTGTGCCACTTTGGGTTTACAACTAGTCATGTCAGCCCGGCCCTTTTCATATGGATGCTAGCGACACTATCATATACGTGTGCCAAAAGGCTAAACGGTCCCGGCTAAGGTAAGGCGACACCGCTGGGATACCGTGCGTGAGGCCGCAAAGTGATATGATGTGTTACTGTGCTAGATCGATGTGACATTGAGTCGGGTCCCGACAGCGCTGGCATCGAGCCGGACTGCTCAGAGGTTCTCCAAGCCAAACTGGTCGATGTTGAGTCTAGAAATGCTTTAGTTATATGTAGGGGAATTGATTGTGGGATGGTACGTAAGGCTCTTTTTACTCCTTTACCTCATGGCATTCTCGATCCGAGTCACCCATTCTTCCATCGGGGTTAAGGATTAGGATCTCTTCTCTCTATTAGGCTCACGTGTTACTAATCAAGAGTACCTTATAGGTTTGATGGTTACTAGCCTGGTTCAGTTTTACTTCCCGTTATGTTACTAAATTGGACCCGTAACCTTGATATGATATTGTTGAGTGGCTATGCAATTCTTTGTAAGATGTCTCAATCCTTTGAGCATTTACAGTCGTTATGATGTCCAAATTCTGCTAGTAATTCTAATGTCTTTGCATTGTGGTTATGCCTCCAGATGGCCACTCGTGACCAAAATCAGGTGGTTCGTCTGACCAGATGCATTGGTGTGACCGCCATACCGCTATGCTAGTTCGGTTATGATCAAGCGGATATCGCTGGTATCCCGAATATACAGCTTGAAGAGCAAGATCGAGATTTTAATCAAAGCCAGATCTCTCGCACCGCCGTGGTGTTTCTCTTATCCTGGTTCCACCGAGGCCCTTCACAGCTCCTATGGGCTTGGTGTTACTATTGACATGGCGGTACAAGATGTCGCTTATTCCATGATGACCATCATACGAGCCAGATCTGGCTGCTCCGCAATACCGACTTCCCAGATGTGCCCGGTTCACTTCTGAGCGCTTGGTTATCTTCGAGCTATCTATGCCGATTCCAGCCAGAGGACTCACTAACCCGCATTACCGCCGAGCTGCTCGAGGACAAGGACCGAGAGAGTCGGGCCTTGAGGATGGAGCTCTTCAACGCCTGCGGCCGATCACCGGGCCACCTTGACTCGCTTTTGCACCGGCCGCCCAAGCCGGATATATGGATATGAGAGATCAGATCCGTCCGATCTGCTCGCCGGATATGATGGATTGGCGTGATGTGGGGGCATCACCCCACCTCGTGGTCCCCGCAGCCACCGCTCGCTGGACCAAGACCTCACCCATGCCCTTATGGTCCATGTGCTCCTCAGACTGCCTGCTTCCTGGACGATCACGTTGAACTCCCAGGCTACGGAGGAGACTTCTATGAGAACTACTACGGAGACGTCTGAGTTAGTAGTAGTCCCACTAGTATTGTAATGGTTGTATTTCCACCGTCCTGCGTGACTCGTGGAATATGACTTGGTGTGTACTAATCCCGGAGGTGTAGGAAAAATAATGTATAGGAGCTTGGTATGCCTCCGACGAGATGTAATCTTCCTTTCACCGTAGTAGTACTTTGTTGGTCTTGTACTAAACCTTGTATGGTGTGTATGACAATGGAATAAAGAAGCAGTTTCTGTATCTACCATGTCATACGGATGATCATCTTGCATTCCAAGTTATCCGTTACATTCTACATTTCTATGTCAGAATCTTGCCATCCTGGACTAAGTCCTTGTCTGTTTTTCCTAGGATGGTTAACACCCGCAACAACCCTGCTCCGCCAGAGCAGGCCGAGGGCAGCAGAGTTGGAGAAGCGAACCTGCCTCACCCTCCTTCTCCGCCGGGTTATGCCGAGGCCGAGAGAAACAAACGGAGACCAACCGCCATCGAGCGCGATCGAATGTAACACAGCCCATCATCGAGAAATAACTTGGTGTCGCCGCTGACTTTATCAAGTTACACCCACCTACCTTCCACCACTCCGCCGAGCCTCTCGACGCCGATGATCGGCTTCGCAAAGATACTCACAAGCTGCGCTTCAGATCGGTAGCCGAGGTCGACAAGGTCACCTTTGCTGCATATCATCTTGAAGGCCCCGCCACTCGTGGGAGAACTATATGGCTATGCGCCCAGTTGGCCATGTCACTACTTGGGCAGAATTCAGCGAGGCTTTCCGTGAACATCACATTCGGAGGGTCTCATGGATCGTAAACGTGAGGAGTTCTGCAGCCACCCAAGGTCGCTCTCCGTGGACGCCACAGCAGAGAGTTCGTAACCTCGCACGCTATGCAATCAAGAGGTCTCCATCGACGCCAAGAAACAGCAAGGTTCCGCAAGGACTTAGCCTCAACTTCGCCGAGATCTCCGCTCGCATGAGTGCACTTCTTTCGTAAGCTTGTTAACAAAGCCATCAGCGCTGAAACCGGTCGACCGATTTCAAGCAACACGCAAGCATGGTCGTGATATGGGTTCTCATCCGTGCCGACCACGAAGCGCCGTGTGTGGGTGCCTAATATCGCCTCGCCACCCAGATTCACACCGAGGCCATCCTTCCAGCGCCGCCCAGCTTCAAAGAAGATGCACCAGCCAGCCCTATGGTGGGCCAACCAACAACGCCTCACGCCAGCCCCGCGGACGTGCTTCAAGTGTGGGGAGTCAGGCCACTACATGCGCGATTGTCCTCGCACCAACCCCAACCAGCCCGCAAAGTTGCTGGCCGTGGCAAGCCAGCAGAAAGGTGTTCTATGCTGCCGCCACCACCGCACGTGGCCATGTTAATTGTGTCTCATGAAGAGGCCCAAGAGGATCCCAACGCCGTGCTCGCACGCTTCTTGTTAATTGCCACCCGCATCCGCTCTTTTCGACATCGAGCATCTCATTCATTCATATCCGAAAACTATGCTCGCTTGCATAACATCGCATTTCGTGACATGCCTTCCACCATGGAAATTTCTACTCCGGTTCTAGATGGCAAACCTCTAGAGTGAGCCATGGAAATGAAATTCAGGTCGACAGACTTGTTTTCCTTGCATCGCTGATAGCTCTCAAATCTTCGGATATAAATATCATCTTGGGTATGGACCGGATGTCAGCCCATCATGCCAAGATTGATTGTTTTTCTAGGACTGCTCAACTCACGCACCTCGGAAAGATAGTCAATGTCTTGACCCAATATCCAAGCGCCAACTATTTCTCTTAATGCTAGTCCATTGCTGCACTCAAGACGCTCCGTAGTCCGTGACTTTCCGGATGTCTTTCAGAAGAATTGCTGTGTGTTCCACCCGACAGAGATGTTGAATTCGTGATAGATCTCATCCCAGAACTGCCCCAATTTCTAGAAGACCCTATAAGATGGCACCCCTAGAACTAGCCGAACTCAAGAAACAACTCGATGAGGCCTTGAAAAGGGTTTCATTCGCCCTAGTTCATCTCCTTGGCTTGCCCCGCCCTCTTCACAAGAAGAAGGATGGTACGGACCGGATGGTTGTAGATTATCGACCCGCCAACTTGGTCACAATTAAGAACAAGTATCCGCTCCCTCAGATCAACGATCCGTATGATCAGCTCGCAGGATCCTCGCCTTTCTAAGATGGATTTGAGGTTAGGCTACCATCAAATCAAAATCCAAACGGGACATTCCCAAAACGGCCTTTGTTACTCGTTACGCCAATACGAGTACACCGTCATGTCCTTCGGTTTAACCAACGCCCAGCCACCTTCTCCCGTTAATGAACTCAATCTTCATGGAGTATTTGGATAAATTCGTCGTGGTTTACCTCGATGATATACTCATCTACTCTAAGAACGAGGAAGAACATGCCAACATCTAAGGCTAGTGTTGATGAAACTTCGAGAGCATCGCTTTATGCCAAGTTTTCTAAATGCGAATTTTGGCTGCCGGTGACCTATCTAGGACATGTAATTTCGTAAAGGTATAGCTGTCAACCCCGAGCGAAGTTCAAGCCGCCCTTAATTGACTCCACCGAATCGGTCAAGCAAGTTCAAGTTTCTTGGCTTAGCGAGCTATTGTCGCCGCTTCGTCGAGAACTTCTCCAAAGTTGCTAAACCTCTAACCGAACTCCTTAAGAAGGATAAAAGTTCGAGTGGACTCCACAATGTGAGCACAGCTTCTGTGAACCGAAAAGACGCTTAACTTCGCTTCCCGCGGCCGGTACCACCAGATTTCTAAGGACTTTGTTATCTATTGCGACGCCATGACAAGGACTAGGCTGTATTCTCATGCAAGATCGGCACGTAATTGCTTATGCTTCACGGCAATTACACCCACATGAGGAAAACTACCCTACTATGATCTAGAGCTTGCAACTGTAGTCCATGCACTCAAAACCTGGCGACATTACCTTCTTGGTAATCGCTATAAATCTACACCGATCACCAAAGCTCAAGTACATATTCACCCAACCAGATTTGAATCTCGTGCAAAGACGTTGGGTTGAGTTGATCACAGATTTCGACTTAGGGATAACTTATACCCCGTGAAAAGCCAATGTCATGGCTGATGCGCTTAAGTCAGAATCTTATTGCAACAACTGATGTTGCAACAAAGTCAACCACTTCTCCACGAGGAATTTCGAAGCTTAACCTTCACATTGTTCCTCAAGGGTTCCTTTCCACCTTGGTGGCTAAACCTTCCTTACGGATCAGATCATCAAAGCCAAAAGGTAGATCCGGAATTTCCGCATCAAAAGAAACATCAAGAAAGGAGTTATGGATTGTTTCTCCATTGATGATCAAGGAGTCGATACTTCGAAACCGCCTAGTGGTTCCTAAAGTACTAAACCTGCGGCGATTGATCCTTAAGGAGGCTCACGACTCTCCTCTCACCATTCATCCCGTAGCACTAAAATGTATCAGACCTACGCCAGAGGTTCCGTGGACTAGGATGAAGAGAGACATTGCTCAATTTGTTGCTAATCGCGACGCTCGTCATCGGTAAAAGCAGAGCATCAACGGCCTGCCGCACCCTTCAACCCTTAGCTATTCCTCGAATGGAAATGGGATAAAATCAGATGGATTTCATCACCGGCTTTCCCAGACCAAGAGAGGGAATAATGCTATCCTTGTTATTATCGACCGCCTCCAAAGTAGCCCATTTCTTACCTGCTCATGAGAGTATAACCGCTAGTCAGCTAGCAGACCTGTACATCTCCTAATAGTGTCTCTTCATGGTGTTCCATTGAAATTAACTCGGATCGGGAAGTCTCTTCACCTCTCGATTTTGGGAAAGTTTCCAAAACGCTATGGGAACCCATCTCTCCTTTAGCACCGCCTTCCACCCTCAATCAAGTGGTCAAGTAGAACGGTCAACCAAATCCTAGAAGACATGCTTCGAGCTTCATATCTCATTCGAATGGATTGGGAGAAATGCCTTCCATTTGCCGAATTTGCTTATAACAATAGCTATCAATCTAGCTTGGGCAAAGCACCTTTTGAAGTTCTCTATGGACGACGGTGTCGAACACCTCTTAACTGGTCGAAACCGGGAAAGATAATTTTGGCCCGGATATGATCCAGAGGCGAAGAGCAAGTTCGCATCATTCATGAAAAGTTGAAAACAGCCCAATCTCGCCAAAAGAGTCAATATGACCGAAAACATAAGGCTATGACTTACGAGGTTGACGAGAAGGCTTACCTTCGGGTTACTCCTCCAAGGGAACCCATCGCCTCGTATCAAAGGCAAATTGGCTCGCTACATTGGACCCTTTCGCATTCTTGCCAAACGAGGAGAAGTTGCCTACCAATTGAACTACCTCCGATCTCTCCAAAGTCCACGATGTCTTCCACGCTTTCAACTCAGCGCTGCTTTCGGATCCTATCCGTGGAGTGGACCACTAAACGCTTGATCTTCAAGATAATCTCACTTATCGAGAATACCCCGCTCAGATCTCGATCAAGCCGAGCGCACCACTCGACGGCATAATATCAAGTTTTCAAGGTTCAATGGTCGCACCATTTCGAGAAGGAAGCTACTTGGGAAAGGGAGGATCGTCTTCGACTTGAGTACCCCGCCTCTTTCCGGAGGAACCCAAATCTCGGACGAGATTCTTTTGAGTGGGGGTGAGTTGTCACACCCTAGCTAGTTCATGCATTAGAGTGTTGCATCATGTCTATTTTTTCAATGTAAACCTGAAATGGGATTGCCGTAACCCCACCCCTCTCTCAAACAAACTAGGGTTTACTAAAAATATTTTCGATGAACCTGAATGCCCTTCTAAAATGTCCATCATTTTTGCCTTGGTTCGTAACCTTGCCAAAAGTGGTGCACAATTTCCTAGGTCATCCTAAGGTCTTTGAATTAAATCATAAGTATTTGAATTTGGGCATTTAAAATTTATAAAATATTTCAGATGTCCAAATACTCCCAAACTAAAATGTTTCATGTTGGTAATATTCCAACAATGGACCAGAGTAGTTTGGTGAATTTTAAAACCTCTAGGTAATTTAAATAACTCAACAAAGTTACGTAAAAATAGAAAAGAAAAACAGAAGAAAACTTACTGCCGGGCCACCACCAGCCCACTGCCGGCCCAGCCAAAGACAAGGCCAATGAAGCTGCTTGTCGACCAGCAGCAGTGGTGCTCGACGGCGAAGCACCGCATGGGTGCCACGCACCTGCCGCCGCCGCCACCTCCTCGTCACGCCACGACGGGATCGCTCCCTCTCTCCCCGAACCCCCTGACACCCCTCTCCTCTCCAAATTGCTCCCTCAAGGCCCCACGCCATGACCGACGCCGCTGCCGCCGCACCACCGCCAGAGCCGCTGCTTCTCCGTCGACCCCACGCCCGCGCCATCGGTCCAGAGCTCCGCCGCCTCGACTCCTTCGAGCTAGCCGAGCCCCGAAGCGCCAAGGTGCCCAAGCCGCCGCACCAACCTCGCTCAAGCGCCACCGCCGGAGATCCCTTCGCCGCCGCCGCTGCAGTTCGTCCTCGACCACGCCGTCCGCTTCCATCGCGACCGCCGTGAGCTGGGCTATCTTCCCCACTCTCTCTCTCGCCTCCCTGCACCACAGCGAGCACACGGCTCACCCGCGACGCGTCGCATGACCTCGCCGCCGACGTGTTCCCGCCACCCTCCCGTCACCTCACCGTGTCCATCGCGTTCACCACGACGCTGGAGCTAACTATGCACTCCCCGCACCTCACCGCACACCCCAGGCCGAGTTCACTTTCAACCGCACCGGTGGCCGTCAAAGTCGCCGCGGCGCCAACTCCGCCACCTCGACCCCAACGGACTCGCCAAGAGCTGCGGCTCGTCCTCGCCTTCACTCCGTGGCCTCCGCGACCCATTTGGTGGCCGGAACGGCCAAAACCACTCGCCGCCGCGTGGCTCGCCCGGCGGCTAAACGCCGCTGGTTTGACTCGACTTTGACCACGGGTGGCCCAGTTGACCCCTGTGGTCTATGACATGTGGGCCCAGCCTCATTAATTAACCTAGTTTAGTTTTAATTAAATTCTAACTAAACTAATCCCATCGACATGCGGGACCCACTGGTCAGTTTGACCTGACCAGCCCGCTGACCACCGACGCCATCATGACACAAAGGTCGACGCAATAATCTAAATTATCGAATTGTTTTTACACAGAAATTCCGAAAATGTTTCAAACTTCAAAATTCATAGAAATTAATCAGAACTCCAAATGAAACAAATTATATATGAAAAATGATCAGAAAAATCCAATCTTTCCATCTGTACAGGTTTCATGCATGTTTACAGAAGCTAACCTGCTGGTTATGGCAGAACAAGTTAGAGCACTCTAAATGATCTTATATGAGTTTGGAAATTGCATCTTTGGTTCAAAATGCTTCAAACTCATTTGGTCTTAGTTGCATTAGCCCAACACACTCATATATGCCATGTCTCATGCATGCATCATATTGTTGCATATTGTTTGGTAATGCTTGTGTATCGGTGTTCCTCGCGCAGTGTTCTCGCCTCGAGGAGTACCGTGATAACCCCGACGAAGAGCAATACCTGTGTAACGACCGTCAGCAAGCAACCAACCATTTGATCATACCGATAAAATCCCATGTTCTTGCTCCTGCCTCGTTCATCGCATTAAGACAACGCGACTCAAACTGCTGTGTGCTGCGGTAGTTGAACCCATTTCCTCCGCATGACCTGTCATTGCCACAAGAATTAGATGAAACCCACTAGCATGTGTAGGAGTTGATTGAGCCATATGATTGTGTTGTTCCTACCTTGCTATGCCTGCTATGCTTAGAGTCGTGTCGTCCGGTTCATCCGGGTGATGGCTAGAGTGAAATGATCGAGTCGGTATGAGAGTAAGGTGTTGAACACGATTTGGTAAAGGTATCGATGAAAGGCCATGTAGGAGTACATGGTGGGTTGTTTCATTGAGGCCGCCCTAAGCTAATCGAGATCTGATGTGTGATTTAAGATTCAGCTACTACCATGCATTGGGCCCAAACCAATGGACCCTCTCGCTTCTTATTCACCCTAGTCTTCTCGCCCAGAGTTGCAAGTAGTTTCGTGTTTGTAGCTCATCGAGGCCGTGGGACAGCGCTGACCGTAGGGGTGGGCTGTGATGCGGTAGGTGCGTGGCGGGTGTACCGAATGCCCGCTTGGTATCTCGGGAACCCTGTTCACATCGCTTGGGGCTGTGAGCGAGACTTCGCCGAACTCCTCATAGATGGAACCCAAATAGGCGATAAACCTGGATTAGAGACTTAGGTGTCTAGGTAGGTCGTGGCCGACACCCACGCTGGGCTTCCGCTGAAGGTTGCCGAGTACATGTCGTAAACGGCGATAAGTGGTGAGAGCGCAGTATGAAGAAGTACACCCCTGCAGGTTAACATCATCTATTCGAATAGCGCGTCCGCCGGTAAAGGACTACTTGGTTGCCTATACAGTTCATAGACAAGTAAATGGATACTACTAAAAGCCTCAAGATAAGCGTGAGTGCCGAGGATGGCTCCTCCGTAGGAAGACGGGGTTGGATCCTCGGTGGTGTATTGAAGTGATGAGTAGTGGACTCGAGTGCGCAAAACTATTTCAAGTTGGTGTCTCGTAGGATAGCTTAGCCATGAGTCAAAGCTGGCTTGCTGCAATAACCCCACCAACCCTTCTTGATAATGTGCATGTATGTAGGGTCCGATAAGTCTTGCTGAGTACCTTTGTACTCATGTTGCTTTAATTTACATTTTTCAGAAGATGCCTCAAACCCTTCCGACGGGTTCTTCGTAGACGTTGACATCGATGAGTAGACTAAGGCCCAGGTGGTGATCCTGAGCAAGTGAAGGACCATGTAGTATAGCTAGGCTTACCCAAGCCTCTTTTATTTTACTAGTTGTCTGTACTGACAAAACACTTCCACTGTGGCTTGTATGCTTGTATGACTTGTATGTGGGTCGTGTGACCCGCATTTGTGTGTATGCTATGTATGGCTCTCTCGAGCCTTTAATTAAAGTACTTGTGTCGAGAGTCATGTTGTGATGCCTTGTTGTATTTGCACATATCGAGCATATTGTGTGTATGATTGAAATGCTTGGTATGTGTGGGATCCGACTATCTAGTTGTTTATCTTTAGTAGCCTCTCTTACGGAAATGTCTCCTAGTGTCTCCATCGAGCCATGGTAGCTTGCTACCGCTCCGAACACTTAGGCTGGCTGGCATGTGTCCTTCTTCGCTCATGTGTCTGTTCCTTCGGGAAATGTCACGCATTGAGTACCGGAGTCCCGTTAGCCCGCCACAGCCCGGTTTATCGAGTCCTCGCTAGCCCAAAGGCTACAGCCCGAACTTACTTGTCGATGACCGACACGCTCGATGTCGGGTCATGGATGCCTCGTCCTCGTAAGTCTGTGCCACTTTGGGTTTACAACTAGTCATGTCAGCCCGGCCTTTTCATATGGATGCTAGCGACACTATCATATACGCAGCCAAAAGGCTAAACGGTCCCGGCTAAGGTAAGGCGACACCGCTGGGATACCGTGCGTGAGGCCGCAAAGTGATATGATGTGTTACTGTGCTAGATCGATGTGACATTGAGTCGGGTCCCGACATCTTGATATACACACCGCCGGCCTTGGTATCTGCTGGGTTGGGGCTCCTCGGAGCTCGGCGCCGTGCCAGCAGCGGAGGGATCAGCGGTCGGCACAGCACCTTGTGCTCCTGCGTCCTCCGGGTCGTCGGCGCGATCACGGACCTCACTCACCCCCCTGGCCTTGCGGCCCAGCGGCCTCCTCGCCAGTGGACCCCTCCGCACCGGCCCCTTCCTCGGTGCAGCGGCGTCATCAGTGTTGCCACGGCCGTCCCCCTCAACGGCGGCCTCGACCTCCATCAGGTCCCCAAGGGGAATATCTGAAGGCAGGGAAGAAAAGAGATAATCAACAACCAGAAGAAAATAAAGAGAGAGCAGCAGGCTCCCAAGGGAAGACCCCCGACGAGGAAGCTCACCTGCGCTGGACTCCGCGAACACGGGTTCCATCGCAGGGGGCTCGCCGGTCTCGCCCCTTGCCGGGGACCCCCTCCTTGTCGGAGACGGCTCCCACGTCGGGGAGTCGGCCCTCAGTGGCATAGTGGAGGCCGACGACACCTCTGCGTCGAACTCCGGCTGCTCCTGGTGGGCCTGCTCTTCTCCTGCATACAAAAGGGCCAACGATCAAGATGTTGGCTGAGGAAGAAACGACCTTGCACCCCCCATGACGAAGGATGAATCAAGACGCTCACGCCGAGGGCTGTGCTGGGGGCTGCTGCGAAGAGAAGGGATTGGGTCCGTCAAAATGGTCTCAGACGTATCTTCTGCTATCACGGCAGGATCGTCTTCGACGTTGACCACGGGGACTTTGGCCCTCTTCGCCGCCCTCTCCGCCAAAGTCCTGGTACGAGACAGAAGTTTGGAGAAAAGCAGATTAGATACAAGACAAGCAATAATAAAGATTGAGAGAAGGACAAGCACGGTGCGAGGAAAGCCTTACTCCCCCTCCTCTTCCTCCTCGTCGTAGTCAGAGCTCAGCGCGGAGAGATCGAACTCCGGTACCCTCTCGGCACGGCGTGGTGGAGGGGTGGGCTCCCTCCGGCGCTTGACGAGGGCTACGGCAGGGTCAGGCATGGCAGCCCGGGAAGACCCCGCCTCGGTTGCGGCGCGCTGCTCGATCCGCCCAGCGCTGCTGCGCGCCGCCATGATAGAACGTGTCCCACGGCGCGCGGCTGCGGGCGGCCTGTTCCTCCGCCAGCTCACCGACCGACGGAGGCGCCTTTCGGACGGAATTGGGGCTACGCCTGTGGGCTCTGCTGCGGGCCGCCCGAAGACGGCTGGCCGCTCGCGCCCTCGGCGGACTTGCCCGTCCGGCCTCGACCTCTCTCGCCGCCGCCTTCCCGGCTAAGCGCTTCCGGCGGCAAGGCTTGCCGCCGCTGCGGCGTCGCCTCCGCCAACGTAAATCGAACTTCGCCGCCAAGGCGGCCTGCGGTAACCTCTTCGCCCGGCTAGCAATATATGCTAGCTCTTGGCGATGGTGGCGCGGGTGAGGAGTTTCGCTCATCGGAGTTGATGCCGCCTCCGACAAGTTGTCAAAAATTGTTGCACGACCTCGGCAAGAGGCTCTATCCGATTCGCATTTATCCCATGCGAATCACACTCTGCATCATCGCGCAGATGCGATCGCGCGGGGAATTGTTGCACAAAGGGACGACACCCCGCGCCAACTGGAACCACTCTAGATGATTGGGATCATGCTTGAACATTTCCCTCAACATCGCGCCGAGCTCCATGACCGTGAAGTTGAAGTTGAGGCCTGGGTGCAGCCTCATGAAATCTGCCGGGCCGCTGAACTGCCAGGCAGGCCGCCCCCTCGCTTGCAGAGGGGCGATACGGCGACGGAGGAAATCCGCGCCAACCGCCCCTGTGGTGAGCCCAGCATGCCTGAGCCGGAGGATTCGGGTGGTGGCGATCGACAGCTTGGCGTCGTCCGACGACAGAGCGCTCCAGTCGTTGCCGCGCACCACCCGAGTCTTGCGCAGCTCGGTGAACGACGGCGGGTTGTCGTCACAGATCCAACACCACTCCGCCTCCACTCGTCCCACTTGCTGCGGAGTTCGCCCGACAAGTACACCTCCTTCATACCCATCCGGGAGGTCCAGGCGATTCCGCCGGCCAGCGGCTCCCCTTTTTCAGCCCGAGGGGAGAAGTAATGACGGAAGAGGGCCACATTGGGGAGGATGCCGACGAAATTCTCGCAGAGATGTGCGAAAACCGCCATTGTCAGAACAGCGTTGGGGGTGAAGTCAAGCAGATGAAACCCGTAGGTGTTCATGATATCACAAAAGAAATCGGAAAAAGGTGGGCAGAGCCCGCAGTAGAAGAACACAGGGAAGAAGTAGTACCCCGTGGGGCACTTCTTCGATTTGGAGGCCTCCGCGGAAATCACCGGCGCGGCGCGGATGCGCCGCGTTCCATCGACGAAAAGGTAAAACTCCGCCGCAAGCGCCCGAGTAAGCTCGGGGAAAGAGCACTGCTTCTGCGCGGCGCCTCGAGCTCCATCGCCTCGGCGATTTGAGGCCTTCGCAGCCTTCAGCGGCCCGTAGCCTTCCCGATTTTGAGCCATGACGGGGAGGTGAAGGCGACGACGGCGACGGCGGCGGAGCGCTGTTTTCCTCTCGATTCGGGAGACGAGGGGGGAACAGCGGAGCTTTCGGAGGAAGGAGCTGCGAGTGGCGGAAGTGGGGGAACGGCCCCGGTCCCCCTGCTTATAAACAGGAGATGCGAGCGTTACGCATTTCCTGGAATTAAGTATTGACCCACGTCTCCCACGACGCCGCAATCGACGCGTGCCGTTGCGGGAGAGCGCGGTGGGTGCGGAGCCCGTTGCTGTGTGGAACCAGGCCGCGTGTGCCTGCAGTCTTGGGCTTTGGCCCGCCCAACTTCGCCGCACGTGTATGGCCCAGCAGGGGCTCTGTCGGTGTACTAAAGTAGGGGCACCTTAGTACCCCGAACTTGTGCACGGGCGTCGTAGCACTCAGCGGCAAGGCTCGCTGACGTCGGCAAGGCTCCCCACCACTCCTTATCACGCCATTCAAGAACGAGTTCCGGCCAAGAACACGAAGGCCCGGCAAGAGGAGCTTGCGGGAGGGCTAACCATGGCATCACCGGAAAACTTGCCGCGGCGCCCGCGCCCGGCAGGTCGATGGCGCAAGCTTGCCGGCACAACAAAGGACATGACAAGGCACTTGCCGCGCAAGGCTGCCACCCAACTCCAGCGCACCACTCGTGCGTCATCACCGAGCCATCCCAAGAGCGCGTGGCGAGATACTCGCAACCATGCAGAGCGAGGTGGCAAACGGAGTGACAGAGGCGCCATCGTGGCACCCGGAGGCTCACTTAACGGTCACTCCACCTGCCTTTGTTAGGCGGCCGGACGGGCATTTAATGCCCTTGTCCCTGCCGTCGAGTTAGGTAGGGCACCTTTGTTGTGCACTGTTGTACCAACCCACGCTTACGTTTCTACCCCTCTTCCTACGCTGCCACTGTGGGTACCCCTTCAGACTATAAAAGGGAGGCCCATGCGACGAGAAGGGGTTCGATCCATTCGACACCCACAGCTCCCCTTTCCGCTCCTGCTTGAGCTAGATCGAATAACAACACAAAGCATCGATGGGGTGTTATCTCCGGAGAGCCCGAAGCCGGGTAAAGATTGCCCGCTCCCAGCGCGGCGCTGACCTCGATCTGCTCGGTAGCGACCCTCGCTCCCCTGCCGAACGAGAAGGGGCCCCCAGTGCCCCATAGGTGCTCGAGGCCGCAGAAGAGGGCGACCCCGACAATGAGATTTTCTCATCTGTAGCGATGCTTAAGTCCGTCGGAATCATGTTAGCATTAGCTGCATTTATGAAATCTGGCAGATGGATGTCAAAACGAAGTTTCCTTACCGGTCTTCAGAAGGAAAGGTTGTATGTGATACAATCCGAAAGTTTTTGTCGATCCTAAGGATGCTAAAAGGTATGCTGGCTCCATCGACCCTTCTAAGGACTGGAGTAAGCATCTCGGAGTTGAAATGTACGTTTTGATGAGATGATCAAAGATTTTGGGTTTATACAAAAGTTTATGAGAAACTTGTATTTCCAAAGAAGTGAGTGGGAGCACTATAGAATTTCTGATGAGTATATGTTATTGACATATTGTTGATCAGAAATGATGTAGAATTTCTGGAAAGCATATAGGGTTATTTGAAAAGTGTTTTTCAATGGAAAACCTAGATTAGGCTACTTGAACAATAAGCATCAAGATCTATAAGATAGATCAAAATGCTTAATAGTACTTTCAAATGAGCACGCACCTTGACATGATCTTGAAGGTGTTCAAGATGGATCGGTCAAAGAAGGAGTTCTTGTCTGAGATGTAAGGTATGAAGTTAAGACTTAAAAGCTCGACCACGGCAGAATAGAGAGAAAGGGCGAAGGTCGTCCCTATACTTCAGACATAGGCTCTATAGTATGCTATCTTTGTGTACCGCACGGAAGTGTGGCTTGCCATGAGTCGATCGAGGGTACAAGTATGATCCAGGAATGGATCATTGGACAGCGGCCAAAATTGTCCTTGGAGTAAATAAGGACATGTTTCTCGATTATGGAGGTGATAAAGAGTTCGGCGTAAAGGGTTACATCGATGCAAGCTTTAACACCTATCCGAGTGACTCTGAGTAGCAAACCGGATACGTATAGTGGAGGAACCATTTGGAATAGCTCCAAGTGGAGCGTGGAAGCAGCATTTACAGAATGACCTAGAAATTTGCGAAGTACATACGGATCTAAAAGTTGCAGACCCGTTGACTAAAACCTCTCTCACAAGCAAAACATGATCAAACCCCAGAACTCATTGAGTCTTAATCACATGATGATGTGAACAAGTAAACTCTTTGAATGTTGGTCACATGGCGATGTGACATGTGAATGTTAATCACATGACGATGTGAACTAGATTATTGACTCTAGTGCAAGTGGGAGATTGTTAGAAATATGCCCTAGAGGCAATAATAAATTAGTTATTATTATATTTCCTTGTTCATGATAATCGTTTATTATCCATGCTATAATTGTATTGAAAGGAAACTCAGATACATGTGTGGATACATAGACAACACCATGTCCCTAGTAAGCCTCTAGTTGACTAGCTCGTTGATCAATAGATGGTTACGGTTTCCTGACCATGGACATTGGATGTCGTTGATAACGGGATCGCATCATTAGGAGAATGATGTGATGGACAAGACCCAATCCTAAGCCTAGCACGAGATCGTGTAGTTCAGTATGCTAAAGCTTTTCTAATGTCAAGTATCTTTTCCTTAGACCATGAGATTGTGCAACTCCGGATACCGTAGGAATGCTTTGGGTGTACCAAGCGTCACAACGAATCGGGTGGCTATAAAGGTGCACTACAGGTATCTCCGAAAGTGTCTGTTGGGTTGGCACGAATCGAGGCTGGGATTTGTCACTCCGTGTAAACGGAGAGGTATCTCTGGGCCCACTCGGTAGGACATCATCATAATGTGCACAATGTGACCAAGGGGTTTATCACGGGATGATGTGTTACGGAACGAGTAAAGAGACTTGCCGGTAACGAGATTGAACAAGGTATCGGTATACCGACGATCGAATCTCGGGCAAGTAAAATACCATTAGACAAAGGGAATTGTATACGGGATTGATTGAGTCCTTGACAACGTGGTTCATCCGATGAGATCATCGTGGAACATGTGGGAGCCAACATGGGTATCCAGATCCCGCTGTTGGTTATTGACCGGAGAACGTCTCGGTCATGTCTACATGTCTCCCGAACCCGTAGGGTCTACACACTTAAGGTTCGATGACGCTAGGGTTATAAAGGAAGTTTGTATGTGGTTAACGAATGTTGTTCGGAGTCCCGAATGAGATCCCGGACATCACGAGGAGTTCCGGAATGGTCCGGAGGTAAAGATTTATATATGGGAAGTCCTATTTTGGCCACCGGAAAATGTTCGGGATTTTTCGGTATTGTACCGGAAGGTTCTAGAAGATTCGGAGTGGGGCCCACCTGCATGGGGGACCCACATGAACGTGGTAGTGGGGCAAGGCCCCACACCCCTGGTCAAGGCGCACCAAGATCCCCCATTAGAAGGAATAAGATCATATCCCGAAGGGATAAGATCAAGATCCCTAAAAAGGGGGGGATAACAATCGGTGGGGAAGGAAATGATGGGATTTCTTTCCTCCCACCTTGGCCAACGCCCCAATGGACTTGGAGGCAAGAAACCAGCCCCTCCACCCCTATATATAGTGGGGAGGCGCATGGGAGCTTCACACGAAGTTCTGGCGCAGCCCTCCCCCTCTCCCAAGTACTCCTCCTCTCTCGCGGTGCTTGGCGAAGCCCTGCAGGATTGCCACGCTCCTCCACCACGCCGTTGTGCTGCTGCTGGACGGAGTATTCCTCAACCTATCCCTCTCTCCTTGCTGGATCAAGGCATGCGAGACGTCACCGGGCTGTACGTGTGTTGAACACGGAGGTGCCGTCCGTTCGGCACTAGGATCTCCGGTGATTTGGATCACGACGAGTACAACTCCTTCAACCCCGTTCTCTTGAACGCTTCCGCTTAGCGATCTTCAAGGGTATGAAGATGCACTCCCCTCTCTATCGTTGCTAGTATCTCCATAGATTGATCTTGGTGATGTGTAGAAAATTTTGAATTTCCGGTACGTTCCCCAACAATTGGATGATGGTGGTCCTTCCGAGCAACTGAAATGGAGGTTCTCTTCAGATTCTACTCTGCCATCCTCCCAACAAGATTCACAAGACAACGCAAGGCTAGACAGTCAACGTAGTTGTGTAGATGATGAGCACATCTCCCCTACTCCACCATCACAGGTGCTTGCTCTAACTTGGCACTATTATATGTGGTTCCATGTTGCGTATGATGTCTAGCTTGTATTGCTTCTAACTTTGTTGAATTGCATCTGCTTACTTTACACATAATGCCTGTGAATATGACATGTGTTCCTGTTTCTACATCAGACTACTATTCTTGCATATCCCGCATCAGTCACTTATGATAAGGCACCTTTAAGTCGCCACTGTGATATTGGTTGTGTCTTGCATATGATTTCTAGCATATACTACTTCTAATTTGTTGAAATGCCATACAGTTTGAACTTGGCAGAGTGATATTGGTTGCATCTTTCATATGGTGTCTAGCTTGCAGTGCTTCTAATTTGTTGAAATGACTTCTGCTTAGTTACCACATCATAGGTATGAATATGTCACACCATCCTGTTTTTCATACATATTCCATCCTCGCATCATGTGTTTGCCTTTCATCCGAGTAGTGTTCGTCAGTATCATGCATGAATGAGTTCTGAAGAGCGAATTTTATTCCTTTTTCTTATCGTTTTGACTTCACAATGCAAAATCATTACAGCTGAAGGAAATTAGTCTGGCAGTGGATGATGATGGTCCTTCGGAGCAACTCAAACATGGGGTCTCTATAGATTCTACTCCGCCATCCTCCCAACAAGATTCGCAAGACAACACAAGGCTGGATACCAACTTATTTGTGTAGATGATGAGCACATCTCCCCTACTCCACCATCACAGGTGCTTGCTCTAACTTGACACTATTATATGTGGTTGCATGTTGCGTATGATGTCTAGCTTGTATTGCTTCTAACTTGAATTGCATCTGCTTACTTTACACATAATGCCTGTGAATATGACATGTGTTCCCGTTTCTACAACATACGTGTACACGATGAGCACATCTCCCCTACTCCACCATCACAGGTGCTTGCTCTTACTTGGAACTGTTATACGTGGTTGCGTTTTCCGTATGATGTCTAGTTTGTATTGCTTCTGATTATGTTGAATTGCATCTGTGTAGCTTACAACTTATACCTGCAACGATCACTTACACATAAGACACATTTAACTTGGCACTATGATGTAGGTTGCATCTTGCATTGTCTTCTAGCTTGTACTGCTTCTAATTTCTTGAAATGGCACTTACGACGGGACACTTTTTACCTGATAGAGTGATATTGGTTGCATCTTCATATGGTGCCTAGCTTTCATTTCTTCTAATTTTGTTGAAATGCCTTCCTCTTACTGTTTTTTCATACATATTCCATCCTCCTATCGTACGTGTGAATATGAAGCGCTGTCTTTTTTGTATATATTCCATCCTCTTGCGCTTCCCTTACATCAAAGTAGTGTTCGTCTATATCATGCATCAACCAGTTATGCAGAGCTAATTTTATTCATCTTCTTGTGGTTTTGACTTCATAAGGCAATATCAGAAAATAGGAAGGAAAAGGGTAAGTTAGGGGATGTTGGTCGTACTCCGCACCGACGCAAACAAAGACTCTCTAGATTTGCCATTGCTACTGCTAATGAAGTTCAAGTCCCAAGTCTACATGATGAGTTCATCTCCCGCACTCCACCATCGTAGGTGCTTGCTCTAAGTTGACAGTGTGATAATTGGTTTCATGTTGCATATGTTGTCTAGCCTGTATTTCTTCTATTTTGATTAAATTGCACCTGCTGAGTTTATACGTTATACATGTGCATATGACATGGCTTTACGTGTCTAGAATACACTACATCTATCTATCATACCATGTTCTTACATCAAAGTCTCTTTGTTGTGTATCCCGCATCAAGAACTCATGATTGGACGCTTTTAACATGGCAGTTTGATAGTGGTTGCATCTTGCATTGATTTCTACATTGTACTGCTTCTAATTTTTCGAATTGCCACTTATGACAAGACACATTTAACTTGGCAGAGTAATATTGGTTGCACCTTTCATATGGGGTCTAGCTTGCATTACTTCTATTTTATTGAAAATCCTTCTGCTTAGTTTGCACATCGTAGTTGTGAATATGTCATGCCGTCCTGTTTTTCTTACATATTCCATCCTCATACGGTTGTCTTACATCAAAGTATTGCTTGTCCGTATCATGCATCAATGAGTTCTGAAGAGTGATTTTATTCTTTTGTGTTGTGGGTACAGCTTGACATGGCAAAGTCAAAAAAGAGCAAGGAAAATAATATAGTAGGGAGTGTTGTTACTCGTCGGGTGAAACGAAAAAGGCTCTACCGTCGAGATTCTGCTGGTACTTATAGTGCAGTAGAAGGTCCAAGTTCACCGACTAAATCTACAAACATAGTATCACCTCCTCCACCAGCTGCAGCATCCGCTTCAACTGTACTAGCATCTCAACCAGTTACTCATTCGTTTGCTCCGGAACTCGCCAGTTCCCAAGCTGCCTTCACACCTAACACTACTTCCGAAGCACTATTGACACAACAGGACTTGGAAAGATCAGATGAACCTCATGAGCATCAACACCAAGACGGTACCTGACCGAGTCAAGTTGCAGTTGCATGCTCCTTTATATGTACTCTCACAGTTTGATGTACACTAACACTTTCCATATTTGTTGTTGAACTAGCACCATGGCGCAAGCGGAAACAGACATCAGGGATAATGCTTGATAGATTAACAAAATCTAAAGGAGGAAGAATGGAGATCCATTTTGAGGCAGGTTTAAAAAGGCCACGTGATGCTACAGAGTCAGCCAAGTTAGTATCAGAGGCAGCCATTGCCATTAGGTGTCATGCGCGTATCCTCCCAACGTGGATCTAGTACAGGAATGAGAAAGACAATACCCAGTTGAACACCTTCCTTGACCATTTATCTATAAGTAATGTTATTCATCACAATTAGTAATATTGTCTTGCTCTGTCCCATACTTTCTAGGTTCCTCCTAATAAGACTCACATTCTTTTTTCAACAGATGAGGTTCAAGTTGGATCCGAAAGATGATGCAACTAAACAAGCATGCACTCATGTTTTTCACCGCTCTGACAAGATCGGTACCACCTTAGAAAATCTCACTTTGAAGGCAAGGCTAACAATGAAATCGCCCAAACATCTCCAGTGGAACATATTACAGATGAAGACTGGACAGCCCTCGTTAAACACTGGTCTGATCCAAAGTATCAGGTAGGCTATATGTATTTGATCAGACCACATATTGAACTTCTATTTATGTATGTGCCTTACAAGTGTATCTTCTTCTAGGCTAACTGTTTGAAGAACGAAACCAACCGTTCTAAAGTGAAATTCCAACAAACAACAGGATCTCGTAGCTATATTGCACACTGCGAGGCTCTTGTAAATAGCTGCTACTTCTTCTTTTTGTGCCATATTATCGTATCTATATTGACTTGTTCCAAATACAGCAGAAAGCCCGTGCAGACCAAAAAGAACCTGAACCGTATGCAGTGCAAATCTTCAAGGATTGCCACACCAGCAAGATGAAGGGCATGAGCACACCAGTTCAAGCCGCTGTTGTAAGTCCTTAATCCTCCTGCCTTGAACTGATTGGTATTGTGATGTGTTCATTTAACTACTTGGTTTGCAGCCAATGTCAGTTACTCTGTTCACTTTTATACACAGTTGTCTTAACGTATCATTTCACCTTACATGGTTTAAAAAAAGAGATGAAGGATATTCTTTTGGTCTTGATCTGTAATCTAGTTGTTATGTTCACGTGCGCACACAATGAAAATAGCCTGTTTGTTTTATATCTGTTTGCCCATGATATGAATGATGTCATACTATGTTCATCCTACTTTAAACCATGTCTCTTTATCCTTAGATGTCAACGAATGTGAGGAAATAGACAATACAGTAGGCATGCTACATGGACATATGTTCCGAAAGTGATTTTATTATGTAGTTGGCACTACAATACATGCCAATGTATTACAGTAGTTCACCAAAATAAGTTATGTATAAACGTTTAACCTACTTTGTTTGTTTTTGTCTCATCAGTAACTCACTGGTACACTAATCTACATGTTCAAACTTTCAGGATGCTATGGAACAAATGATTGAACAACCACAACCACCTGAAGGTGACGAGGCTACTACAGGCACAATGTCACCTCTTGCTGTAGTGCGTCAGTATCTCTCCACTAACAGTGCAAAAAGCACCTTCCTGCGTAATTATGGGTTGGTTGTCAAGGTAACCTCATCCAAATCACCTACTAAACAAAATCTTCCTGCTAGACAGAGTGATATATCTGTGCTCTGGACACAAGTCCAATCCCTAATGGACGTTATTTCGGAAACAAGAATAGTGGTTGAGAAATGCCGTCAAGATATGAATGGTTTTGAAACCAGACTATCAGACATTCGCTTCGTTGTTGAAGAGCAATGGCGGAAAAAAGGTGGAGATCGTGCTGCTCCATCAGATTCTACAGCATGAAACATTAGCACTCAGGTCAAATGATCTATGCTTCTATACATCTGATGGTGCTTTTATCTGGAAGGACTGTAAACTTTATGCCAACAGTCCTTTTGTTGTATGATTGGAATTTATTTTGTTGTGATACAACATATATGATGCTGCCACAGGCTGCAGTAATTATGACGCTATTTTTGAAGGAAATATGCCCTAGAGGCAATAATAAAGTTATTATTTATTTCCTTATTTCATGATAAATGTTTATCATTCATGCTAAGAATTGTATTAACCGGAAACATGATACATGTGTGAATGCATAGACAAAACAATATGTCACTAGTATGCCTCTACTAGACTAGCTTGTTAATCAAAGATGGTTATGTTTCCTAACCATGAACAAAGAGTTGTTATTTGATTAACAAGGTCACATCATTAGTAGAATGATCGATTGACATGACCCATTCCATTAGCTTAGCACACGATCGTTTAGTATGTTGCTCTTGCTTTTATCCATGACATATACATGTTCCTCGTAACTATGAGATTATGCAACTCCGTTTCGGAGGAACACTTTGGTGCTACCAAACGTCCACAACGTAATCGGGTGATTATAAAGGAGTACTACGGTGTCTCCGAAGGCGGATGTTGGGTTGACGATTTGAGATTAGGTTTTGTCACTCCGATTGTCGGAGAGGTATCTCTGGGCCCTCTCGGTAATGCACATCATGAAGCCTTGCAAGCACTACAACTAATGAGTTAGTTGTGAGATGATGTATTACGGAACGAGTAAAGAGACTTGCCGTAACGAGATTGAACTAGGTATTGGATACCGACGATCGAATCTCGGGCAAGTAACATACCGATGACAAAGGGAACAACGTATGTTGTTATGCGGTCTCGACCGACAAAGATCTTCGTAGAATATGTAGGAACCAATATGGGCATCCAGGTCCCGCTATTGGTTATTGACCGTGAATAGTTCTAGGTCATGTCTACATTGTTCTCGAACCGTAGGGTCCATGCACGCTTAAAGTTTCGATGGCGATGTTATTATGAGTTTATGTATTTTGATGTACCGAAGAAGTTCGAGTCCGGATGTGATCACGGACATGACGAGGAGTCTCGAAATGGTCGAGACATAAAGATTGATATATTGGAAGCCTATATTTGGAGTTGGAATGGTTCCGGTAAAACAGAATTTACCGAGTACCGGAGGTTCGGAACCCCGGGAGGTAAATGGGCCATAGTGGGCCTTGGTGGAAAAAGAAAGGGCCAGCCCTAGGTGGCAAGCGCCCCCCCTTCCCTAGTCCTACTAGGACTAGGAAAGGGGCCGCCCCCTCTCTCTCTTCCCCTCCAGGAATCCTATTCCAACTAGGATTGGGGGAATCCTACTCCCGGAGGAGTAGGACTCCTGGCTGGCGCCTCCCTTGGCCGGCCGCCCCTCCCCTTGCTCCTTTATATACGAGGCAGGGGGCACCCTAGGACACACAAGTTAGATCTACGGATCGTTCCTTAGCCGTGTCGGTGCCCCTCCACCATATTCCACCTCGGTCATACTGTCATGAAGCTTAGGCGAAGCCTGCGCCGTGAAACATCAAGATCGTCACCACGTCGTCAGGCCGACGGAACTCTCCTCGACACTCGGCTGGATCGAGTACGAGGGACGTCATCGAGCTGTACGTGTGTCAAGAACTCGGGCGCCGAGTAACGGCGCCGGGATCGGTCGGATCGCGAGGAGAACGTCGACTACTTCCTCTACGTTGTGATCGCTTCCGCTTCGGGTCTACGAGGGTACGTGGACAACACTCTCCCCTCTCGTTGCTATTCATCACCATGATCTTGCGTGTGCGTAGGAAAATTTTTGAAATTACTACGTTCCCCAACAATTTTTGTATAATGTAGGTTTATCTTAGTAATGTATTCGGATGAAAGCTTCGTAGGAGCCCACCATGCCAACATTCATCAGGCCCATTCCAATTGGGCCAAAAACGATTACAGGCCGAAATTGGCATGTAGCCCACTAAAAATATCTGGGCTTAAATTAGCATAAGCTTTCAAATTTTTCTGGTAGGCTTGTGCCCATAGTGGGCCTTTAACAGCCTAAACATAATTTGGGCCCTCGGAAAAGTAGGCCGTTCTGGTGTAAATATGTCGAGCCCATAAAAACATGGGCCTTTAATAGACCGAAAGTGAGATTGGGCCCTGATTGTGCCAAATAACCCACTGGACTTAGCAGGCCGAAATGGTGGCCCATTTACGATGCGGATATTTGAAAGGCCGAAATTCAGACGGGCCATAAATACACCGACCTAATACACGGGCCTTTAACAGGCCGGAACTTCGGTTGGGCTAGATTATCGTCATTTTATATGGGCCGTTAATGGGCCCGATACGACATTGCGCCATATATGGCCCATGGTTTACGTCCGGTGTTAACGGGCCGAAAAAGACAACAGGCCGAAAGTGGGCCAAATCTATAGTGGGCCTCTAACAGGCCGAATGACAGACATGGCCGAATATGACCCAAATCCTTCACGGTCGTTTATGGGCCGAAAGTTTTGATGGCCTGTAAATGGGCCCAAATGAAGTCGGACCTTTAACAGGCAGGAAATACACCGGGCCGTAATTCGGCCCAATTACTTAGCGGACTGTTAACGGGCCAGAAGTGGCCATGGGCCGCATTGATGACAAGTTTAGACCAGGCCGTTGACGGGCCGATTTGACAGAGAATGTTGGGCCTTTAGCTGGGTCGGCCCATTATGGTCTACAGAATCTTGTGGGCCTTTAGCTGGGCCGGCCCATTATCGTCTGCAGAATCTTGTGGGCCTTTAGCTGGGCCGGCCCATTGTGGTCCGCAAAATCTTGTGGGCCTTTAGCTGGGCCGGCCCATTACGGTCCACTAAATTTTGTGGGCCTTTAGCTGGGCCGGCCCATTATGGTCCGCTAAATCTTATGGGCCTTCGGTTGGGCCGGCCCATTTAAACTTTGTGGGCCAGTCCACGTGTCAACATATCATAGGCCCATCTCGACCGTTGGATGAGTGACACCTATGCCAACGCGGAGCTGACACGTGGATCCGTCAGCCAATGAGAATTTTACACGTGGAAATCGGCATTGGTCGTGGCTGTTAACGAGTTATCGGATCCAAAATCTGACCCGATAGCTTAAGGGCGTTCCGTAACGGTGGATGCCATGTGTCGGTCACCCTTGACGAAAGCACTTCTGTGACGCGCGATTTATCGTCATGGAAGTGGACACTTCTGTGATGATAATTTTGGTAATGTCATGGAACACTTCTACGATAGCACAGGTATGACTATCTTGATTCTGTCATAAATTTGTCATGGATGTACATGCATGACAAAAAACGCGACCTACTGTGACAAACACGTATCATCTCGGAAGTGTATTTTTTTGTAGTGAGTGCGGAAGAAAGAGTGAGACGGTCTCGAGAGAGTGACCAAGATAGACAATGTGCGTGCATGCGCACGAGAGGGGGGTCTAGATAGGCAATGCATGTATCTAGCGAGAGAGGGTGGGAGGGAGAGAGAGGGAAAGAGAGAGAGCTTAGCATGGAGTGCAATGGCGGGTGTGTGAGAGAGATACATTTGCTAATAGAGTGGAAAAGGGGGATTGTGTAGTTGAGAGAGTTAGAGATCAAAACATGGAGAGAATAAATGAATGTGTGTCGAAAACCGATAGCTTCCTAAGGTGGTTAGGGGAGGAAGATTAATCGATACAAGAAGTATGTAGCGTGTGTGCCGGGGTGGGGCTAAATACAACATTTGAATGTAGATAGTACGAGACTTAATATCGACGTTTCAATTTAGTGTACATTGTAAGATTTGAATTGAGGACCATGCATATGGCTTCCATAACTATTTTGAATTCGTGCCATACTAGGTTTGGAAAAGTTGACATTGACTCGATTGTTGTGCTATTTTGTAGGTCATATGTTTGAATCCATCCAATGGAGATCCATTAAAAGAAATCTTTCTCGGAGAGAAAATCGAAACAGTAACATCAAATCACAAACTACACGAAAGTTGTTTTCTCACTACCATTGTGTTCATCTTATACATATGAATTTGTATAAAAATGTAGCGTGGATAGCGTGAAATGCGAAATCCACATTAGAATTGGAGATCGCTATGTGACACATACTCTAATTCAAAAAACTCCTCATTAATTAAATTATAGTATCTCGTTTAGAATGACTAATTATTTGCAAGGAAAACACGGGCATGGTAATACATACAGATTCATTTGCAAATGAAAGAAGATTCATTTGCATTCTCAAATGTAGCCGCACCAGGTAGACCAGGGTCGTGTCATGGTGGTCGCATGTGTCGTACGGACGCTAGCACCCAGCCACCCACCCCTTCCCTCCACCTCCCCCCCCCCGCGCGCTCCCCAAAAAAAGAACGACGACAAAATAAGTCCGCGCTTCCATGTTTTGCATTGAAATATCTGGCGGCCCCAATTCCAGCCCTGCAAAATCTCCCTTCTCCACCATCCCCTTCCACGCCCACAACACGCAAATCCCTAATTCACCGCCAACCCAAGCAAAGTTCGAATCACCCCTCGTCTCATCTCTTTCACCACCTCTGTGCCGGACGACGAAGACGAAGATGACGTTCACGCTTCACCACCTCACTGGAGCGACCTCATCTACGCCCTCGTCAACCGCACCAGGTGGTCCACCGACAACGTCGGCCTCCGCAACCGATGTGCCTCACAGACACCGATGTGCACTTCACCGACGTTGTCTCCCACCTCGACGGGGCTACTTCACTGAGCACATCGTCGCACCTCTGCCCCTCGAGGCCATTGGGGCTTCACAAACGGTCTCGTCCACCGCATCATAGTGCTCCGCTGCCGCTCAAGATCTGCATCCGTGCGCAGCTAGCCAATGCCGGCGCATCACCCTCAATGTATTTGAAGTGAGTCAGACTCTAGTTAGGCAAGCATGCCCAAACACCGGCCCAAACTAGGTATCCACATATCACTCCCTTGTGCACTGTTTCGACAATGTTTGGATAACCTTTTACTGCTCTCTTAGCTTACACGCCTATTCAACTCTGACTTTAACACTTATTTCTTCTGGAGATATTATCTAAAACAAGCAACACCATTTTTTTAGTGAAGCATGACGGCGCTGCGGGATCTGGTACACATCCTGCACACCGGTATAACCTTGTAAGTACATGTTATCCAGTACAACAGCAAGGTCGATTCCTCTTATTTGATCAACCATTTGCCATGTAAAAAATGCAGAGCGGGATGCAAGGACCACAAGGCATGCACATCCAAGCAAGTGCTAACATGGACTTGTACATGGAACATCCCAAGCGCAAGCAAAGCTGTAGTGAACCTGTACAACAAGCTAGCGTAAGTCCCTGTATTTCATTTAATTCATACTAGCCTATGTGTATAATTTGTGTGCAATGGCGAATCCATGAATTCAAGTTACCAGGGGCAAAAAAATAACTTAAAAAATAAGAAGGCACTTGCACTCCGGAAATCAACATAACTTGAGAAATGTGAAGCTACATGCACTTTGAAAACCAGCTAATGATCCAAAGTAGTCCCAGATTATTGAACACTAAATGATGTACGTAAGCACCAAAAAACACAAAATGCAACATGGTGTACAAGGACTACTACCATTGTCTGTACCTGCTTGAATTATTCATTCTCTGGCTAAAAATACCGAAGTGTAATTGCACCTATAAACAGTGTGCAAACTGCATATCAATATATCTATCCTGCACAAGGATGCCAATAGTTTCAAAGATAGATTAGAAAAGTATTGATGCTACATTGTCATGATACGGGGACTTTCTAGTAGATGGCCTCGGCGTTTCCTCAAGCCAAGAAAATGTACTATAATTAGCTTGTCATCAATTCCTGCAAATCTCTATGTCTCTCTCAACATAGCAGATCATCATTAGATACTAAATCCTTCAATGGGAGCTTGCAAAATGCTTGCATTAGATACCTCATTAGACACTATATGTCCATCACTAGGAGCATGTAAAATGTTTGTATCAAATCCTTCATTAGCAGTCTGTTCATTGGACACTTTAGGCTCAAGAAAAACATGAGCTTGTATGTTTGCACCGCAAACTTGATTAGACACATCAGGTCTAGTCATTTGAATATTGTTTGGGGGAGTTACAAAATAAGCAGAAATTGGTTCCATTTTCTTATAGATTCCCTACATACAAGCAGTTATACAACACCGTCGGGTTTAACTATTGCCCAGAATTGAACAGTTGAATTAGATATAATCAGGGACGTGATGTACCTGCTCATTGTGCATGCTACTCTTGCAAGCTGCGACAGTCCATTTGCGCAAGCTCGATGCCATGCCCGTGCTGCCGCCGCTGCCTCCCACACAGGCTACACCCAGGGTTGGATCTTCATCTTCTTGTGGTTTCATTAGCTTGAAGCCCGACACTGGCGTCCAACGAGGGCGCGAGGAAGTGTTTTGTCGGTCTGTCCAATGGCAGCTAGGTTAGGAGCAAACCGGACTGGAGGCTGGAGCAAATGAATTGGGATTTTTCCTGCTGTCGATCGATTCAGAAGGCGCTCGTTTGGGTCGCGAGCCTGCTATAGGGCATGCCTTGCACTTACGTTATTGGCCCATCCAAATTGAAATGTTTTTCTTCATTTTTTACATCTGCTCGTGCGCTGGGACAAACATAACTAGGCCGGACCAACCTGGACAACTCAAACTAGGTGCACACTTTCCAGCCACCCGAGGCGACCGCCCACACCCGCCCCTATTGATAGAGGCAAAGGTGTCCCGTCTTTCGATGAGATGGTGGCTATCGTTTTGGTGGAAGTCGACTTTGACGATCCGACTACGAACGTGCGAGGACGTCGCGCCTTAGCAATCGCTAAACCAACTCCGAGGGGTTATTGACCACGCCGGAGCACGATCAACCTGACCACGAAGGTCTGTTTCCTGCAGGCAAACAAAGAACAAGCAAGAAACTAAGATTGCAATCTGGATATTACGAATATAAGAGGAAAGCTTTATTGATCAAGATGGGGTTCTGTGACGCCTTTGTCTGGTCGTTGAACACAAACGAAGTATGCGGAGTTGCAGCTATGCCGAACTTTAATCTAAACAAAACCCAAAGTCGAACGGTGCCCTAAAGGTTGTATATATGGAGGAAGAGGGGGGATTTCGTGGTCCTTGGTGGAAGGGTCCGAAATCAACCCTATCTGTTGTTTCCCCACACATACGGACTCTAAAAATAGCCTATACTTATGTATTTCGAAATTACATGGGCTTGGCCCAATAATAAGGTGACGTAGCACCTAGAATAGCCTCAGGACGAAATTTATGAAGTGGCATTTTGTATATTTCGTCCAAGGCTTCATGCACCCATTATGGTGGCTTCAAAGTCCTGAAATCATCACTTGTAACTCCTTTCTTGTTCCCCTTGCGCATGCCATCATCTCCATGCTTGTTCTTGCTCCAATGTTCATCCTTCTCCAAGCTAGGCCCTTCATTTGTAAGCAAAACAAATGTATCCAATTTAGGCAGCATCATATTCTCATGAACATTATAATCATTACCAAGAAACGAAAGTACCTGATAATTTAATTGGCGTGCGCGAGCTCTAGTAATTGGTCCAGTATATGTAGCAGTAGGGGCTGTGGGTGTAACAATGGTATTGATGTCCTCATCACCTATGGTAGCGTCGCCCCTTTTTGCGTGTATGATTGGGGTAGTGAAAAATATTCCAGTGGCGATTTTGATTTACCCACAAAATGGTTGAATTGCTTGTTTCTACGAACTGAGTTCACCAATAATGTGAAGGATGCCGGTCTTTTCATCTTGTTGTAGGTTGCTTAGATCATGATATGCCAAATGTAATCGCATGAAATATACAGTAAAAGCCAGTGTGATGTGTGTTGCTACAACTAGTCTGACAACCCGGACTCATATAACATATCAAGGACGCACCATCTTATCAGATTAACCATTCAACTTAGCACTGCAGTGTTGGAAGAAAGAAGTATTGGGACTGCGTATCCAAGCAATTGGTGCCATGGACTCCTTCATATAACCTTGTAGTTTAAAAAGAAGTTGCGATTATTAATGCATACAAAGAGCTAGCATAAGTTCAGTTACCTGCTTCTCAGAATTTTAGTTAGCCACTTATTAGAAAATTGTTCAATTACGTTGCTTGACTTAATTTAGTTTGCTACTGATTACATAATGCCATAGCCTGTTAATTCTATTATAGATTGCGCCTATCTATGTGTTTGATACCTACTGTTAAGAATTACCTGTTTGCCTGAACTTAAATAGCTACTTAAGCACGTAGATAGCTGGTCATATGTACTTCTAGGGTGCAACAGAATTCACGTGTAATTTACGTTCTGATACCTTGTTTGTTTAAATGGTTTGCTGTTATCACTTGTAGCACCTGTAATATTTGCATGTTCATAGATAGACAACTATCTGGTTTATATGAGGGATACCTTCTTTTTAACTTATATACATATATATATATATATATATGTGTGTGTGTGTGTGTGTGTGTGTGTGTGTGTGTGTGTGGGTGGGTGGGTGGGTGGGTGGGTGGGTGGGTGGGTGGGTTGGAATCATTTTGCTTACATCAAAGAAATTTACAGATGTCTGTGTTGCTGGTAAATAGCACCGACTTGTTACTGCAATACGTTGCCAAGAACTTGTTAGTTTTACCAGTTCATGTGTAATTAAATACGTTGCCAAAATTGATTAGTTTTACTAGTTTGATGTTAGTTTCTTATGGCTCTTGCAACACTTTATTTATGATTGCTAACATTCAAGTTCGCAGGATCCAACTGAAACTCCGTTGGCACAACAAGTATGTTTTTAGAAACTTCCTTGTTTACCTGGTTTGCTACTGTAACTTGTTGTTGTAATCATCTTACCAACTTCAACTTTCCAGGATCCAATTGGAAGTCCAATTGCACAGCAGGTACATTTTCAAAAATATATTTGTGTAACATGTTTGCTGCTGTAACTTGTTGCTCAAATCAAGGTACTGACTACTCAACTTTTCATGATCCAAGAGAAACTCCAATGCCACAACAGGTTCCATTTGCAAAACTTGTTTGTTTAACTGCTTTGCTGCTGCAACCAATTGCTCTAATCACGTTACTGGCTACTCAACTTTTCAGGATCCAAGAGAAGCTCCAATGCCACAACAGGTACCTTTTGCAAAACTTGTTTGTTCAAATGCTTTGTTGCTGCAACTGGTTACAATGATGTTAATCACTACTTTCCAGCATCCAATTGAAACTCTTTACTTCCTTGTTTGTTTAACTGGTATGCTGTTCTAACTCCCAGTTGAGATGTTTTGCTAACTTCAACTTTTCGGAATCCAATCGAAACTTTAATGGCATAACAGGTTAGCCCAAGACCAAAGAGCGAGGTCCCCATGGACATTGTATCATCCCACAGTAGTGGCACCAGCCAAATCGTGCATCATGAATTGCCAACAGCTAATGCTCTAGTGGCTAAACTATGGGTAGAAAGAGATAAGAGATGAAGTTGACATGTCGAGGAAGCAAACATCATAATCACAACCAGTATCAAGACAACCATTAAATATTTGGTGGATTTCAAAACGAAGCAAGCTGAGACTGACATCATTGTTAAGGTCCTGAAGGAAAAAAGGAAATTATATTCTCACTTGGTAAATCATAGGTGAAATGTTTTTTTCATTGTTGAATAACCTTTGTGTTGTTCGTTCATGTAAACGATCAAACCATTTGTTTAAGAGATCATGTAATAATTGTTTTTTTGTTTTTTGGTTTGTAATTTTTTTAAGACGAGTCTATTGTAGCGACCCGACCTCAGACGGTCAAGTCTCTATGCTTAAGTGTCATCCCTGGATCGGTATGCTGACACACACTGTACTTGAGGATTTATAACAGAGGTAAATCACATGTATAAAGTAACGTAAATACTATTACCTCAATCCATAAAGGGGAAGAAACAACAAGGTTGTGGATTCCCATCAACACCAACAGCAAAGTTGAGTGTAGAAATCATAACCCTAACGTATCACTTACTCGTCGTAGGAATCCTGCAACATGAGACGTTGCAGCCATGTAGGTCAGTACATTGAATGCACTGGCAAATTCACACCATAGGATAAATGATGAATAATAGCTATCACTACATGCATATTTGGCTGGTGGAAAGCTCTAAGTTTATTTTTGCATAAAGCCAGTTTTACCCTCCAACAAAGGGATATATTTTATTTAACTACAAGGTTTGTTGAAAACATTGAGAATGGTAAACCCCATCTCAATCCCAATTAAAAGTAATCATTAACAACCCAACAAATTAATTATAGAGTGATGAGATCAACATGATAATCCAAGAACCAGATACTCAAGATGTCCACAACCGGGGACACGGCTAACCATGATTAGTTTGTACACTCTGCAGAGGTTTGCGCACTTTTCCCCACAAGACTCGATCTCCTCCGTTGGATTTCTCGCACTACAAGGTGTTTGAGAAACGGATGACCGAGACACAGTCTTTCAGAAGCGTTAGCACCTTACGATGGGTAGACAGTACCACCTACATCCCCACTGTAAGAGTTCACACAACTTAATCAACTATGCTAGAGCCCATAATAGCTTGTGGCTGCAAACGAAAGTTTCTAGCATGAATAATCTTATGATCCCTTTGAGCCTAGGTGGCAGTCCATAGGATAATCACACGGAACCCCGGGATTTACCAAAAAACAGGCAACACTGGATTCCCCAGGTGCCTCAATCCACCCAGATGTGTATTTAAGTAGCCACCTTAAGTTAACCATTAATAATAACTCTCACATCTTTCATGAATTCACTCAAACCCAATCCACGTCTACTAGCATAGCATAGCAATATAAGCAACGTAGAAGTAACTCCCAAGGTTCGATAATAAACAGGTAATAGGTACTACCTCAACTACTTCCCAAAACCCACATATTAATCAGATCCTAACCATGCAATTGTTTGAGGATTGAATCTAATGCATAAAAACTGGGTATGAAAGGGATATGATCAAAGTGTGAACTTGCCGTGTACTGTTGACGAAGATAATTTGCACTCATAACTCCTGATAGTTCTACTCGTCACACTCCGGTCAATCTATCTTAAGATAGCAATAGTAACCACACATAAGCAATCACACCAAAGAATCAAAGAAAAGATCTCGGAAAACTTCGAAAACAAGCAATTAACTCTTGTAACAGAAAATAATTCCTAATAGTACCAAAATTAAGTGGATTTGGCCTTATCAGAAAGTTCATGTTAAGAGCTTCAATTTGCAAAAAGAATCAACTCAAAAGGAGTTATAAAACTCAAGTTACGATCAAACGAAGTTCTAATACTAAACTGTTTGAATTCAAATTTTAAAACTTTCAAAAACATGTTTAAGTTGTTTTAATGGATAGAGGGTATCAAAACGAAGAACAGCGTTGGTTTCGTTGGATTTGGATAAACGAGCGAAAAGTTGTGAGTGTTGGAAGTCCAGGGGCTAATCTGTAAATAAAACATCTACAAAGAAGTCCCTGACTAAAACTAACAGAAAAAGAAAAAGACTAAATAGCGAACGTTCGCCATAGAAGCTTAAGCGACGAATTCGTACACTACAGAGGCATAACCAGTGAACGTACTCGAAATAGCTAGACAATATAAAAAACGGGTTTTCAAAGAAAACCAGGAAAAAAACCATATCGGACCGGGGCGACGGTTTTACCGGTCCGTGGTGGTTTTGCCGACGGCGGCGGTTTTCCGGCGGCTCTCCGATGCGGCGGCGGACAGCGGCGCTTCGGGCGGCGATTTCAGCAGCGGCGGCGCTGAGGCTTGAGCAAAGCGAGGCAGCGGGAAAGAAGCGGCGGTCAGGCGAGGAGGCGAGGAGACGACGGAGGCGGTGGATCTCGTTGGGGCAACGGCGGTTGTCAACGGTGGCGGCGGCGGCGGCGGCTGCGGGCTCTGGCGGCTCGGGCTCCGAGGAAAACGGGACCGGGGGCGCGCCTTTTATAGGAGGGAGAGGGAGGCGAGGTGGCGTGGGGAAAGGGTAAGGGCAGAGGCGGCGGGGAAGTCCGGCCTGGCCACGGCGATGGCCGGCGAGGCGTGCAGGCGGCGGTCTCCATCTCCAGGTCGGGGACGCGTGGCTGGGCTGGGTCGCGGCCTGGCTGGCTAGCTGGGCCGGCCCAGTCGGGGGAGGGAAGCATTTTTTTAAGCACACAGATAAAAAATAATCAAAACAAAAATAAAAAAATAAAAAAATTATATAGGCATATAATATATCAAAAGTTTCAAAAAATTATTTCCTATAGCATGAACATTATTCTAACATCAAATAAAATCCTCAATAATTCAAATAAAGCAAAGAGTGCTACTTGTTCTAATAAAATCCAATAAAAATCATTTTAAAAATACCAAATTAAATAAAATTTATTTCTCTCCAATTTTATGATGTAGGGAATCATTTTACCCTAATTTGTATATATTTTATTTTTGGAGAAAATAATATGAATAAAACCCAAATAACTCCCAATTGAAAATAATTTCAGAAGGACTTTAAATTGGATTTCTTTTAAACTCCCAACTCATATTTCATATGTTTTGAAGAAGTCATTTTATCTTCTCTCAAGAAAATCATTAAGTTGCTTGAAGTTTGAATTTGAAATATGTCCAAGTGAACTTCAAATATTTTCAAAAACCCTTTTCATTTACTTAAATGGAAGAAGTCATGTCATCTTCTCTCCAGGGTTTTGTGGCAAAAAGAATTTGAATTCATGGAGACCATGAATGCAAGGTGAAAGTTTGGGAAAGTCCTTTTATTCCCTCTCATTTAACTTTCAAAAAGTTTTGAATTTCACTCAATTTCACACAAGCAATCAAACAATAAATCAAATCTATCTATTTATTATAACATTCCAAAATTTAGAATTTTGGGATGTTACATCTATATTAATTGATAAGACTCTGAGACATTTCATTTTGGTTGTTGTGCCAGGCCTACAAATATGCCAATCGGGCTGAATGTGCATTCATCAATAATAGTAGTATAGATGGTCCTTAAGTGGCACACATCTGAAAGGGCCAAGATGCTATACTAGCTTCGCCAAAAAAATGACGCTCTTCTAGCAAAAAAAAGTACAACGGCCTGGCTTATGTATGTTAGTTGATATTATTGATCCATATACTCTATAAGTGTTTATATGTCTGTTAGTTTTGTACATTATTGGTTGATTGACTCTGTATTTTGAATCTTGAGACATCGCTTGTGTATGTATCTAAATGGGAGTACAGATTATGCTACGTATGACACTTGAGTTCGACATAAAGTGGTTTCAAATATTTGAATTCACCTTAAACTGTATTCTAGCTTCTGAATTCGAGTGTCGGCATTTGTAGATCATATTCATATGTGATGGTGGAAACGATTTCCAAGGTTTTCTTGGTTATGTGTTGGCAGATGGATACAGTTGGAGTGTAGGATTTGTTAGTTGTGTGAGATATTTGTGCCTCCCTGTATCCCCAACACCAGATTGCATAACTAGAAAGTTTTGGGAGTTCATAGGTGGGAATTCAAGTAGTTCCCTAGGTTTATCCTTCCAACAAACGCATGAGGGGTTATGTATTTGTTTTCGTCTTTTTTTGCAAGCCAAATCCTTTGTTTTATTTTGAGTTGTGGTATTCAAGTTGCTTCAAAGTCAAATGTTGATTTCCATACCTTTCCTAAGCGATGTTCTCATATTTCTATGGGAGTGCTATTCTTTATTGATCATCGAGATTCTCATGTAAATTCTTTCCAACCAGTGTGCTTCTTGATCCTATCATTTTTCCCATTTGTAAGAGCAATTCTCAGTTTTCTCAATGGTGTCTGTTTCATCCGCTCCCAAGTCGCCTTTTTCCCGCCCTCCCACCCTTATCTTCAAGGACTAAGATTTCTTAACCAAGTATTTATTTTATTGATGTGAAGTTTCTTCGTTCTTTCCATCAATGTTCTTATCCGGTGATTCTCATGAAGATGCTTAGGAAGCTTCAATTTTATCATTCTTCGTTATCATTTTCTTCCCCCGTGGACTAAATGCGAGCTTTCGATGTTGATCATATCCCTTTCCTCCTTTCAAATGCTTTTTCATGCCAGTTGACCTCTTAATTATTCACCTTTCTCTATTCTTCTTAATCCATTCAAGCTATTTCGAGGTTGTTATCTCATTCAAGCCACTCAACCGGTGCAATCTCTCTTTAAAAGTTGTTCAACGGTGTTCTATTTTGAGTGGGCCCATAACCCATAGGTCTTTTTCGAGGATCTTACCTGACTCCTCTAATTTCTCCGGAGCTACTCTCAAATTCTTTTCAAAGTTTGATGTAAGAATGAATTTTCATTAGTCAGATGCCTTTTCCAAGATCTCTTTCAAATTCTTTTCATCTTTTGGTCAACCTTTCTATTCTTCATTGTTCTAGAGTATCTCAACAATTTTGCTGGTTTTTCTTGTTGTCATTCACAGCAGTTGAAGAAGGAAGAAGAGTTACTCTTAAATCTTGTCCGTTCTCTTGAAGATTTATAGTTCAAGATGGATGCTATTCTCTGAAATTGTTTCCAATCGTGAGATTTTTTTTCATACCCATGCGAAGCATTTCAAGAGTTGTTTTCATTTCTCGATCATCTGAAGGCCATCATTTCAGAAGATTTATTTGTTCCCAATGTTCAACTCTCTTTCCCCAATTCTTTTAGTGCGTCGTTCAAGTATTCTCTAGTCAGCTTCTCATCTCTTTGTTCTCTTGCATCTTAATTCCCTCAAGTATCTTCGTTCATTCTTTTTAATTATTCCCAGCAATTTGTTCCCTTTTTCTTCATTCGTTTTCACTTCTTATGGTGGTTCATTCAAGATTCCTCTTCCTTTGTTACCGTTTCAAATCATTTGTTCTTTTCAAACCCCAACCGGTGATTTGTTGAAGAACTTCCCAAGTTTGCGCTATATCTCTCTTCAATCCTTGCAAGAAGAATAAGTAGCATGCCCATCCGTTGCTTCTCATCAATTTGAGTTGATGAATAGTAAGCATGACATAATTCTTATTCTTGTTTCCTTGAGATGATTTAGTCTCTTCTTACGGAGTTTGTTCATGATGAGTAAATTCTCGGTTCGAAGTTATTCACCTTTTTCCTTTTGGAGTTCCAAGTTTTCTCGGTTATACCGTCACGAAGCGCCATCTAATCATTGCAACGCTTTATCTTATTCTTTTCAACTTTTCTTTCCTTTCAATCATCGTGCTATCTATCCGAAGTTCTTCATGAAGGCTCTACATGGTGGTTCATCAAAGAGTGCATTCATTATCGAAGCATTTGTCAACATTCTTGTTGGAGGAGCTCAAGCGTTCTTTTCCGTGCATTCCGAAGTGCAACTCTTCTTCATTATATTTTGAGGTGGTCTTATATCATTCTTGACAATTTCCCTTTGTTTTTCATTATTCACAAGTTATCAAGAATGAGATATTTTAAACCCATCATTTTGTCTTCGTTGGAGTTATCTCCGTATAGATTTCACCCAAAGACTTCCCTAAGGATTGTTGCTATTTTGGTGCTTATTAATGACCCAAGTTATCTCTTTATCATCTTTGTGGAACAAGCTTTCATCTCTTAGTTAATCTCAAGCAAGCAATTGTTCCCGTTAGTGACAGAATTTCACCTCTAGTTTTGAGATGTTTTCATAAGCCCACGAGGAGTATATATTTTGATTGTTGATTCTTCAACAACCCCATTCAACCCCGTTCAGGTAGAGCATGTTGTTTTCTTCTCCGTTCCTTTCATTCCATTCTGTCATTTCTTTCGGAGGCATTGTGATGTTTCCCTCTTCGACCCATCATCTTGTTTTGTCAAGATCATGTTCTTTTATTGCTTATCCATTTAACCGGAGTGTTGTGTCTATCATTCCTCTTTTAATAGGAGTCTCATCCAAGTGCTTTCATTTTGCCAAGTTCATATTCTATTCCTTCCATTGCCGACCGAAGTCTTGTCGTAATTGTTCTTTATTGTTCCTTGTACATCTTGTTTCAACCGGAGTGTTTGCATGTACTTCTTGTCCATTGTAACCCTTTTCTTATGTCTTTCAACCTACAAGGTTCTTGTAATGTTCCTTGATCCTCTTGCTGAATGGAGTGTTTTCAATTTTGTTCACCTCCGTCGTGTCATTTCTTCAAACTTTGCGACCTCTCAAGGTTCTTTGGTTTTACTCGTTTGTCAAAGAAGCAACTTAGTTTTACCTCTTATCTTCCTCTTCCATTTGTCATCCCTAGATCTCGGGGCGAGATCTCTTGTAAGTGGAGGAGAGTTGTAACGACCCGAGACCGACGCTTAATGCCTTCCATGTTTTTCGTTGTCACCATGTGTTTTATTCGTTTGTTGCATTTCATCATGTCGTCATGAGCATTGCATCATCTGCATTGCATCAGCATTTCGTGTTGTCATTCTTTTTAAAACTTGCGTCCGCTCGTAGTTGTCGTTCCCCCTGCATTCGTTGACCGTTCTGAGGCCAACCGGGTTTTCAGTTCTCTCTTGTCAAACCACCTAACCTCTCTGCATAGCCACCCCTCGTGAGCCTCTCTCCTTCCTCCCTCTGTTTTGCTACTCCTCAGCTTCTTTCTCTCCTATAACCCCCTCCTCATCTCTCTTTTCCCCTATAGGAACCCATGGCATTGTCCCCATGGAGCTTTGACGCCGCCGTCGGTCAAGTTCCTCGCCAGATCCGGCGACCTCCGCCTCGAAGCTGCTGTCTCCGCCCGTTTACCCATCCTCTCCCGGCCTCCGCTGCCACAGGAACCGCCGCCTCACCAAGTCCCGCTCCAAGCCAGCACGGTGCCGCCCCTGCTTCTGTCGTGTAGCACGAGGACGACGACCAGCGGCAAGTCCTGCTCGTGCACCCGCCTGCGTTGACCGACCTACCTCCACGTGGACCGGTCCAACCGTGCCACCGGGCCTACTTCCTTCCAGATCCGAGCCGGCCTAGCTTTTGCAGCCGCCTCCAGCCCGACTACTTCCCCCACCGGGCCTAGGCCCATGGTAACCACCCAAGCGCCCAGCAGTTTCGGCCCCGTTCAGTTTTTCCCTCTGGACGATTTTAGAAATTATCCAGCAATTACAGAATTGTAGAAAACACCTCCATGTTCATGCATATCATATTTCACAAACCGTGCATCGGAATTAAACAAAATTAATATGTAAAATCCTTATAATTTCATCTAGTTTCATATTATGCTACTTGCATCCATGTTAAAATGCTTAAAATTGTGTTTACATTATTTTGCACAAATGACATTCTTAAATGGTTTATTTCAAAACTAAATAACTATAGCTCCAAATTAAATAAACTTTATATGTAAATGGGGTAGAAAAATGTATAGATTAACTTGATGCAATTACTTTGCATGTTAAACAACAATAAAATAGGGTTTAGGGCAAAATAGTACCAAATTCGAATGCATGAGGATTTTCCGGATTTGTTGTTTGTTGGTACTAACCTCATTTAAACTTGGCTAGATAGGTAGTTTACTTGTGTTCACTCTCTTGCCATGTTTAACCACATTTAAAGTTGTTGAGTACATAAACGGGGTTGAACTAAATGGTCGGATGTGGAGTTTCGTCATTATACAACTTGTTGCATATTGAGCACCACTTGACTTGTAGTATTGTTTGTTGCACTTTGCCATGCCATGCCTCATTAAAATGGACATGCATCATACTTGGTTGTGCATCATGTCATGTTTATGTGATGGTTGTTTACTATGTTGTTTGCTTCTTTCCGGTTGTGCTCCTTCTCCATAGTCATGGTAACATTGTGATTGTGAGGATTCGTTTGACTATGTTGGTTCGTCTACTTCATTGATTCGGTCTTCTTCCTAGCGGGATTTTGAGGCAAGATGACCATTACCCTGGATACCACTACTATCTTTGCTTTGCTAGTTGTCACGATGCTATCGCTATATCGCGCTACCTACCACTTGTTTGTCAAGCCTCCCAAATTGCCATGAGAAGCCTCTAACATTTTCCACCATCACAGCAAACCGTTGTTTGGCTATGTTAACGCTTTGCTCAGCCCCTCTTATAGCATTGCTAGTTGCAGGTGCAGTGCAAGTTATTCCATGTTGGGACATGGATATTATGGTATATCACTATATCTCTTATTTAATTAATGCATCTATATACTTGGTAAAGGGTGGAAGGCTTGGCCTTTTGCTCGGTGTTTTGTTCCACTCTTGCCGCCTTAGTTTCCGTCATACCGGTGTTATGTTCCTTGAATTTTGTGTTCCTAAGGTGTCCAGGGTTTATGGGCCCCTCTTGACAGTTCACTTTGAATAAAACTCTTCCAGCAAGGCCCAACTTTGGTTTTACCATTTGCCCAATAACAACTAAAATTTGCATAGGGAGCAATTAACTCGAGGATTCTTAATAAACAACTAGGGCCAGTGCTCCTCATGAGTGTTGGTCCAAAACAGAGCCACTTGCGGTGCCACCCCGTCAACTGGGGTTTTCCGTTGCCGTATGTAGTGTTCATCCGATGGTGGCCTAAGACGAGATACGTGTGGCTACTATCGGGGTGTCGCCACGTCGGGAGGTCTTGCTGGTTTTGTTTTACCATTGTTGAAATGTCTTGTGCACTGGGATTCCGAGCTTGATCGGGGTGTCCCGAGATGAAGAATTGCCTCCACGGATCATGAGAGCCTATAATGAGCTAAGTTGGGACACCCCAACAGGGCTTAAACTTTCGAGTGTCGTGCCTGCTGAGGGAGTCCTGGACTAGGGGGTGTCCGGATAGCCGAACTATCATCATTGGCCGGACTCCCAGACTATGAAGATACAAGATTGAAGACTTTGTCCCGTGTCCGGATGGGACTTTCCTTGGCGTGGAAGGCACGCTTGCGTCTGGATATGTAGATCTCCTACCATTATGGCGACTCTGTGTAACCCTAGCCCTCTCCGGTGTCTATATAAACCGAAGGGTTTTAGTCCGTAGGACGAACAACAATCATACCATAGGCTAGCTTATAGGGTTTAGCCTCTCTGATCTCGTGGTAGATCTACTCTTGTACTACCCATATCATCAATATCAATCAAGCGGGAGTAGGGTTTTACCTCCATCGAGAGGGCCGAACACAGGTAAAACATCGTGTCCCTTGTCTCCTGTTACCATCCGCCTACACGCACAGTTCGGGAACCCCTACCCGAGATCCACCGGTTTTGACACCGACATTGGTACTTTCATTGAGAGTTCCTCTATGTCGTCGCCCATAGGCCCGATGGCTCCTTCGATCATCAACAACGACGCGGTCCAGGATGAGACTTTTCTCCCCGGACAGATCTTTTTATTCGACGGCTTTGCACTGCGGGCCAATTCGCTTGGCCATCTGGAGCAGATTGAAAGCTACGCCCCTGGCCATCAGGACAGATTTGGAAGTTTGAACTATACGGCCGACATCCGCGGAGACTTGATCTTCGACGGATTCGAGCCACAACCAGCGCTGCTGCTTCATCACGATGGGCATGATTTAGCTCCGCTGCCGGACAGTGCCCTGGAGGCCGCACAAGATTCCGCTCCGACCCTTAACTCAGAGCCGACTGCGTTGATCGAGGATGGGTGGATAGACACCGCCTCGGGGGCTGCTACCTCTACGGCGATGGAGCCGAATACCGACCCTGTCCCTTGTGAAGCTCGTGACTGCGAGGTGCCGGACTCCTCGCCGGACTCCGAACCTCCCGCGCCCCTTCCAATCGAATCCGATTGGACGCTGCGGACATCTTTCAGCACTCGCCTTTTGGCGACATCCTGAATTCGCTAAAGTATTTGTCTTTGTCAGGAGAGCCCTGGCCGGATTATGGTCAGGACGGTTGGGATGCGGACGACGAAGAAATTCAAAGCCCACCCACCACCCACTTTGTAGCCACTGTCGACGACTTAACCGACATGCTAGACTTCGACTCAAGACATCGGCGGTATGGACGATGATGCCGAGAGCGACCAAGAACCAGCGCTTATGGGCTTTGAAAGCCACCTCGTCATATGACATATACATGGTGGACATCCCAAAGGATGGGAATGGCGATGGAACAGCGAAGGATGACCCCTCCAAGAAACAGCCTAAGCGCCGGCGTCGTGGCGCCGCTCTAAATCCTGCCACAAAAAAATGGAATTCGGCCCGGAGACAATAAAACCCGGACGGTGCGAAGACAACCCCCTTCGGCAAGATTCAGCACAGGAGGATGGAGAAGCCAGCCCTCGTGAGAGAGTGGCAGACAAAGAGGTAGAGGACGATAATTACATGCCTCCCTCCGGAGACGAGGCAAGCCTCGATGACGACGAATTTGTTTTGCCTGAGGATCCCGTCGAACAAGAGCGTTTCAAATGCAGGCTTATGGCCACGGCAAGCAGCCTCAAGAAAAAGCAGCAATAGCTTAGAGCTATTCAAGATTTGCTAGCCGACAGATGGACTAAAGTCCTTGCGGCCGAAGAGTACGAACTCGAACGCCCCTCCAAAAGCTACACCAAACGCAAGCTGCTGCCACGATTAGAGGAGGAAGCATATAAACCTACATCACCAGCGCACAATACGGCCGACCGGCCACCTTGTGGCCGCGATAGAGAGGCCTCTAGGCCCTCCACTAAAGCCGCACCCCGGCATCGCTCGAAAAGTACAAAGCCACGGGGGAATGCGTCGGACTTGCAAGACATATTGGAGGATAAGGCAAGACAAACACGATCGATCTACGGATCGTGTGGGTGCCCCACAATACACGACGACAATCGCCACGCCGGACATAGCAATTCCAGCCAGGCCGAACACAGTAGACAAAGTTCGCTTGAGCTGCGTCGTCATATAGCCCAATATAGAGGTGCCGCACACCCACTATGCTTCACAGATGAAGTAATGGATCATCAAATCCCCGAAGGGTTCAAACCCGTTAACATTGAATCCTACGATGGCACAACAGATCCCGCGGTTTGGATCGAAGACTATCTCCTTCATATCCACATGGCCCGCGGTGATGATCTTCACGCCATCAAATACCTCCCACTCAAGCTTAAAGGACCAGCTCGGCATTGGCTCAACAGCTTGCCAGCAGAATCAATTGGGTGTTGGGAGGACCTAGAAGCCGCATTCCTTGATAACTTCCAGGGCACATATGTGCGACCACCAGACGCCGATGACCTAAGACACATAATTCAGCAGCCAGGCGAATCGGCTAGACAATTCTGGACACGGTTCTTAACCAAGAAAAATCAAATCGTCGACTGTCTGAACGCAGAGGCCCTTGCAGCCTTCAAACACAACATCCGCGACGAATGGCTTGCCCGGCACCTAGGACAAGAGAAGCCAAAATCAATGGCAGCCCTCACATCGCTCATGACCCGTTTCTGTGCGGGAGAAGACAGCTGGCTAGCCCGCAGTAACAACCTAACCAAAAACTCTGGTAGTTCAGATACCAAAGATAGCAATGGCAGGTCGGGTCGCAATAAGCACAAGCGCCGCAGTAACGGCGATAATACTGAAGATACGGCAATCAACGCCGGATTCAGAGGCTCTAAACCCGGTCAGTGGAAAAAGCCATTCAAAAGAACTACTCCGGGCCCGTCCAATTTGGACCGGATACTCGATCGCTTGTGCCAGATACATGGCACCCTCGAAAAGCCAGCTAATCACACCAACAGAGATTGTTGGGTGTTCAAGCAAGCAGTAAAGTTAATCGCCAAAAGCAATGACAAGGGGCTGCATAGCAATGACGAGGAGGAGACACGGCCGCCGAACAATAAAGGACATAAGGGTTTCCCCCCACAAGTGCGGACGGTGAACATGATATACGCAACCCACATACCCAAAAGGGAGCGGAAGCGGCTTCGAGGACGATATCTGCGATGGGGCGGTCGCCCCAAAGTGCAATCCATGGTCCTCCTGCCCGATCACTTTTGATCAAAGGGACCACCCCACTAGCATCCACCATGGCGGATTCGCCGCATTGGTTTTAGGCCCAATTGTCGACGGGTTTCACCTCACTAGAGTCCTGATGGACGGCAGCAGCAGCTTGAACCTGCTTTACCAGGATACAGTGCGCAAGATAGGCATAGACCCCTCAAGTATTAAACCCACAAAGACGAGCTTCAAAGGCGTCATACCGGTGAAGAGGCCAATTATGCAGCTCGTTACACTTGAAGTGGTCTTGGATCCCGGATAACTTCGAAGTGGAGTTAATCTTGACATAGTTCCGTTCATAGCGGCTATCATACCTTTGCTTTCGGACGATCGTATTTGCAAAGTTCAATGCAGTGCCGCACTATGCATACCTCAAGCTCAAGATGCCAGGCCCTCGAGGAGTCATCACGGTCAACGGAAACATCGAACGCTCTCTCGAGCGGAGGAGCATATCTGCTGCTCGCTGGCGAAGTGCGAACAGCCTCTTAAGGCAATTCTCGAGTCCGGCCGTTAAGCGACCGGACACCGTCAAGCGCGCCCGGAGTAACCTACAAAAAGACCACCTGGCATGTTCCGAGCACGCGTAGCAATGCGGCCCCAACCCCAGCCCTCAAAAAATTGCAAGACCAGTACTACGCGTACATCACTACGCTCTGGAGATACCATGGGCATAGGGGTAGGGGCACGACCACGGCAGGCCCAGAGTGCGGCTCAACCACACCAGGGGCTCCCAAATGTGTCATCCTTTTTACTTTTTTTCTTATCCTCAGGACTCCGTTTTCCAGAAGCCCTGCCCGGCGTAGACCCGCCGAATTCACGAAGCAGCAGCCAGGGAAGCAGAAAAGCTACGACGAGTATCCACGTGGTCTCCATTACGAGCATTATACCTGTTTTATACACCATTCCGCAGCCTACCCCTGGAGGGAGACATGTTAAATAGTCCCACCTCTTGCTTATCGCACTATTTGTATCGTTCTGCATTCATTGCAGTATCTTTTGAATAAACAATGCATCGCTTTTTGCCTATCATTGCATTCCTTTTTATATATGTTCACTTATGACATGTTGCACCCGTACGCTTTGGTACGGCTAAATACACCAGGGGCTTAAGTTCCCCAAATTATGGTGTGATAAGTCCGAACACTTTCACAAGTGCGGCACCCCGAACTTATAGCATTATATGCATCGGCTCCGAATCATGTCTTGGGTCAATAGTTGGGTTTGCCCGGCTCCCATGTTTTGGTACCTTACGTTCCGTTATATCGGCTAAGGTAGCGTTGGAAGAACCACTGCGATTGTGCCCCAGTTGAGCTAGGCTGAGCACCTCAGTGGGGAAAGCTAAAACTGACCGTCATGATGGGGCGAGAGCCGGTCGATGTTTGAGAGGTTTTTTCGAGTCATTAAAGACTTATGCCACTTAGAGCGAGGAATCGGCTTTGTCCGGCCCAGGCGTGGATTGCGCCCCGAATTCGGCCTTCCGAACACTAGGGGCTTCGCCGAAATATAAAATTATAGAATTCTATGGCTAAGTGAGAGTGTTCAAGCATTATAAGTCCGGTTCCCTCGTCCGTTGTGTTGAGCGCCTCCCTAGAAGGACCCAAAAATGGGAACAAGAGTGCTCAAGTTTATCCCGAACACCCCAGCACTCGCGTCATGGGGGCCGAAGCCAACGACTTGCCATCTCTCAGATTTGATAAACGGCCGCACAGAAGGTAATATTTTAAATTAACAAGCGTTGCTTAGCGCATATGAACAAAGTTTTCAGCGCACATGAGCATTCACCCACAATAATGCGGGCACCCTTCAGGACACCCTTATAGTACATCTCGAGCGTGCGATACTCCTTGCCCGGCGGTGTCGCGTCCGTCACAAGCTTCTCGGCGTCCATCTTGCCCCAGTGCACCTTAGCACGGGCAAGGGCCCGACGGGCACCTTCAATGCAGGCGGAGTGCTTGATGACGTCAACCCATGGACAGGCGTCCACCAGCCGCCGCACCAGACCGAAGTAGCTCCCAGGCATGGCTTCTTTGGGCCACAACCGAACTATGAGGCCCTTCATGGCCTGTTCGGCCACCTTGTGGAGCTCGAGCAGCTGCTTCAGCTGGTCGCTCAGGGGCACCAGATGTCCGGCCTCAGCATACTGAGACCAGAACACCTTCTCCGTTGAGCTCCCCTCCTCGGCTCTGTAGAACGCAGCAGCATCGGACACGCTATAGTGCAGATCTGTGAACGCTCCTGGAGAGCTCCGAATTCGGGTAAGTAACAGGTAATTCACTTTTACGTGCTTGCTTTGCATGAAGAATGCCTTACCCGCCGCTATCTTCTTTACTGCCTCGATTTCCTGGAGGGCCTTTTGGGCTTCGGCCTTAGCGGATTTGGCACTCTCAAGAGCCGACGCAAGCTCGGTCTCTCGAGTCTTCGAGTCATGCTCCAAACTCTCGTGTTTTTCCACGAGAGCCCGGAGCTCTTGCCGAACCTCCGCCACCCGCGCCTCCTGCTTCTCTCGCTCGGCGCGTTCCGCGGATGCATTGCGTTTGGCCGCGGACACTGCCTCCTTTAGGGTCGCCACCTCATTCATAGCCCCCGGAGTACCCACGTTATTCTTGTCATTTTTTCTTGCAACCAAATCCTTTTCTATAAGGTACAACTTTAATAAGATGTTACTCACCTTCCTTGTCCTCGAGCTGCTTCTTGGCACGGCCGAGCTCGATATCGGACCGCTCGAGGCTCTGCTTCAAGGAATTGACCTCCGCAGTCGGTGCGGCAGAGGTCAGCAGCGCAGCCTGCATTCCCATATTGACATATTTTTGTTAGACTCCTGCGTATATCTTTTTAGATCCTCAGTTCGGCTTTTCTTTCCGAACACCGAACTAAGCATCAGGGGCTACTGTCTATGCGGTACTATTTTTACACATCCTAATCACATACCTCAAAGCCTATTAGAAGGCTGGTGCAGGCTTCGGTCAGCCCGCTCTTGGCAAGCTGAACCTTCTGAATCACCGCACTCATGACAGTGCGGTGTCCATCGTCGATGGAAGCGCTGTTGAGCGCCTCCAGCAAGTTATCCGGCGCCTCCGGTTGGACGGAGGCCACCGGCGTCGCTGTCTTTCCCTTCTCACGAAGGGGCCGCCCGCCGGACTCCGAAACCACCAAAGGTTCCGGTGCGGAGTCCGGTCCAAGGTCCGGGAGGTTGCCCTGTGGCACCTCCGACGCCTCCTCCTCCTGGTTGGTCCCCTTTTAGGACCCCACCTCGGCGTCGTCTGCGTCACGGGGGGAGGAGGCGTTCGGAAGTGAAGCACTATTCACATCCGACGAACCCAGGGACCCGCTCGACGAAGCGGGGAGATTGTCCTTGGGCGGACTACATGGTTGTGTTCGGCATTAGAAGACACCATGCGACAAAAGGAAAATCATAAGTTATTCTGGAATCCGGACACTTACGATCTCGCTAGGGGCTTGGCCCTCGAGGGCCACTCCTCTTCGCTGTCGTCGGCGTTGGTGGAACAGTCCGGAGGAAGGGTCCTTCCCTTCTTGGACCCTTCGGCCTCCCCCGTTGGGGAAGCCTTCCTCTTCTTCTCTCCCCCCGCTGGGGGAGAGGCCTCTTTCTTCTCCTCCTCACCTTCGTGGGAGGAGTCCGCCTCGGAGTCGTCGGACGATGAGTCCGATAACACCTGGCGCCGGGAACTCCTCCGGGTTCCCGTGGCCTTCTTCTTGGCCTTCTTCTCCGGCACCACATAAGGCGCCGGGACTAGTAGCCCTGTCAAACGGGCATCCGCTGGGTCTTCTGGAAGGGGAGCCAGACAGTTAACCTGTCCGGACGTCTTCTGCTAGTCCTGTTAAAGGTATTGGGAGTTTAGATCCCACATAGAGTCAAACTATGGAAAGCAAGTGTCCCGTAAAGGATAATATAGCTTACCTCGCCAGCCGGACGCTGCGAGCTGAATCCGCGATCTTCGGTAGTGGATGCGGGCGCCTCGGCACCCTTGAACAGCACCCTCCAGGCCTCTTCATACGTAGTGTCGAAGAGCCTGCTCAAGGTCTGGTGCTGTGCCGGATCGAACTCCCACAGGTTGAAATCCCGCTGTTGGCACGGGAGAATCCGGCGGATGAGCATGACCTGGACCACGTTGACAAGCTTGAGCTTCTTGTTCACTAGGGTTTGGAGACAGGATTCGAGTCCGGTCAGCTCCTCCGAATCGCCCCACAATAGGCCCTTCTCTTTCCAGGAGGCGAGCCATGTGGGGATGCCAGATCTGAATTTAGGGGCCGATGCCCATTCAGGGTCACGGGCTCGGTGATGTAGAACCACCCCGATTGCCACCCTTTGATGGTTTCCACGAAGGCGCCCTCGAGCCAGGTGACGTTGGGCATCTTGCCCACCATGGCGCCTCCGCGCTCCGCTTGGCTGCCACCCACTACCTTCGGCTTGACATTGAAGATCTTTAGCCATAAGCCGTAGTGGGGCTGGATGCAGAGGAAGGCCTCGCACACAACGATAATCACCGAGATGTTGAGGCTAAAATTCGGGGCCAAATCATGGAAATCCAGGCCATAGTAGAACATGAGCCCCCGGACAAAGGGGTGGAGTGGGAAGCCCAGTCCATGGAGGAAATGGGGAAGGAATACCACCCTCTCATGGGGCCCGGGGGTGGGGACGAGCTGCCCCTCGTCGGGGAGCCGGTGCGCGATATCGCTGGACAAATATCCGGCCTTGCTGAAAGTGCAACTAATCCCCGGGTGGTTTTGGTAATTAATAACAACATATATATCATTGAACTAATAGTTACTTGAGAATCATTTCAGAGAGTTCAGTGATATGGGTATGGCAAGGACTGAAGAAGTGGACCCCCCAAAATGCTAAGGCAAGCATTGGCAAAAGCTCAAGACTCCATTTTTGGTTTAGTGATCCAAGATCACATTGAGTCCATAGGAAAAGCCAATACTATTAAAAGGGGATGAGGTTATGATGATGATCTGGTTGCTCAAGTGCTTAGTGATACATCTCCTAAACTATCAGCAACTTTCACTGCCATAGACACTCATAAGTAGTCTCGGTCCCACCGATATTCCAAACTCAGTCACCGAGATGAACCACCTCAGCCATAAGCCAAACCCTAGAAAACTCGGATTTTCCGATTACGAACTCGGTCTCACGAAACATGAGTTGCCAAGCTTCAGTAACCTACGTCATCAAATCGGTGTCACCGAGATGATGAAGTCGGTCCCACCGAAACTGGCATGCTCTTGTCATTGCACGAATCGGACTAACCGAGATTGTATATTCGGTCCCACCAAAAATCCCAACGTTCACATTATTTGAACTATCGGTCTCACCGAGTTGTCCACCGGTCCCACCGAGATTGCTCAAATGTGTGTAGCGGTTGGATTTTGTGTGGAGGCTATTTATACCCTCCACCCCTCTTCATTCGTGGAGAGAGCCATCGAAAGAACTACCACTCCTACCTTACATTTCGAGAAGAGAACTACCTACCCTTGTGTTGAGATCAAGTTGCTCCACTCCCACCATATGAAGCTTGATCTCTAGCCTTCCCAAGTTGCTTTCCACTCAATCCTTTCTTCCACCACAGCCAAATCGGTGAGGAGAGTTGAGTGTTGGGGAGATTATCATTTGAAGCACAAGAGCAAGGAGTTCATCATCATCTACAACATCTATTACCTTTTGGAGGTGGTGCCTCCTAGATTGGTTAGGTGTCGCTTGGGAGCCTCCGTCGTCGAGATGTGGAGTTGAACCAAGAAGTTTGTAAGGGCAAGGAGATCGCCTACTTCGTGAAGATCTACCCCGAGTAAGGCTAGCCCTCCGTGGGCGTGAGCCATGATGGAATAGACAAGGTTGCTTCTTCGTGGACCCTTCGTGGGTGGAGCCCTCCGTGGACTCATGCAAGGCCGTTACCCTCCGTGGGTTGAAGTCTCCATCAGCGTGGAAATGCGATAGCACCACCTATCGGAACCACGAGAAAAATCACCGCGTCTCCAAAATTGCGTTTGCTCTTCTCCACCTCTCTTTACTACATGTGCAATTTACTTTCCGCTGCCTATACTCTAGAATTGCATGTGTAGGGTGATGCTTGACTTGATCATAATTGTGAATCTGCCAAAACTGTTCTTTGTCAAAAGGCAGAATTTTTATATTGACAAGTAGTCTAATCACCCCCTCTAGACATACTTCGATCCTACAAGTGGTATCGAGCTTTGGTCTCCATTGTATTGGTTTCCATTGCATTGGACTCCATAAGCTTGGTTTCACAACCTAGGAGAGTATGGCGTCTAGTGAGGGTAATTTTCAGAGAGGTCCTTACTTTGATGGTACAAATTTTGCTAGTTGGAAGCATAAAATGAAAATGCATATTCTTGGTCATAACCCAGCCGCATGGGGCATTATTTGTGTTGGTATGCAAGGTGAATTCTTGAGGAAGGAAAAGTTCGGATCATGGCTACACGGAAGAATTGCGGATGTTGCAAAACAATGCTCAAGCTTGTGACATTCTCTTCAATGCCTTGTGTCGAGGAGTTCAACAAAATCAGCCGTCTTGAGAATGCAAAAGAGATTTGGGATACTTTGGTTGAAATGCACGAAGGTACCGAGTCCGTGAAGGAATCAAAGCTAGATATTCTTCAAGGTCGACTTGACAAGTTCAAGATGAAGGATGGTGAAGAATTCGCTGAAATGTACTCTAGGCTTGCTCTCATCACAAATGAGATTGCGGCTTAGGAAGCGAAGAAATGACCGACCGATTCATCATCAAGAAGATTCTCGAGCTTTGGATGGAAAGTATGACACCGTGTGCACTTTGATCCAAATGATGCCAAACTACAAGACTCTCAAGCCAACCAAGTCATTGGAAGAATTGTTGCTCATGAGATGACACTTAAGGATAAGGAAGAGCTTCACAACAAGTCAAGTGGTGCTTACAAAGCTACAAGTGATGCTCCCACAACCTCAAGTGACAAGTTAGTTTCAATGAAGAGATAAGCCTAATGGTCAAGAACTTGAACAAATTCTACAAGAATAGAGGCAAAGAGAGAAGCTCAAAGTCTAGATCATATGATGAAAAGAGATCTTCTAGTCGTGATCGAAGCTGCTACAATTGTGGAAGACCGGACACTACTCAAATGAGTGTACAGCTCCCCACAAGAGAAGAGAAGAATCTCCAAGAAGAAGAAGCTCAAGAGATGAGTCACCTCGGAAAGAGAGAAGGAGCAGAGATGATCGTTATGAACGAAGACCCTCTCGGAGAAGCAAGGATTCGGAGAGGAAAGACAAGTCATCAAGGAGCTACACAAGAAGAAAACATCAAGCTCATGTAGGTGAATGGGTCTCCGGCTCCGACTCCGACAATCAATCCGAAGGAAGCTATCACTCCGACTCCAACTACAGTCAAGATGAAGGTGTTGCCGGTCTTGCTCTCGTATCCTCCAACTCCAACTCCAACGACTTTTCACCAAATGAGGGAATTGGAAGATGCTTCATGGCTAAAGGCCCCAAGGTATCACACCCTGAATTCATTGACTTCGATAGTGATGAGGATGACTTGCTTGGTGAAGATGAGCTCTTGCATGATAAATCCAGTGAGCCTAGTAACGATGAACATGCTAGTAGTCTTTATAGTCGAGAAGAGTCGAATGACAATGCTATGAAGGAGATTGAGCGTCTAACTAAAGAACTAAACACTCTTAAGTTAGCTCATGAAACAACTCAAGAAGATCATAGAGAGCTCCTAAGATCTCATGAGAAGCTACGCCGAGAAGCTCACTCTAGAGCAAGAACATGAGTTTCTAAAAGCAATCAATGGCGATCTTGAAAGAAGAGTTCTTCATATCTTGCCAAACGACTTCTCTTGTCTAATTTCTTGCCACCCATTAAGACTAAGCATGACAAGCATAAGAAAAATTCTTTCTCTAGCAGTAACAATAACCATGCTAAATCCAATGTTGTTGCTTCTAGTAGTTCTCTTGATTCCACTAACAATGTTTCAAGCCAAGTTACACTTGAGCAAGAGAATAGTTTATTGAAAGGGATCATAGAAAGGTGTCTACAAGAGCCTTGCGGAAGCAAGAACTTTGAGAAATTGTTACAAGCAAGGAAGGCACCGGAAGAATCAAGGAATTGGTTTTGAGCGAAAGTTCAACGCCGAAGGCGTTGAGTGGGAAGAAGGTCAATATCCTACTCCACAGTTTGTTCCTCAAAAGGAGAAGTATGATCCTACTTCTTCCAATGTGGAACAAGCTCAAGATGACCTTCCACCACAAGACCACAAGCTAAAAGGCAAGGACAAGCTTCAAGAGGAGATTGATGCATTTGTTGAAGCACCTCAAGCCATGGTCAAGTGGGTTCCCAAGGAAGCGTCAAGTTCTACTTCGTCAAGCTCAACTACAACCCCAAGGATTCCCATCAAGATGATGTGGATCCGAAGAAGAAGAACTAGAAAGTTCTTGAGGGTGACTCGCCAACATACTTCACTCACATTCATTTTGGCAAAAACTTGTGCAATCAACTTCCACATTGTGCACTAGTTCATGGAGTCACAAACCCTCTTGTTGGTAAGTCAAGGACAAGGTAATCATTGCTTTCATGGACATCATCTATTGTGAACTTCAATCTATGTCCATGGATATCCTTGTTTGTTCCTTGTGGGACTAACCCATGTAGGTATTGAAAGTGCCCGAATCAAAGGATAGCTCCCAACTCTTGATGATCTCCATCAACATTGAGCATCCACATCTTCAACATCTACATGAAGTCTTCTACGACAACCCAAGGTTAGTTTGACCCTTTAAAGGGGTTCTCACATCTAGGGGAGCTTTGCTCTAAAAATTGAGCTAAAGCATCTTCAAATGATGTGAACACATCAATGCTTTATGTAAAAGTGGTAACCCCACTTGTGCTTAAGCGATGAGTATGACCTATGATCAAATGTTCTCATTTGGCTCCTAAGTCAATATACTCATATAAAGATGACCTAGTCATCGACAAATTGTGTGTTAGTTGCTAGAGTTTTGGTTGTGCATGTTTGACACATATTTCATTTGCTATCTTATTGTGTGAGCATGTTGGATGCATGATTTTATCCATTCGAGGACATCCATTTGTTGTTTTGGTTGTTTTGATTTTTCGACCAAATGGATGGACAAGAATGCCTAAATACCTCCCTAGCTATCTATGCTTTCTTGTCTCAAATTCTATTCATGCTTACATCACAAATTTTGAACAAGTCATTTTCGGACCCTCGGGTGAGGAGCACTCGGAGCCACCGATCCGTCAAGGGCTAATTTCCAAAACCTTCTAATTGATTTCGGTCAGACCAACTCACTCAAACTCGGTCGAACCGAAAGCATTTAGACTGATCTAGGTTTTCATCTCGGTGAAACCGAGTTGTGATTTTCGGCGTGACCGAAGTGCATAACTGCCTAGCAGTTATCCATCTCGTGCCACCGAAGTTTTACAACTCGGTCCCACCGACTGCGAAGGGTATATATTCGAGGGGGGCGCGTTGATTCCTCCTTCAAACGTTTCGCCCCCACACCCTTGCTGCCGTCGCCTTGGTCTCCGGATCGTCGCCGTCGTCGCCTGTGCGCCCTCGCCGCAGGTCTCCGTCGCCGTCAACGGCCATCTCCTCCGCGCCGTTGCCGCCGTAGAAAAACTCCACCAAGTTAGGGTGAGTTTTGATCCCACTCGTGCTCCCATCTCCGATTCAATGCACGTTTGGATTGCCTAGTATCTTGCCACGATTGAAATCCTCCTGTACACCAGATTGGTTCGTTTGAACTAGATTCGAGTAAAAGTTTTAGGGTTAGGTTTCCGCGGAACACATCTCGGTGAGACCGATTTTATATTTTCGGTATGACCGATTTGGCCTATGGCCATTGCACTGCACCCTTCGGTCCAACCGAGTTGTGCAAAATCGGTGTGACGAAATGAAGATTCTGTGAAACCCTAGTGTTTTCGGCGGGACCAAAACCCACTTCGGTCAAACCGAAAGTGGTGTGCCAAGCTCTGTTTAACACTTCGGATTCACGAACCTTAAACTTCGATCGACCGAAATGTCTTCTGTGAAAACTTAATACTAGAATTTGAACTCATTTTTTTGCAAAAACTTCGCATTTTGTGATGACTCTTCTTCTCTGCCTACACCTTATCTATTCACGGGTTGTCGGCCATGTCGGATGCCGTGGCGGTGAGAACAGTCGAGACACCCATTGCAGACATTCGAGGCGGGCACTAGTCCCGATCCTAGTAGCTCATCGATGATGGTGAGAGGAGTACACCAAGTGGCATGCCTCCTGCAGCCACCGAGCTAGAAAGAAGAGGAATTCAGATGATGAGGATTCAGGTTTTGTTGTTGAGGAAGAGGTGACCTCAAAGCCTAAAGGAAGGTTGTTGCCAAAGAGCAACAAGATCAACAATCTAAGAAGGGCACCGACAAAGTCAAGCGATCAACTGTTGCTAAGAAGCTGAATTTGGGAGAGGCAGCTGCAAGCAAAGTGAAGAAAACCACCAAGAGAAAGAGGATAGTGCATGATGCAGCGAGAGAGGATGAGGATGAGGAAGCACCCCAGCCTCCTCCTCGAAGCCAAGCTCATGGGTGATGCCATTAAGGTGGAGCCACATTCAAAGCCCAAGAAATCTGCTCCAGCTAAGGCAGCTCCAGCAAAGCTCGCTGCCAAGCCCAAGAGGACCGTCGAAACATTCCAGCGTCTGAAAAGAACAAGGATGATGTGCCACCGGTGAGTCGATGATGAAGGACCAGTTTTCTTTGAAACTTCGTCCAAAACTGCCACTCCATAATGATGCTCATCCTCAAGCCGAGGATATGAAGGCAAGGAAAGATAAAGGTCTCGAGGCTATGGAGACAAACTGACCCATATGCCGTGAGGAGAAGAACTGTTGTAGATCCTAGATTTCACACCGAAGCAGCGGGACTTCTATGAGACCGTCTTGATGGACAAGAAGCCCATAGTCGCAGACACCGATATGTTATTTGGAAGTACATTGACAGCGAAGAGCACAGAGATTTCTTTCGACATGTGCATGAAAGTTTCTTTGCATGTGGAGTTGCAGATTTTGTAGGTCGAAATTGACCGGTTGGAACGATGAGATGATAATGCAATTTTAGGCCACGACTCACTTCTACCCCGATGGAAAGATTATGTGGATGGTGAAGGTCAAAGGTTTTCTTCTTACGTTGAAGAATGGGCAGAAATTTGAATGCTCCAAAGGCAACGAGAAGATGATATTGATGTATATGGGATTCCAAAGAAGAATCATGAATCCATGAAAAACATGTACAAAGAGATTCCAGCAGAGGATTTGGGAATCTGGAAGCTCGGCTCAGTCTACCATCTCCAGGCAGGCTTACCTACCACTAATACCATTTTGAGGCATACCTTGATGCCCAAATCTGGAGATGATATCAACATGCTGCACATACTTGATGAGAGAGCACCTTTCAAGGTGATGGACTTGATGGTAGAGACCATTAAGAGGACTGCAGCTGACCACAAAAGGTCGTGTGGATTTGCCCCGCAGATTCAGATGCTTATCAATGCCAAGTTTGGCACGGGCACATTCTTGTTGGATAGAGAACATTTACCGTTGCAGCCAGAGCATGAAGACAATGTTGTTGTGATGGATGAGGAGGATCCGACATCTGTTGAAGGTCAAGCCAAGATCGCAGCTGCTAAGAAAGCCAAAGTCGACAAGGAAGCAAAGAAGAAGAAGCAGCAGCTAAACCAAAGAGTTTGAAGAGCAAATTCTTGAAGCTACTCAAAGGATTGAACAACGCCGCCAGCATTGAACAGTCTCGGAGAGCTTAGAGAGGATTGTTGACGAGAAGATCCACGCTCGGGCGTGAAGTCGATCAAGTACAAGTGACCGTCAACAAGCTCGAGGCGAGACGTTGAGGAAGCAAAGCAAGACAAGGCGAGCTTATCGTGAGTTGCAGGATGACTTAGTCCAGATTCTCATCGACAGATCGCTCCGGTTCCCAAAGGATCCCGATCAGCTGCTATTCGATGGATCGACACGGGACTACAGCTTCGGCACCTCCACAGTTCCAAGAGTTGCTCCTACTCTAGCTCCAGCTCCGGTGTCCACTCCTCCAAAGACGGACATCAGTGAAGTCTTCGCCGATCTTTGTCATATCCACTCCGACATCAACCTGCACGGAGCCGCCAGCAGAGTCCACAGTGGCGCTTAGCTCTATGCTTTTGAACTTTTGGTAACTTGTTGCCAAAGGGGAGAAATTGTATAGATCATAGGGCTTCGAGAGAGAGTGTTGTTGTCTTTGCGCTTTTGCTCTTTCGTTCTTTTGCGGTTTCTTTGAGATACTTTTGGTTTTGAGACATTGATGTGTTTGATACTCCGTTTGATTCTACCTTAATGAGTGCTTGGTCGTACTATGCTTTAATGTGTGCTTAATGCTTATCATCTGCCATTCCTATCTCGTATGACCATTTACTCATGTCTTGGTGATTGGGTGCATGCTGTTCATTCTTATCATTTTGTGCGCTCCACCAAGATGTATGTGACATGGAAGAGTGACCCATGATCCTAATCGATTGTGCATTTGCATTCAAAGGCAAATCTTAAATAATGCACAAATTTAGGGGAGCTCTTGCTTATCACATACTTCTCAAAGCGATATTATTCATTGATTATATCCTTTGTCGAAGCTTTGATCTATATGTTGTCATCAATTACCAAAAGGGGAGATTGAAAGTGCAACTAATCCCGGGTGGTTTTGGTAATTAATAACAACATATATATCATTGAACTAATAGTTACTTGAGAATCATTTGAGAGAGTTCAAGTGATATGGCTATGGCAAGGACTGAAGAAGTGGACCCCCAAAATGCTAAGGCAAGCATTGGCAAAAGCTCAAGACTCCATTTTTGGTTTAGTGATCCAAGATCACATTGAGTCCATAGGAAAAGCCAATACTATTAAAGGGATGAGGTTATGATGATGATCTGGTTGCTCAAGTGCTTAGTGATACATCTCCTAAACTATCGGCAACTTTCACCGCCATAGACACTCATAAGTAGTCTCGGTCCCACCGATATTCCAAACTCACCACACCGAGATGAACCACCTCAGCCATAAGCCAAACCCTAGAAAACTCGGATTTTCCGATTCGAACTCGGTCTCACGAAACATGAGTTGCCAAGCTTCAGAACATACGTCATCAAATCGGTGTCACCGAGATGATGAAGTCGGTCCCACCAAACTGGCATGCTCTTGTCATTGCACGAATCGGACTAACCGAGATTGTATATTCGGTCCCACGAAAATCCCAACGTTCACATTATTTGAACTATCGGTCTCACCGAGTTGTCCACTTCGATCCCACCGAGATTGCTCAAATGTGTGTAACGGTTGGATTTTGTGTGGAGGCTATTTATACCCTCCACCCCTCTTCATTCGTGGAGAGAGCCATCGAAAGAACTACCACTCCTACCTTACATTTACGAGAAGAGAACTACCTACCCTTGTGTTGAGATCAAGTTGCTCCACTCCCACCATATGAAGCTTGATCTCTAGCCTTCCCAAGTTGCTTTCCACTCAATCCTTTCTTCCACCACAGCCAAATCGGTGAGGAGAGTTGAGTGTTGGGGAGATTATCATTTGAAGCACAAGAGCAAGGAGTTCATCATCATCTACAACATCTATTACCTTTTGGAGGTGGTGCCTCCTAGATTGGTTAGGTGTCGCTTGGGAGCCTCCGTCGTCGAGATGTGGAGTTGAACCAAGAAGTTTGTAAGGGCAAGGAGATCGCCTACTTCATGAAGATCTACCCGAGTAAGGCTAGCCCTCCGTGGGCGTAGGCCATGATGGAATACACAAGGTTGCTTCTTCGTGGACCCTTCGTGGGTGGAGCCCTCCGTGGACTCGCGCAGCCGTTACCCTCCATGGGTTGAAGTCTCCATCAATGTGGAAGTACGATAGCACCACCTATCGGAACCACGAGAAAAATCATCGCGTCTCCAAAATTGCGTTTGCTCTTCTCCACCTCTCTTTACTACATGTGCAATTTACTTTCCGCTGCCTATACTCTAGAATTGCATGTGTAGGGTGATGCTTGACTTGATCATAATTGTGAATCTGCCAAAAACTGTTCTTTGTCAAAAGGCAGAATTTTTATATTGACAAGTAGTCTAATCACCCCCCCCCCTCTAGACATACTTTAGATCCTACACTTGCGCAGCTTCTTGATGTGCCCCTCCGAGACGGAGGAGGCCATTCACTTGCCTCCCGCTCCAGACATGGTTGGAGAAGGTTGAGGTGAGATGTGCGGACTTGGGCGCTGGAGCTCGAGTGTGCGGAGATGGATAAGCAAAGGAGGAAGAAGGCGTAGGTAAAAAGGTGTATCATTATCCCCTTATATATGGGCGGATGAAACTACGCGTCCCCACCAGCCCGGTAAAACTTGCTTATCTCCCAAGCGCCGCAATCAATGGCGCGGTTGGGTTACCCACGTCCATATTGATGAGGATCCCGGAATAAGGGGACATGATCTCTGTTGTGACAAGACGTGCCAAGGAAACCACTTCGCTAAACGCACTGAGGTGGAACAATAAAAACGATTCGAGTAAAGGCTTGGCCGTGGTGTGACGTCACATCAAGAAATACGTCAGCAAATTGAACTTGTGTAAATATTATTCTCTCTACAGTGGTATGTGGAATTATTTTGCAGAGCCGGACACTATCCTGGTGTTCAAAATCTTCTATGAATTATTTGGAGGAGGAACCCGCCTTGCAATGCCGAAGACAATATCTTGCGTCGGACTTGTCGTCATTGAAGCCTGGTTCAGGGGCTCTTGAGGAGTCTGGACTAGGGGTGTCGGATAGCCGAACCATCATCATTGGCGGACTCCCGGACTATGAAGATACAAGATTGAAGACTTTGTCCCGTGTCCGGATGGGACTTTCCTTGGCGTGGAAGGCAAGCTTGGCGATCTGGATATGTAGATCTCCTACCATTGTGGCGACTCTGTGTAACCCTAGCCCTCTCCGGTGTCTATATAAATCGGAGGGTTTTAGTCCGTAGGACGAACAACAATCATACCATAGGCTAGCTTCTAGGGTTTAGCCTCCTTGATCTCGTGGTAGATCTACTCTTGTACTACCCATATCATCAATATCAATCAAGCAGGATTAGGGTTTTACCTCCATCGAGAGGGCCCGAACCTGGGTAAAAACATCATGTCCCTTGTCTCCTATTACCATCCGCCTAGACGCACAGTTCGGGACTCCCTACCCGAGATCCGCCGGTTTTGACACTGACACCTGCGGTTATGTGGCAGATGGGAGTTGTTGTAGAGAACTTGACACCAGATCCGAATTAAAATACACCAACCCTGTGCGTAACCTTGACCGTCTCTTTTCAAGCGGGTTCGAGAAGAGAACACGGTGGGGTTATGCATTGTTTCTCTTCTTATTCTTGTACTCGTAAACTAGCCACCCATTAGTATGCGTCGGTGCTATACAAACGGTTTTTAACCCCTTTCTGCAATGGCATTTGGAACCGTCGCCAAGTGAGTGTTGGTGATAGGGGGTCCTTCCCAAACGACCATAAACTGTAGGGATAGAGAGCCAAGATGCATATACAGTACTCCTACTCGTTTGTGCTCGCATTGTCATCCCAGTCGGTATTCTGTGGTGCTACGTTTACGATGTGCGGCCCATCACAAACAGTTCACTATTATAGAATGTGTATGATAAGCATACAATCACACACATTCGCTTTCCAAAACTGTATGCAATAACTAGTTAAGTAGATTAGCTAATCGGCGTACGAGTGTCGGGTAGGATTACGAAATGTTGGACTGTTGTAACATCATCGTACACGACAAATATCGCACATGCTAATCTATGGTGCAACATTTATGATGCATACTTCTTCAGAAACAGTTCATGGTTGCGAATCGTGTACGATAAGGCCACTAGTCCCATCACTCCCCGTCCTCGCCACACACTCAATCCTCTCTCTCCGCTTGCATCCTCGACACTGCTCTCAGTCCTCAAAGCTTTCAGTGTATGAGGATGCCGCCGAAGCGCCCCATTGGAGGGAGTGGCGACGTCGGGGCTGCTGAAGTACCGGAGCACGGCGTGGAGATGGAGATAGAGGTTGCCGTTACCGCCGCGAGTTAACGCTACACCCTGACATCAACGATGGCATTGGGCTTTCACTGCCAGAGGCGGAGTTCCACAACGACTCTGGTGACGACTCAAACGACGACCCCGGCGACGACTCTGTCGACCACTCCGGCGATGACTCCGACGACGACGGACAACTAGTTAGTCATCTATACCCATTTATGTGTCAAATAGACCATAGGGTTTCTCTGGTTACTCCTGCCTCCCCCTTTTTGGAATAGAAATCCTATGGTTATGTTCTCCCAATCCATGAAATCTGAGTAAGTTTCGTGAGATCCGTGTAGTGTATTGATTGTTTGAATGGTACAACTGATAAGCGATTAGTTGTTTCATCTGTGGAAATGATTTCTGCTAGTAATCCAACTAGGGTTAGTGTTCATGCTAATAATTCCTAGCCAGGACTTCACAATTGATTTTGAATGACCAACATATGTTTGTGCCATTATTTTCTCCAAGATTAGTCTGTACATAGACAAATGTGCTTCAAAATTGAACCATAATCTCTGGATATGTATAAATAAATAGCCATAAATTCCTAATCCTACTTCATGGCATGTAATCATTGATTTGATGCCAATTTTCGGCAACTCCAAAATGTTCGCAAGAGATTAGTTTGTAAACATTCATTTGATGCCACATTTTTTACTATTTGTATAGGTGATGTGTGACGATGTGGACAGCAAGGATGAAGATGTCCAAAGGAGGTACAAGAGGCAAATCCTGAGGGTCCTTTGTGCGGGAATGCATAACATGCGTATTAGGACGTGGGACGGCGGCTATCGATGCCCATTTTGCAACCACAAGCTTCATGGCGCATATCAAAGTGTTCTGGCACATGCAAGAGGACGGGTCGTTGGCTCCTTCAAGCAGAAGTAGTCTCGCAGGGTGGCGCATGGCACATATGCCAAGTACCTAGAGAAGCTTCTGGATCGTGCCGGCATGTGAGATGAGATGTGGGGTCGAACTATGCACGCTTGAGCATACTTAATGACGGTTGAACTATGTACTTATGGTTGAACTATGCTTGTGTACGTGTGCGCTTATTATCTATGTCTGAGTTTGTTTAATCTATGTTTACTTATGTCTAACTGTGGGATATGGATGCAATCAGTTCGGTTGATGGAATCTACCTCCGTCCTCATTTTTTGGTCCCCTTTGTAATTTGTGTTAAATGTTGACCAAGGATTTAACTGACTAGTGCAGGTCAGCAAAAATTATATCGGTGGATGCGTATTTGAACATAATGTTCAATGATATAATTTTTGGTGACATGCATAAACATTTCTTAGTTAAATATTTGGTCGAAATTAGGTACAAATTACAAAGGGGACCAATAAACCAGGACAGAGGTAGTATGTCAATCACACACGGTTCCCAAAATTGGAACCATGTGCAATGACTTTCATTTTGCCTATTGCGTCAATCACACACGGTTGGCTCTAGCGAACTATTGCCTCTGAAATTCTTTGTGGGACAGAAAACCCTCAGCACCCAATTCAAAAAAGAAAAAAGAAAACGCTCACCCCGCCTGCCACCCCCTCTGGTCCCCATTCATACCTGCACAAGCTCCTCCACGTCTATGCATGGCACCGCCTATCGCGGTGGTAACCACTTAGCACATCGCCTGCCGCCGCCGCCAGACTGCCAGCAAACCCCACCGCATTTTGCCACTTTCGCTTGCTGCCGCCTATCGCCATTGACTTTCTCGACACTGCTCACAATCGACCCAGCTCCGCTTGGTTGGGGAATCTGCCGTACGGAGGGTTCTTTCTCATGGACAACAAGGTAACTAATTTAATGAGATATTATCTCATCTCTTATCCCAGTTCATCTGCCTCCTTTAATCACCCGGCCGAAATCACCGTGAATTCATTTTTATTCGAGATGATTTGGGGGTTTTCTTTCATTCATAGTGTACAATGCGCGGACACATAAGGACTTTGTGGCCTCCGCCAGACATTCCATCTCACCATACCTGATGACTTGAGGATGTGCGCGGTATGTACAATCTGACCCTAAATCAGTTGGCATGGCCTACTTTCCTGAATATATTCTAAATATTGCTACATTTGGATAAAAGGTGCCACAGGCACCATATACGTCAAAGGGGATTTTTTTCTCCTCTTATTTCTACATTAGGCAAATTAAGGATGTATTTTTCTTTCGATTACTCTCATATTTCCATGACATCATGTTTACCCTATTTATTTAATTATAGATTTTTGTTCTTCGATTTCAACTGCTATACAGTTCTTTCAATTTGGTCCCATATTTGCATGTTACATATTTTCTTTAACAATCCTACCATTTGTTGTAGTGCGTCCCTTGCTATGCACCAGAATTTGTCGTGTACAATCTTTCCTTTTACATAAATCAAGACTGCAGGGATGTCATACTGAACACAAACCATGGGTTTACAATCGTTGCTACTGTATGACTTGATGAACATGGTGACTCCTATTTTGGCACTGGCCTTTGGAATGAAATTTCCAAGTTTTATGTACTGAAAGTTGGCACTGAAATTGCACTGCACATCAAAGAGCCTGGTCATGAGATATATGTTAACTTCCCCGACAATATCATCCGTCCAGACTTTGTTTGAAGTAAGTTTTCTTTTCAAGTATCTGCATGTTGACTTACCCAGCAATATCAAATGAATTGTGTAGTATTTAAGCAACCAATTGTTATTCTCTTTTCTTACTATATTCCTACCTAATAACTTCTAGTTACCAATACACTTTTCTATTTCCCTGTTTTAACTAAATATTCCCTGTACTGCCACTTCTATCAGAAAGCGTCGCTGACATGGAGACTTCGGAGGTGGAGAACAGGGATGCCAACAAGCGGAGGCGGGGCGAGCAAGAACTGCAAGCGACTCCAGTAGGCCTAGAGTTCATCAGCAACCTCCCCAATGATATGTTGACAGTCATCATCTCCCTCCTCCCAATAAATATGGGGCATGGACAACCGTCCTTTCCCGATAATGGCGCCCCCTATGGAACTCCACCCCTATCAATCTCATCGACACCCATGAGCTTTGTCATGGCTATCGCAAAAGCTTAGATACGTTCTCCAAGACCCTCGACCGTCACCTTGGCCCAACCAGAGGCCTTAGAATGGGCAAGTTCCATTCCAACGGCAAGGACTGAGCCAAGCTTGACGACTGGTTGCGATCCCCCGCCCTAGATCAGCTCGAGGAGCTCACTTTTGATGATGGGCATATGCGCTCGCAGCCAACGTCCGCGCTGCACCTCGCGCCCAAACTGCACGTCGCCAAGTTCAGGAACTGCCATCCCCCCTAATGACGCACCCGCTCTTATTCTACCACAACTGAAGCACCTCGAGCTCGTCGTCGTCTGCCTCCCAAACGGTGACATGGAGCGCCTGCTCCGTGGTTGTACTGCACTCGAGTACCTTTGTCTTCAGGCTATCAATGGGTTGAGTACCTTCCAAATCACCTCCATGACTCTCCAGACTATTTATGTGTGTTGCTGGTTCGGTAGGAAGACATCACAAGATGTGTACCACAGTATGGTCACTGAGGACACACCTGCACTTGAGAGATTACTTGTAGTTGATCAAGTAGGTGCAACAAGAATCAGTGTCATTTCTGCGCTGAAATTGACAGTGGTGGGCTACTCGTCTGACAAATACTCCGAACTTGTTATTGGATCCACACCTGTTCAGGTAAAATAGCCGCCTTCTACCTCTCCTTCTACAAATTAACATTATTACTAATTTTGAAGATGTTTGTTCGTCTGCCATCCAGAAAATGATTTTGACATGCTTGACCACGAAACTGCGCACAGTGAAGCTCTTGGCACTAGAATCTATCAGCCCCAACCTAGAGCAAGTTGTTAGTTTCCTGAGATGCTTTTCGTGCCTGGAGAAGCTATATATCAAGGTGATATTCCTTTCCTGTTAAATGTTAACCATAAGGGAGTTCAATTTGTGACACCTTTTCCAAGTTTACAATGACAATGTACTACAATTTCTAAAGGATTCTTTTGGAGGATTTCAATACATACATGCCCCCCCATATTGGTTGCTTGATCCATATGGTTACAATCCATAAGCATTTCTCCTTTGGATTCATCTGTACTAGTTTTCTTATGGAACTTTTCATCCACTCCAACCTCTTGTGAAGAAGGCTATGTTTTTCTAGAATGTAATCAAATGCCCATGTTAATCATGTCAGATCGAAGATGGCATGTCAGTGCATTTTACAAATCCTGCAAACCAAATAGGCCTATAGTAGTGTTCAAAACTGCATGCAGGCTAACACGTTTTCTTCTTTTGCAGATAAGATTAGGCCCAGTGGTGGATAATGTGATACAATATAACAATCACGTCGAATGCCTAGATCTACATCTCTTAGAAATTACTTTGAACTCCTACCGAGGGACCTTACTGGAGATTATAGTCGCTAGGTTCTTTGTTGTCAGAACAAGGGTGCTGAAGGTAATGAGGTTTGCCCTACATTTATTTTGAAAAAATGAATGGTTTGTTGATCAGTGTCGGCGCCTGCGACAGAGCGGAATACGCTCCAAAAATGCTGAATTTCATTTTGGAACTTTAGATGATAGAGTAATCGGACGTAATCATGTCAACCCCATACATGACTTCTCAGTGGCTATCCCCGTTGCAAAAATTATGAGGTTTCGAAACCAGACATAGAAGTGGTAATATTAGTTTGAACCTCTCTGCTATCCATGTTCAGCAAATCAGCGCGAGCGTTTGCAGCTGATGAGCTGAATTTCATTTCTATTATCAGTTTGAACCTTGTAATCATCGAATTTGAGCCATATAACTCTGGAATTTGAACCTTGTAATATTCAAGCTTTTGTGGTACAATCTTTGAAATGGCATCGTATGAGACTTGTATATTGGTAGCACTATTTTGACCTTAATATGCAATGGTCTTAGATTTTATTAACCATTCTCGAATATGTTTACCTTGTTGATCTCACAGCACATGGTCTGTATAGCTAACTCGACTGCGATCTTCGACATTATTGCACACAGTTAGTTTCTTCCACCATGTGCCCTATAGAGCGCAGAATTAATTATCGCACTCGAGTGTCCATAATCACCCTTCTGTGTAACTTTGACCTCATCACCCACGGGTAAAATTATGACCAAAGTCATTCCACACACTTTGTTTTTACAAAGCTTGTTGCCAATAAACGCCCATGATTTGTCCCTCTTCTAGCCGATGCGTGGCCAAACTAGTCGGGCGGGAAGCTTGCGCGGTAGCTTGGGAACAGGCTCACTGACGATACATTTGGCGCCTCTTCGAGCCCACGCGTGGTCAAACAAAATGCTTGTGGTGCGGTGTTGTCAAGCGTGCACTAGAATCCTCCGCTATGAACGTCGTGACAAGACATGAAATTATAGGCCGGTCGGCCCTATTTATTACAGCGGCCATTTAACCCTTTTGTGTCTTCAACCTTTTGATCGCGCCCCACCATTGCAAGAAGCACACCCACCATGACAAATTCTTAGAGGGTATCCTGCATAGCTCCAATGGCGCTCCGAGTGGCTGTCGACGACGAGCAGCAGTTCACCATGCATGCCGCGGTGGACGCCCACGGAAGGTTCATGGAGCTCTTGGTGGTGTACACCAACAACCCAGTCTGGGTGGAGCACTGCATCCACATCATGGAGTTGTTGCTTGCCGAGGAGAAGTACAAGGTGGTCGGGTTCGACCTCGAGTACAACCGCGCTCGTGCAGGGTCTCGTCCCAAGGTCGCCGTCGCCCATATGTGCATAGGCAACCATGTCCTCGTCTACCACTACTGCCTGGCCACAAGGCCTTGCGAGCATTTTGCCAGGTTTGTCAATAGCCCCCACTACGTGTTTGCTACGGTGGACATCACCAACGATGTAAAGGTGCTCAAGAATTTGGGCATCGCCTGCCAGAATCTTGTCGACATCCAGGGCCAATACAAGATCTGGGGCATCAAGGATCATGAGAAGGACTCACTGGTTCACCTCGCCGAGGCCATCATGGACCCCTACTATAGAGACATGAAGGATTCCTGCAACAAGGACAAGCGTGCCTGGCACTCGGCCTTGATGGAGAAAGTTAACAAAGCTCACGTCGTGTACGCGGCCAAGGAGGCGTACACGAGCTACGACATGGATAGGCGGATCGTTGACATGAGGAAGTGCCTCCTTCCCCAAAACGGCCAAGGATCTAGCCGGAAATAGAGCAATGGAAAGCGTCGTCGCAATAAGAAGTACTCCCTCCGTTCCGATTTACTCGTCGTGGTTTTAGTTCAAATTTGAACTAAAACCACGACCAGTAAATCGGAACGGAGGGAGTAGATGATTAGATCCTCATTTCTCCTAGTTTAGTATGGATGTAATTGCTTACTTTGGTGTGTGGAAATGTTATGTGTGTAGTCACTTGTATAATTGTATGCTTAATTTGGTTATGCAATGTTGTCCTTTTAAGTATATATGTTGATGCTCTATAGACAGAGCAAATCACATCACACACGGACTAAACAATGGAACCCGTTGGTGATTATTTCATCAATCCCTAAAAATTGTATACCATGAATCATTTGCTCACAACACACACGGCTTGTTAACAGGAATCGTCTGTGTTGTTATCGGTCTTCCCACACATTTCCGGTTATAGACCTGTTTGACGCTTATCACACACATCTTGTTAAGTTGAACCGTTTCTGTTCTCTTGGCTCAATGCAAACAGTTCATCCGAGAGAACTGTATGCCGTATATCGCACACACCTTCATATGGCTGCCCGTTCCTATTGTTCCACCTCATCACAAACAGTTTATCCGAGTGAAACATATGTTGTATATCGCACACACCTTCATTTGGCAGACTGTTTCTTTTGTTCCTCCTCCTCGCAAACACCCCATTCAAGGAAGGGCTGCATTGCACACGCAACCAAAATCTGAACCGTGTTTGATGCATCCTGTCATCACAAATGTTTTGCACCTTTCTTGATGGTTTTTTGACACCACCGTTTGCAATTATTGCATTGCACACTGTTTCATCGAAGGGTCTCTGATCGTAGTGTCGCGTTAGCAGCATCCTGCAGTAGTGACCATACAATGCTTAGTGCTTGCTACAACCTCACCACTTAACCTTTCCATACCCTTTAAGCTTTGCTAGTCTTGATACCGATGGTAATGGGATTGCCGAGTCCTTGTGGCTCACACATTACTACAACAATAGTTGCAGGTACAGGTAAAGCGATGCTATGATGTGAGAGCGATGCTTGCATGATTTTGGAGTTCCTCTTCTGCTTCTTATTCTTCATCGATCATAGGATGGGTTCTGGGTCAGGAGCATGGGATTAGCAGGGTTGATGTCGTTCTTCTTTTTTGTTTGATTTCATCTGTAGTCAGATCCTGCTCTTCTGTATGATGGTTGCTATATATTCATGTATTCATGTTGTAGCTTGTGGCGGGTGAGGGAGTCCTGGACTAGGGGGTGTCCGGATAGCCGGACTATCAATATCCGCCGGACTCCCAGACTACGAAGATAGAAGATTGAAGACTCCGGCTCGTGTCCGGAAGGTACTTTACTTGGCGTGGAAGGCAAGCTTGGCAATACGGATATGTAGATCTCCTACCATTGTAACCGACTCTGTGTAACCCTAGCCTCTCCGGTGTCTATATAAACCGGAGGGCTTTAGTCCGTAGGACACAACATTACATCTCAACAATCATACCATAGGCTAGCTTCTAGGGTTTAGCCTCATTGATCTCGTGGTAGATCTACTCTTGTACTACCCATATCATCAATATTAATCAAGCGGGGCGAGGGTATTACCTCCATCGAGAGGGCACGAACACAGGTAAAACCTTGTGTCCTCGTCTCCTGTTACCATCCGCCTAGACGCACAGTTCGGGACCCCCTACCCGAGATCCGCCGGTTTTGACACCGACATTGGTGCTTTCATTGAGAGTTCCTCTGTGTCGTCACCAATAGGCTCGATGGCATCTCCAACCTTCAACGCTATCCAGGGTGAGACTTTTCTCCCCGGACAGATCTTCGTATTCGGCGGCTTTGCACTGCGAGCCAACTCTCTTGGCCATCTGGAGCAGATCGAAAGCTACACCCCTGGCCGTCAGGTCAGATTCGGAAGCCTAAATTTCACGGCCGATGACCGCGGAGACATGATCTTCGACGGACTCGAGCCACAGCAAAGCGCGCCGCACTACGACGATGGGCATGATCTAGCTCTGCCGCCGGACAGTGCTTTGGCAGCCGCACTTGAATCCACCCCGGCTACTTGCCCGGAGCCGATTGCCCATGACGAGGGTCGGTGGATAGACACCGCCCCGGGGGCTTCAACATTTACGGCGATGGAGCCGCATACCGATTTTGTTCCTTGCAGAACTCATGATCCCGAGGCGCCGGACTCCTCGCCGGACTCCGAGCCTCCCGTGCCCCCGCCAATTAAGCCAGATTGGGCGCCTGTTAGGGAATTCACCGCCGTGGACATCTTTCAAACACTCGCCTTTTGGCGATATCTTGAGTTCCCTGAAGCATCTCTCGCTATCAGGAGAATCCTGGCCACACTATGGCCAGGACGGTTGGAGTTCGGACGACGAAGAAATTCGGAGCCCACCCACCACCCACTTTGTAGCCACTGTCGAGGATCTAACCGACATGCTAGACTACGACTCCGAGGACATCGACGCTATGGACGATGATGCCAGAGACGATCAGAACCCAGCGCCCACGGGACACTGGAAGGCCACCTCGTCATACGACGTCTACATGGTGGATACCCCAAAGGAAGGGATGGCGAAAAGCAGCGGAGGAAGATTCTTTGAAGAAGCAGCCTAAACGCCCGGCGTCGTGGCGCCGCTCTAAATCCGCCACAACAAGAATGGAGAATCCGCACGGAGATAATAACACTCGGAGAGTGCGAAGACAAACCCTCCAAAGAAGACTCGTGAAGGAGGATGAAAAGGTTGAGGATCACAACTATGTACCTCCCTCCGAGGACGAATCAAGCCCCGATGACGACGAACTCGAAGAGCCCGTCGAACAAGATCTTTACAAACGCAGGCTCATCGCTACAGCAAGAAGCCTGAAGAAGGAAAAGCGGAAGCTCAACACAGCGGAAGACGCGCTCCGGATAAGATGGAGCAAAGTGCTCAAAACCGCAGACGAACAAGGCAACAGCCACCAATCGAAGAGCTACCCGAAGCGCAAGCTGCTCCCAGAATTCGACGAAGAGGCCATAAAGCCTCCACCATCAAATGGCCCAGCCAGGTCCATCTACGAACCCAAAAGGAAAGCTCCAATAAGCAAAGGAACACGTCAAGTGTTCGACGATAGCAACGCGTACAAATCTGGGCGTCAGACACCCACTATGCTTCACAGACGAGTCTTTGGAACATGAATTCCCAAGAGGTTTAAACCCATCAACATAGAAGCCTACGATGGAACAACAGACCACAGAGTGCGGATAGAAGACTATATATCTGCATATACATATGGCGAGGAGGCGATCTCCACGCCATAAAATATCTACCCTCAAGCTCAAAGGGCCAGCTCGTCATTGGCTCAAAAGCCTCCCGAAAACTTGTTGGAAGCTGGGAAGAGCTCGAGGAAGCATTTAGAGCAAATTTTCAAGGGACTTATGTCCGCCTCCGGATCTGAGATGACCTAAGTCACATAACTCAACAGCCCGGAGAGTCAGCGCGGAAATTCTGGAACAGGTTCCTTACCAAAAAGAACCAGATAGTCGACTGTCCGGACGCCGAAGCCTTAGCAGCTTTTAAACACAATGTCCGAGACGAATGGCTCGCCAGACACCTCGGCCAAGAGAAACCGAGGACAATGACCGCATTAACAAGCCTCATGACCCGCTTTTGCGTAGGAGAGGACAGCTGGTTGGCAAGAAGCAGCACCAGCGACCCAAGTACATCCGAGATAAGAGATGGAAATGGGAAATCACGGCGCAGAAAAGAGCAGCGCCGGAATAAAGAAAAAAGCCCAAAGAGCATGGCAGTCAACGCCGGATTTAAAAGCTCACGGCCGAATAATAAAGCTCAAACCCTCAAGGACGACAGCGACGAACTGTCTAACCTACACAAAATCACGGGTCGGATATGTCAAATCCACGGTACCCGGAAGGCTCGCAAATCACACCCACGAGGATTGTTGGGTTTTCAAACAGTCCGCCGATTAAATGCGAACGCAAGGGGCTTGACGATCAGCGAAGAAGATAAACCCGCCAAGCAGGCACGGAAAACAAAAGACTTTCCGCAAAGTCAAAGCGATAAACTCACTTCATGTGAGGACACGGAAAACAAGGCGGCACTTTCTACAAAGAGCTTCGCACGGTCCAGCCCAACAAACCATAGAGATTGGATATCAAAACCAATCACTTTCGACCACAGGATTATTCGAAGTGTTGAACCGGGACGGACTTCGATATTGAATCCGATAATAGACGGACTACAATTCACAAACGTCCTCATGGACGGAGGCAGTGACCTAAACCTGCTATATTCAAACACAATCTGTCGGATGGGGATAGACCCTACCAAAATTCGACACAGCCGCACTTCCTTCAAAGGAGTTACGCCAGGCCCTTACGCCAAGTGCACAGGCTCAATCTTACTCGAAGTCGTGTTCGGATCACCGAACAATTTTCGACGTGAAAAGTTAATTTTCCATGTCGTCCCATTTAAAAGTGAACATCAAGCACTATTGGGACGAAAGGCTTTTGTCCGCTTCAACGCCATACCGCATTACGCGTCTCTTACACTTAAGATGCCCGGTCCACATGGCACCATTTCAGTGCGAGGGTCACTTAAAGACCCCGGACTCGGATAGACGAATCCGAACTCAGCAGGCTAGGGGCTCCCTAGCCGCATACCCTTTCACAAGGGGCTGCGCGCACAACTAACATCGGTTTCATATAAACCTAGCTTTAATTATTTACGCTTATTCTTTTGCATTATTTTCGCACAAACTGTTTTTGAAATGTTCCTCTCTTTCCTACAGATGAACAACGTGCGTACCCGTCCAGGACAACGGCACAACGGAGACACAGGCGCAGACATGCAGTAGGGACCCGTCGCAAGGATTCTTTTCAGATTAAGACCCTACGTAGACCTTTTTATTACTGTCTCTTGTTGCTAAATCGCCCTCGGCTTCTTCCTATACCGAGGCGGAGCCCGACGCTTTGGCATTGGCCGCGTCAAGAAGACAATGCCCGTACCTGGACACAAGGGGCTTAGGGCATAATTCTGCCCGTTATCATAAAGTCCGAACACCTTAGGGAGTGTTGGCGTCTCAAGTTGGGCGCTATATGCATCAGCTCGAATCATGTCTTTGGTCAAATCTTGGGTTTGCGGCTCCTGTGTTTTGCTGCCTTATGTTCCGTATCACCGGCTAACGCGGCACCGGAAAACTATCTGCGATTGTGCCCCATTAATTTGGGCGAGCACCTCGAGAGAAAGCCAAAACCGACCGTCATGATATAGCGAGTCTGGTCACCACTTGATCGACTACGGAATGTTTAGAATTTCGCTTGACGAAGGGCGCTTCGGTCGAGCACATACGCACTCGAATCCGAGGCGTGCGGTGCCATTAAGGGCTATATCGTAGCCCCACCCTCGAGCTCCATTGGCTAAGTGAAAGAGATAAAGCATTATAGTCCGGATTGCCTCGTTAAGCACGCTACCACCTCCTTATAACAGGACCGAGACGTCGGATTAAAGTGTGAAAAGCGCTATTTTGCGAACACCCCAGACCTTGTGCAAGGGAAAAGTCAAGATCGCATCTTTCAAAGTTATACACAAGTATACTTAAATGGCGCAAGGAGAAGTATTACTACTTGGAAGCACAAGTATAAAAAGCATTCATACTATAATCATTCATATACAAGTTAATGCGTTCAATTGAGCGTTACATTCTTCGAAAGCATGCGACTCTATTATCTGAGTGCCGCGATAACTTCCCGAAATAATGTTCGGCAGAAGCGGTTCCCATCCGAACCTGGGCAGCAACAGCGGTGGCATCCATCTCCGGACATCTGCGCCTTTACGGGCGAGCCATCCGCGCCCTCGATGCAGCCGACCGCTTCATCTCCTTGATATGCGGCACCGCCCCAAGGAACTGCTGCGATGAGCCAAAATAGCTCGTCGCCTTGGACCTCTCTGGCCACACATGGGCCACGATGTCAGTCATAGCTAGCCCGGACAGTCTATTCAGTTCGGCCCATTCGGCCAACCTGTCCGACAGCGGAAGAGGGCGATCCGGACTGTGGAGTTGAGTCCAATATAACTCTTCCACCTCGTGATCCCCTTGGCTCCGGAAGTGCTTAACAGCGTCAGCCGCACTCGCAGCCAAGTCCATGTAAGGATCCTCCGAACTCCACTGCTTTTCAAATTTGGCATACTTGGCATCCATAAGCGGGCGACGATAAGAAGCGGCTTGCGGCCGTGATTTCCCGGCTTAGCGCAGCTCCTCCTTCATAGCCCGCATTGCGAGCGGGCATCCTTGGTTTGGCGGTGGCCTTCTTCAGTCTTCCCGATCCAATAGGCGCTCCTTTTCAAGAGCCTCGCCACGATCGGTAGCATCCTTTAAATTCTTGGCCAATCCGCCACCTCCGCCTCGCTTAGGCGGCGCGCCTTTTCGACCTTCAACTCCTCGGCGCCCTCGCGGCAGCCAGATCACTCTTCGGGCTTGCTCCTTGGCTTGTGCAAGCTCGCCCGAAAGTCTCTCCACAGCAGCAGCTTTATGCGTATAAATAGCATATAACTTATCGAGGAGGGCTTTAACCCACTTAATAAAGCGGCTATGGAGAAATTATTTACCTTGCGACTCGTCAAGTCGCCGATTGACAAGTGCTATGTCAAGCATCGCCATGTCCGATTGCCGACTCGGTTAAACAAACCGATCGTCCGGCTGGCCCCGGACTATCCGCCACTATGTCGAACGGCGATATTCATTACCCGAGATATTTAGATTTTCGATCCTCGACGCGCTGTCGTCTTCGACAACCTACCGAGTCTCGGGGCTACTATCTACAGGCGCATTTTTATATGCACAACTGTTAAAAACAAAGGGTGCGCTATTTTGCATACCTCAAATCCCTTGACAAGCTCATGGCAGCATCATGCAATCCGCTTTCAGCGGACGAAATCCTTCCAATCACCATACGCATTAACGCACGATGATCTTCTGAAATGGACGCCCTCTCAAGCAAATTCTTCAATTCTCCCGGCCAGGCTCTGGTGGGTGTTGAACTCTCTGGCCCCCCCGGACTCGGGGATGCCCTCCGTGACGACACTTCGGGCTCGCCTGCCTCATCCGGCAGTGCGGTAGATGGAGGCGTATCGCTCTCCATCATCTCCGGAGGGAGATCCCCCGAGGATGAACTCACCTGAGACGGCTGCAGATCCGAACTGCGATGCAAATATTTCGGTTACCCACAGAAGCATAAACGAAGGTACTATCCGATTAAAGTTTCTTCTTTCATACTCACGGCTCGTTGGAGGGCTGGTCCTTGGGCGATGATTGCGCGTCCGGACTCTCTCCGGACGCCGGACCCCAGTGGGGATTTCTTCCCACGCTTAGGGGCTGGGGCCTCCGGATCTTTGAGGCGGTCCTCTTCTCCCCGAAGGAGGATCCTTGGTTCCCTCCTCTTGATCGCCTTTGACGAAGTATTAGCTCCTTTATCTCCCCCGTCGCCCCCCTCTGTGGGCGCAACCTCCAACATTCTGACCAGCACGGGCTCCAGTGCGGTCTCTGGGAGGGGGGCCGGACACCTTATCAGCCTTGATCGTGCCACCCATTCCTGTAAAAGAACAAAGGGTCAGGAGACGATCTCTTGAAAGGCATACAAAACAGGATGTCCGGGCTTTGAGCTATTTACCTGAGTATCCGGACGATCGCGGCTTAGTCCAGCATCCTCGGCCGAATCCGGACACGCCACTTGCGGTCCGAAGAACAGCTCGTACATCTCCAAGGGTGTCGCACCCATGAAATGCTGGAGGATACGAGGTCCCTCCGGATTGAACTCCCATAAACGGAGAGGACGACGTTTGCAGGGTAGGAGGTGCCTAGCTAGCATGACCTGCATCACCTTGACCAGATCAATCTCCCTTGTTTGGAGGTCCCGAATCCGGCCCTGCAGTGCGGGCACGTCCTCGGACGGCCCCCAGTTGAGCCCTTGGTTGACCCACGACATCAGTTGCTGTGGAGGTCCCGGGCGGAAGGAGGGCGGCGGCTTCGCTTGTCGCCCTTGGAGCGGTGATGTAGAACCACTCCTGCTGCCACAATCCCTGTTCCTCTTGGAAGGAACCTTGAGCCACGGGCGTCGACCTTCTTGCTTATGGTCGCCCGCCACACTCCGCCGATGCCCCGATCATCTTGGCTCCACCTTGAATGTTTTCAGCCACAGGCGAAGTGGGGATGACACGGAGGAAGGCTTCGCAGACAATAATGAATGCGGAGATATGGAGGATGGACTCGGAGCCAAGTCGTGGAAGTCCAGCCCGAGAAGAACGAGCCCCCCTCACGAAAGGATCCGTCGGAAGCCTAATCCCGACGGAGGTGAGATCGAAACGACATATTCGCCGGGCTCGGGGCTAGCACGGCCTGCCAGGGCAGGCAACTGTCTGAACCGTGGGCTGTGCACTTGGCCTCACGCAACTTCAATATGTCCTCCTCCATGACGGAGGAGGGCACCCACCGCCCCGGAGGTCGGGCCGGACATTTTGTGGATCCGAGCGCTCGAGTCCAAGCTCTTGGTGTTGGGCGGGAGCAGAGGAAAGACTCGATGCGAGGTTGAAAGACAAGGACAGGCCTTGGTCCTCTTATAAAGGGAAATAATACCAAGGGCCGTCTCGTGACCGTTTGAGATTCCCTTCGATAGAGGAGGTGGCGGCAGGAGCGGTTGGGTTACCCACGCACGTATTGATGAGGATCACGGAATAAAGGGAACACGATCTACGCTTCGACGGGGCGTGCCAAGGAAGCCGCCGCTAAGCGTCTTTGGCGGAATAATAAAACGATTCAAGCGAGGGCTTGGCTGCGGTGTGATATCATGCCGCGAATCGTCGCAGATTGAATTAAGTGTGTATTTTATTCTCCCTACGTTGGAATGTGGAAATTATTTTGCAGAGCCGGACACTATCCTGGTGTTCATTACCTTCTCCGGATTATTCAAGGGAGGAACCCGCCTTGCAATGCCGAACATTATGCACGCCGGACTTATCGTCATTGAAGACTGGTTCAGGCTACTCTTGGGAGTCTGGACTAGGGGTGTCCGGATAGCGGACTATCAATATCCGCCGGACTCCCAGACTACGAAGATAGAAGATTGAAGACTCCGGCTCGTGTCCGGAAGGTACTTTACTTGGCGTGGAAGGCAAGCTTGGCAATACGGATATGTAGATCTCCTACCATTGTAACCGACTCTATGTAACCCTAGCCTCTCCGGTGTCTATATAAACCGGAGGGCTTTAGTCCGTAGGACACAACATTACGTCTCAACAATCATACCATAGGCTAGCTTCTAGGGTTTAGCCTCATTGATCTTGTGGTAGATCTACTCTTGTACTACCCATGTCATCAATATTAATCAAGCGGGGCGAGGGTATTACCTCCATCGAGAGGGCTCGAACACAGGTAAAACCTTGTGTCCCTCGTCTCCTGTTACCATCCGCCTAGACGCACAGTTCGGGACCCCCTACCCGAGATCCACCGGTTTTGACACCGACAGCGGGTGTAAGCCTTTATCTGGTATTCTCATCTATTTAGTACTCCCTCCGTCCCAAAATTCTTGTCTTAGATTTGCCTAGATACGGATGTATCTAATACTACAACATGACTTGATACATCCGTATTTAGACAAATCTAAGACAAGAATTTTGGGACAGAGGGAGTACCTGTTATGTTGTATGATATCCACCTTCCTATGCGCTCGAAATGCGGTTGTGCCCCAATCATGAATTCATCACGTGATTGGGATAGAATCGCATCTTGGGTGCTACAATTCCCTTCAACTGGTCATGGCAATGGCTGTGGTAACAACCAGCCCCACAACAACAACGATAGATCTTTTTATGGTCGTGGTCAGGCTAGCCACATTGATCTGAAGGAAGCTCAAGACCAGCCTGCTACTGTGATGGGTACTCTTCTTGTTAACTCAGTACTAGCTTCTGCTTTTTTTTTGACTCAAGAGCTTCACACTCATTCATATCAGAAGGTTTTACATACATGCATGGCATTAAATATGAAGAGATGAACGTTCCACTAGTGGTACACACCCCCGGGCCATGCCAAACCTCCATGGTTAGCCACAATGTCACCCTTGAAATTGAAGGGTTGGAATTCCATGTATCTCCCGTTATTTTGAGTCTTCCAATATTGACTTCATTCTGGTAATGGATTAGTTGAAAACGCATACTTCTTCAATCATTTGTGCCACTAAAACCGTCCATCTCCTACATCCTTTGAATGAGATAATAAGCTACCATGCTCGTCTTGTTCGAAATGCCAGAGCCCGGATTTATTTAATAAATGTGTTGAAAGCATGACCTCTTGAGGGAATTGAAAATGTTCCAGTCATTTGCAACTTCCAAGATGTATTTCCAGAAGAACTTTCAGGAGTATCCCCTTTTAGAGCTGTCGAATTTGTCATCGACTTGAAACCAGACAGCACTCCTATTGCCAAACGACCCTACAAGATGCCGCGACATGAGCTCCTTGAACTTAAGGACGAAATCGATAATTCACTTCGCAAGGGTTTCATCCGTCCAAGTTCCTTTTCCTGGGGAGCACCTTCTCTCCTTGTCAAGAAGAAGGATGGTACGAATCATTTGGTCCAAGAACACCGACCTATCAGCCAACCAACAATTCAGAACAAGTATCAGCTTCCTCGGATCAACGATCTTTATGATCAACTTGCTGGTTCCTCCATATTTTCTAAACTTGACTTGAGATTGGATTACCACCAGGTCTGAGTTCGTGAAGAGGGTATCCCAAAGACCGCATTCGTTACTCACTATGGTTCATATGAGTACACCATCATGTCTTTTAGTTTAACCAATGCCCGAGCAACATTCTCTCGATTGTTGAACTATATCTTCATGGAATACCTCGACAAGTTCGTCGTGGTTTATCTGGATGATATCCTTGTGTATTCCAAGAATAAAGAAGAATATGCTAAACATCTTTGTCTTGTACTGGAAAAGCTTCAAGAGCATCAGCTATATGCAAAATATTCCAAGTGTGAATTCTGGTTACCCGAAGTGACCTATCTTGGTCATGTGATCTCCAAGGATGGTATTGCTGTCAACACAGAGCTAGTTCAGGCTATTCTTGACTGGACTCCCCCAAAGAATGTCAAACAAGTAAGAAGTTTTCTCGGACTTGCCAGCTATTGATGACCCACAAGTATAGGGGATCAATCGTAGTCCTTTCAATAAGTAAGAGTGTCGAACCCAACGAGGAGTAGAAGGAAATGATAAGTGGTTTTCAGCAAGGTATTCTCTGCAAGCACTGAAATTATAAGTGATGAGTAGTTTGGTAGCAAGATAATTTGTAACGAGCAAGTAACAGTAGCACTAAGTAATATGCAGCAAGGTAGTCCAATCCTTTTGTAGCAAAGGACATGCCAAAACGGTCTTTTATGATAAGCAAAGCATTCTTGAGGGTACACGAGAATTTCATCTAGTCACTTTCGTCATGTTCGTTTGATTCATGTTCACTACTTTGATAATTTGAAATGTGGGTGGACCGGTGCTTAGGTGATGCTCTTACTTGAACAAACCTCCTACTTATGATTAACCCCCTCGCAAGCATCCGCAACTATGAGAAAAGTATTAAGATAAAATCTAACCATAGAATTAAGCTTTTGGATCCAAATCAGTCTGATGAGGACATCAATACCATTGTAACACCCACAGCCCCTGCTGTTATACATACTGGACCAATTACTAGAGCTCGTGCATGCCAATTAAATTACCAGGTACTTTCGTTTCTTGGTAATGATTCTAATGTTCATGAGAATATGATGTTGCCTAAATTGGATACATTTGTTTTGCTTACAAATGAAGGGCCTAGCATGGAGAAGGATGAACATTGGAGCAAGAACAAGCATGGAGATGATGGCATGCGCAAGGGGAACAAGAACGGAGTTACAAGTGATGATTTTAGGACGTGGAAGCCACCATAATTAGTGCATGAAGCCTTGGACAAAATATACAAGATGCTACTTCATAATTTTCGTCCAGAGGCTATTCTAGGTGCTGCGTCACCTTATTATTGGGCCAGGCCCATGTAATTTCGAAATACTTGATTATAGGCTGTTTTTAGAGTCCGTATGTGTGGGGAAACAAGAGTTAGGGTTGGTTTCGGACCCCTCCCTCAAGGGCCACGAAATTCCCCCCTCTTCCTCCATATATACAGCCCTTAGGGCGTCGTTTAGACTTTGCGTTTTCTTTAGATTAAAAGTTTGACATAGCTGCAACTTCGCGTACTTCATTTGTGTTCAACGACCAGACCAAGACGTCACAGAACCCCACCTTCATTAATAAAGCTTTCCTCTTATATTCGCAATATCCAGATTGCAATCTCAGTTTCTTGCTTGTTCTTCGTTTGCTCGCAGGAAACAAACCCTTATGGTCAGGTTGATCGTGCTCCGGCATGGTCAATAACCCCTCGGTAGTAGGTTTAGCGATTGCTAGGGCGCGACATCTCGCACGTTCGTAGTCGGATTGTCAAGGCCGACTCCCACAAAAAATGATAGCCACCATCTCATCGAAACATCGGGACACTTTGCCCCTATCAAGTGGTATCAGATTTTCAGGTTGCTTGGTGAGATTTTACAGTTTTTCGTAGTTTAGATCGGGTATGTTTCTTCATACCTATAGTCCACGAAAAAGCAAAAAAAAAATAGGGTTAGTTCATCCTATCCGAACCAATCTGAGCCTTTGCATAATCTTTCTTTTCTGTATTTGCTTTGTTGAATTTGCGATTGCATCGTCGTGTCAAGTTGCTGGTCTTAGCGTCTAGTCTTTTAGAGTTTCGAGTTCTGGTCATAAGTTTTCATGCCGCCACTGCACTATCATCATCGCCCCTGCCATCTACCACCATCGCTTATCCACCACCGATCCATATCCATATACCATCACCAATCCGTATCCATATACCACCACCAGTTTGTATCCATATACCACCACCTCTGCCATTTTTTCCATCATATATTTGCCACCAGTCCGTGCTTCACCGCCCATCATATACCAACATCACCAGTCCGAGTTCCACCAGATTCATCTCCGCAACAGTCCTAGTCCAAGTCTGGTATTTGTTCCTTTATTTTCGAGTTCCATATCACGCGATACTACGAGACATGACCAATTCGGACTCCCCAACTTCTGTGCTACCTGCAGTAGAAAAATAGTTCCAGTTTCAAAAAAAAATCTGGCTAGGCAGTTTTTAGATCATTTGTAGACTTCTTCAAAAAAATTGTTGCGGAGCAAAAAAAAAGTGCAAAAAAAGTGAAAAAAAAGAGAAAAAAATATTCAGAGTGTGCTTTTCCCTTGTTTACGTGCAGCGCCGTGATTTTGTTAGTGTTCTAGGCTCGCGTCTCTAGCACGGTCTAGCCTAGGACCAGCACAGTACCGTTGTTGAGCGTTTATTCAACTTTGCATCTCTGAATTGATTATTGTTGTCCCTACCATTTCATGAGCGGTACAAGCACACAAAAAGGAATTTATTTTGAAAATTAGAGATGGCACATACAAATTTGCTTAGAACGTCACGGAAATACCGCATATAGGCAGCTATAGTGGACTCATGTGGCAAAACTGGTGAGGGAGTCCTAGACTAGGGGGTGTCCGGATAGCCGGACTATCATCATCGGCCGGACTCCAAGACTATGAAGATACAAGATTGAAGACTTTGTCCCTTGTCCGGATGGAACTTTCATTGGCGTGGAAGGCAAGCTTGGCGATACGGATATGTAGATCTCCTACCATTGTAACCGACTCTGTGTAACCCTAGCCCTCTCCGGTGTCTATATAAACCGGAGGGTTTTAGTCCGTAGGACGAACAACCATTACAACAATCATACCATAGGCTAGCTTCTAGGGTTTAGCCTCCTTGATCTTGAAGTAGATCCACTCTTGTACTACCCATATCATCAATATCAACCAAGCAGGAGTAGGGTTTTACCTCCGTCGAGAGGGCCCGAACCTGGGTAAAAACATTGTGTCCCTTGTCTCCTGTTACCATCCACCTAGACGCACAGTTCGGGACCCCCTACCCGAGATCCGCCGGTTTTGACACCGACATTGGTGCTTTCATTGAGAGTTCCTATGTGTCATCACCGATAGGCTTGATGTCTTCTTCAATCAACAACAACGTAGTCCAGGGTGAGACTTTTCTCCCCAGACAGGTCTTCGTGTTCGGCGGCCTCGCACTACGGGCTAATTCACTTGGCCATCTGGAGCAGATCGAAAGCTACGCCCCTGGCCATCAGGTCAGATTTGGAAGCCGAAACTTCACGGCTGACATCCGTGGAGACTTGATCTTCGACGGATTCGAGCCACAGCCGAGCGCGCCGGACTGTCACGATGGGCATGATTTAGCTCTGCCGACGGACAGTACCCTGGAGGCTGCACACGAGTCCGCTCTGACCGATAGTTCGGGGCCGACCGCGCAGATCGAGGACAGGTGGCTGGACACCGTCTCGGGGGCTATAACTTCTATGGCGATGGAGCCGGATACTGACCTTGTCCCTTGCAAAGCTCGTGACTCCGAGGTGCCGGACTCCTTGCCGGACTCCGAACCTGCTGCGCCCCTGCCAATCGAATGCGATTGGGCGCCGATCATGGAGTTCACGGCTGCAGACATCTTTCAGCACTCACCCTTTGGCGACATCCTGAATTCGCTAAAGTATCTCTCGTTATCAGGAGAGCCCTGGCCGGACTGCGGTCAAGGTGGTTGGGATGCGGACGACGAAGAAATTCAAAGCCCACCCACCATCCACTTTGTAGCCACTGTCGACGATCTAACCGAGATGCTAGACTACGACTCCGAAGACATCGACGGTATGGACGACGATGCCGGAGACGACCAAGAACCAGCGCCTACGGGGCACTGGAAGACCACCTCGTCATACGACATATACATGGTGGACATCCCAAAGGATGGGAACGGCGAAGAAACAGTGGAGGCAGATTCCTCTAAGAAACAGCCCAAGCGCCGACGACAGCGGCGCCACTCTAAATCTCGCCACAGTAAGAATGGAGATTCCGGCACCGGAGATAACAACACCCCAGAGAGTGCCGAAGACAACCCCCTCAATCAAGATTCAGCACAGGAGGACGGAGAAGCCAACCCTCGAGAGAGAGCGGCAGACGAGGAGATAGAGGATGACAATTACATGCCTCCCTCCGGAGACGAGGCAAGCCTCAACGACGACGAATTTGTCGTGCCCGAGGATCCCGTCGAACAAGAGCGTTTTAAACGCAGGCTAATGGCCACAGCGAACAGCCTAAAGAAAAAGCAGCAACAGCTTCGAGCAGATCAAGACCTGCTGGCCGACAGATGGACAGAGGTCCTCGCGGCCGAAGAGTATGAACTCGAACGCCCCTCCAAAAGCTACCCAAAACGCAAGTTGCTCCCCCGACTAGAGGAGGAACCATATAAACCTTCATCACCAGCGCACAATACGGCAGATCGACCACCTCGTGGCCGCGACAAAGAGGCATCTAGGCCCTCCACTAGAACCGTACCCCGGCACCGCTCGAAAAGCACGAAGCCACGGGGGAATGCGCCAGACTTGCGAGACGTACTGGAGGACAAGGCAAGACAATCAAGATCTATCTATGGATCACGTGGGCGCCCCACGATCCACGACGACTACCGTCGTGCCAGATACAGCAACTCCGGTCGGGCTGAACACAGCAGACAAAGCTCTCTTGAGCTACGTCGGGATATTGCCCAGTATAGAGGCGCCGTACACCCACTATGCTTCACAGATGAAGTAATGGATCATCAAATCCCTGAAGGGTTTAAACCCGTAAACATCGAATCCTACGATGGCACAACAGACCCCGCGGTTTGGATCGAAGATTATCTCCTTCATATCCATATGGCTCGCGGTGACGATCTCCACGCCATCAAGTATCTTCCGCTCAAGCTTAAAGGACCAGCTCGGCATTGGCTTAACAGCTTGCCAGCAGAATCAATTGGGTGTTGGGAGGACCTGGAAGCCGCATTCCTTGACAACTTCCAGGGCACATATGTGCAACCACCAGATGCCGATGACCTAAGCCACATAATTCAGCAGCCAGATGAATCGGCCAGACAATTCTGGACACGGTTCCTCACAAAGAAAAATCAAATCTTCGACTATCCGAACGCAGAGGCCCTCGCAGCCTTCAAACACAACATCCGTGACGAGTGGCTGGCCCGGCACCTAGGACAGGAAAAGCCGAAATCCATGGCAACCCTCACATCACTCATGACCCGCTTCTGTGCGGGGGAGGACAGCTGGCTAGCCCGCAGTAACAACCTCAGCAAAAATGCTGGCAGTCCGGATACTAAGGACCGCAATGGCAGGTCGCGTCGAAACAAAAACAAACGCCACATTAACAGCGATAACACTAAGGATACGGCAGTCAATGCCGGATTCAGAGGCTCTAAACCCGGTCAGCGGAAGAAGCCATTCAAAAGAACTACTCCGGGTCCGTCCAATTTGGACCGAATACTCGACCGCTCTTGCCAGATACATGGCACCCCCGAAAAGCCAGCTAACCACACCAACAAGGATTGTTGGGTATTCAAGCAGGCAGGCAAGTTAATTGCCGAAAACAATGACAAGGGGCTGCATAGCAATGACGAGGAAGAGACCCGGCCGCTGAACAATAGAGGACAGAATGGTTTACCCCCACAAGTGCGGACGGTAAACATGATATACGCAACCCACATACCCAAGAGGGAGCGGAAGCGTGCACTTAGGGACGTATATGCGATGGAGCCAGTCACCCCGAAGTTCAATCCATGGTCCTCTTGCCCGATCACTTTCGATCGAAGGGACCACCCCACCAGTATCCGCCATGGCGGATTCGCCGCATTGGTTTTAGACCCAATCGTCGATGGATTTCACCTCACTAGAGTCCCGATGGACGGCGGGCAGCTCTGAACTCGCTTTATCGGGATACAAAGGCGCAAGATGGGCATGGACCCTCAAGGATTAAACCTACAAAGACGACCTTCAAAGGCGCCATACCAGGTGTTGAGGCCAATTATATGTGCTCACCACTGCGAAGTGGTCTTCGGATCCCGGATAATTTCGAAGCAAGGAGTTAATCTTCGACATAGTCCGTTCGCGATGGCTATCACGCTCGCTTTCGGACGAACGCGTTTGCAAAGTTCAACGTGGTGCCGCATTATGCATACCTTAAGCTCAAGATGCCGGGCCCTCGTGGAGTCATCACGGTCAACGGAAACATCGCGCCCTCCAAACGGAGGAACACACAATGCTCTCGCGCGCGAAATCTGAGCAGCCTCTTAAGGCAATTTTCGAGTCCGCCGTTAAACGACCAGACATGGCCAAACGCGCCGAGTAACATACATCAAGACCACCGCACGCCCGAGCATCGCCAGAGCAATGCGGCTAACCCCAGCCCTTGCATGATTGCAAGACTAGCCCTTCGCGTACATCATTACGCTCTGGAGATACCATGGGCATAGGGGGAGGGGCACGACCACGACAGGCCCAGAGTGCGGCTCAACCACACCAGGGGCTCCCAAGTGTATCGCTCTTTTTCTTTTCCTTTTTTTTATTTATTTATCCATAGGACTCCGTTCACCAGAGACCCTGTCCGGCGGCGAATCTGCCGAACTCACGATGCAATAGCCAGGGAAGGACAAAGGCTACGACGAATACTCAGGTGGAATCCATTATGAGCATTAAATCTGTTTAATACACCATTCCACAGCCTACCCCTGGAGGGGGACATGTCTAATAGTCCAATCCCCTGTTTACCACACTATTTGTATCGTTCTGCACTCATGGCAGAATTCCTTGAATAAACAATGCATCACTTTTCGCTTATAATCGCATTCCTTTTCTTTACATATATGTTCATTTATGACATCTTGCATCTGTACACTTTGGTACGGCCGAATACACCAGGGGCTTATGTTCCCCGCATTACGGTGTGATAAGTTTGAACACTTTCACAAGTGCGGCACCCCAAACTTATAGCATTATATGCATCGGCTCCGAATCATGTCTTGGGTCAATAGTTGGGTTTGCCGGCTCCCATGTTTTGGTACCTTACGTTCCATTCCGTCGGCTAAGGTAGCACTGGGAGAACCACTGCGATTGCGCCCCGGTTGAGCTGGGCGAGCGCCTCAGTGGAGAAAGCTAAAACTGACCGTCATGATAAGGCGAGAGCTGGTCACTGTTCGAGAGGTCTTTTCGAGTCCCTAAAGACTTATGCCGCTTAGAGCGAGGAACCGGCTGTGTCCGGCCCAGGCGTGGATAGTGCCCCAAATTCGGTCTTCCGAACACTAGGGGCTTCGCCGAAATTTAAAATTATAGAATTCTATGGCTAAGTGAGAGTGTTCAAGCATTATAAGTCCGGTTGCCTTGTTCGTCGTGTTGAGCGCCTCCCTAGATGGACCCAAAAATGGGAACAAGAGCGCTCAAGTTTTATCCCGAACACCCCAAACTTTCGTGGCATGGGGGCTGAAGCCGACGACTTGCCATCTCTCGATTTGATAAGCGGCCGCCTGAAGGTAATATTTTAAATTAATAAGCGTTGCTTAGCGATATGAACAAAGTTTTCAGCGACGAGGATAACACATTGCGAGTCTACTCAAATATTACATCTTTGGGACACTCATCCGCAATCTTGCGGGCACCCTTCAGACACTCTTATAATACATTTGGGCGTGCGATACTCCTTGCCGCTTGGCGGCGCGTCCGTCGAAGCTTCTCAACATCCAGCTTGCCCTAAAGTGCACCTTTTGCGGGCAAGGCCCGACGGGCGCCTTCAATGCAAGCAGAGCGCTTGATGACTTCCACCGAGGGACACGCATCCACCAGCCGCCACACCATGCGAAGTAGCTCCTGGCATGGCCCTTGAGCCTGGCCGGACTATGAGGCCCTTCATGGCCTGCTCGGCTACCTTGTGGAGCTCGACCACCTGCTTCACCTGGTCGCTAAGGGCACCGGATGTCCGCCTCAAAGATACCGAGACCGAAGACCTTCTCCATTGAGCTCCCTCCTCGCCCGGTAGAATGCGGCGGCATCGACACGCCATGAGGCAGATCTGCAAGCGCTCTGGAGAGCTCGAATCGGGTAAGTAAATGTAATTCACATTCACATGCTTGCTTTGCATGAAAAATCCCTTACCCGCCACTATCTTCTTCACCGCCTCAATCTCCTGGAGGGCCTTATGGGCCTCGGCCTTAGCGGCTTTGGCACTCTCAAGAGCCGAGGCAAGCTCGGACTCTCGAGTCTTCGAGTCGCGCTCCAAATTCTCATGCTTTTCCATGAGAGCCTGGAGCTCTTGCCACACCTCCGCCACCCGCGCCTCCTGTTTCTCTCGCTCCGCTCGTTTCGCGGCCGCATTACGTTCGGCCGTGGACACGGCCTCCTTCAGGGTCGCCACCTCGTTCGTGGCCCCTGCAGTACCCATGTTATCCTTGTTTTTCTATTGCAACAAAAACCCTTTTCTGTAAGGTACAAATTTAATACGGTGTTACTCACCCTCTTTGTCCTCGAGCTGCTTCATGGCAAGGCCGAGCTCGTTCTCGGACCGCTCGAGGTCCTGCTTCAAAGCACCGACCTCCGCAGTCAGTGCGGTGGAGGTCAGCAGCGCAGCCTGCAATCCCATATTGACATAATTCTTAGAACTTCTGCGTATATCTTTTTAGATCCTCAGTCCGGCTTTTCTTTCCGAACACCGAACCGAGCATCAGAGGCTTTGAGGTAAGAAGTTTTAAAATACTGATGGGTCCCCTTCTGGGATCCCACCTCGGCGTTGTTAGCATCACGAGGGGTGGAGGCGGTCGGAATGGAATCCACATCCGACGGAGCCAAGGACCCGCTCGATGAAGCGGGAAGATCATCCTCGGCCAGACTACAGGTAGTGCGCGGTATTAGAAGGACACCATGTGGCACAAAAGAGAAGTTATAAATCATTCAGGAATCCGGATACTTACGATCTTGCCGGGGGCTTGGCCCTTGAGGGCCACCCTTCGTCGCTGTCGTTGGCGTTGGTAGAGCTGTCCGTAGGAAGGGTCCTTCCCCTCTTGGACCCTTCGGCCTCCCCCGTTGGGGAAGCCTTCCTCTTCTTCTCTCCCTCCTCCTGGGGAGAGTCCTCTTTCTCCTCCTCGTCTTCGGGGGAGGAGTTTGCCTCGGAGCCATCGGACGATGAGTCCGATACCACCTGGCGCTGGGAACTCCTTCGGGTTCCCGTGGCCTTCTTCTCCGGCACCACATAAAGTGTCGGGACTACCAGCCCCGTTAAACGGGTATCCGCTGGGTCTTCGGGGAGGGGAGCCGGACAGTTAACATGTCCGGACGTCCTCTGCCAGTCCTGTTAAAGCATTGGGAATTTTAGATCCCACGATAGAGTCAAACTATGAAAGAAATAAATGTCCCATAAAGGATAACATATCTTACCACACGGCGGGCGTTTACGTGCTGAATCCGCGATCTTGATTGCGGATGCGGGGCATCTCCGCCCTCGAACAGCACCCTCGTGCAGCCGTCAGCGTTGTGTCGAAGAGCCCGCTAAGGGTCGGTGCTGTGCCGGATCAAACTCCCACAGATTGAAGGCCCGTTGTTGGTAGGGAGAATCCGCAGACGAGCATGACTCGGATCACGTTGACAAGCTTGATCTTCTTGTTCACTGTGGTGCAGAGACAGATCGAGTCCGGTCAGCTCCTCCGCACTGCCCCATAGCAAGCCCTTCTCTTTCCAGGAGGTGAACTGCATGGGGGTACCAGATCTGAACTCGAGGGCCCCAGCCCATTTAGGGTCACGCGGCTCGGTGATATAGAACCACCCCGATTGCCACCCTTTGATGGTTTCCATGAAGGTGCCCTCGAGCCAGAGGACGTTGGGCATTTTGCCCACCATGGCCTCTCTGCACTCCGCTTGGACGCCCTTCACTACCTTCGGCTTGACATTGAAGGTTTTCAACCACAAGCCAAAGTGGGGCTGGATGCAGAGGAAGGCCTGGCACATGACGATAAACGCCGAGATGTTGAGGATGAAGTTTGGCGCCAGATCGTGGAAGTCCAGGCCATAGTAGTACATGAGCCCCCAGACGAAGGGATGAAGTGGGAAGCCCAGTCCGCGGAGGAAGTGGGGAAGGAATACAACCCTCTCATGGGACCTGGGGGTGGGGATGAGCTGCCCCTTGTCGGGCAGCCGGTGCGCGATGTCGCTGGACAGGTATCCAGCACCGCGCAGTTTTTCGATGTGCCCCTCCATAACGGAGGAAGCCGTCCACTAGCCTCTCGCTCCAGACATGGCTGGAGAAGGTTGAGACGAGATGTGCGGACTTGGGCGCTAGAGCTCGAGTGTGCGGAGATGGATAGGCAAAGGAGGAAGAAGGTGTAGGTGAAAAGGTTGGATCCTTATCCCCTTATATATGGGCGGACAAATACTATGAGTCCCCACCGGCCTGGTAAAACTCGCCTATCCCCCAAGCGCCACAATCAATGGCGCGGTTGCGTTACCCACGTCCATATTGATGGGAATCCCAGAATAAGGGGAACACGATCTCTGCTTCGACAAGACGTGCCAAGGAAATCGCTTCGCTAAACGCGCTGAGGTGGTATAATAAAATTCAAGTAAAGGCTTGGCAGTGGCGTGACATCATGCCACAAAATACGTCAGTAGATTGAACTTGTGTACAGATTTATCTCTCTACGGTGCTATGTGGAATTTATTTTGCAGAGCCGGACACTATCCTGGTGTTCGCAATCTTCTATGAATTATTCAGAGGAGGAATCCGCCTTGCAATGCCGAACAATATGCGCGCCGGACTCATTGTCATTGAAGCCTGGTTCAGGGGCTACTGAGGGAGTCCTGGACTAGGGGGTGTCCGGATAGCCGGACTATCATCATCGGCCGGACTCCAAGACTATGAAGATACAAGATTGAAGACTTCGTCCCGTGTCCGGATGGAACTTTCCTTGGCATGGAAGGCAAGCTTGGCGATACGGATATGTAGATCTCCTACCATTGTAACCGACTCTGTGTAACCCTAGCCCTCTCCGGTGTCTATATAACCAGAGGGTTTTAGTCCGTAGGACGAACAACCATTACAACAATCATACCATAGGCTAGCTTCTAGGGTTTAGCCTCCTTGATCTCGTGGTAGATCCACTCTTGTACTACCCATATCATCAATATCAATCAAGCAGGAGTAGGGTTTTACCTCCGTCGAGAGGGCCCGAACCTGGGTAAAAACATTGTGTCCCTTGTCTCCTGTTACCATCCGCCTAGACGCACAGTTCGGGACCCCCTACCCGAGATCCGCCGGTTTTGACACCGACAACTGGGTTTAAAGATTTTGGATGCACAAGTAATGATCATACTTACTGCAAATGAACGCTAGCAAAAGATTGAGAAGCATCCAACCAAGAAAGAAAAAAAAAACCATAAGCGAGCATTAAGCATAACTAACACTGAATAATGCACCACAAGTAGGATATAATTTCATTGCATAACTATTGACTTTGGTGCTTGCATAGGGAATCACAAACTTTAACACCAATATTCTTACTAAAACATAATTACTCATCAACATGACTCACATATTATATCAACATATCGCAAAACTATTACAAGGAATCAAGTTTATTTTGTCTAATGATCTTCATGAAAGTTTTGATTACATCCCTCTTGAATATCTATTACTTTGGGACTAATTTCATATGTTGCTTTTGATAGCTCAAATAGATCTAAGTGAAGAACATGAGCATAAAAATTTTCTTCTCTCAAAATAATTTAAGTGAAGAAAGAGATAATTTCTTAAAAAAATTACTAACTCTCAAATAAATCTAAGTGAAGCATGAGAGAATTTCTTCAGAAATCATAAAGCACACCGTGCTCAAAAAGATATAAGTGAAGCATCAGAGCAATTCCATAGCTCATAAAGATTTACGTGAAGCATAGAAAGCAATTTTAACAAGTCGTAGCATAATTTTGGCTCCCTCAAATAGGTGTTTCCAGCAAGGATAGATGACTTAAAACAAGACGCTCCAAGCAAAACTCATGATGTGTGACGTATAAAAATATAGCTCCAAGTAAAATATCAATGGTCGTTAGAAGAAAGAGGGGGTGCCACTCGGGGCATCCCCAAGCTTAGTTGCTTGCTTCTCTTTTAGATAATAGCTTGGGATGCCATGGGGCATCCCCAAGCTTAGGTTCTTCTTACTCCTTATTCCTTCACCCATCATTATCTCACCCAAGACTTGAAAACTTCAATCACACGAAACTCAACAAAATCTTTGTGAGATCCGTTAGTATAAAAAAGCAAATCACTACTATAAGTACTGTTGCAAACCCATTCATGTTTTATTTTTGCATTACAACTACTCTATTCCGACTTTACTATGGCTTATACCCTACAATACAAACCATAGATTCATCGAAATAAGCACAACGCAAAGAAAACAGAATCTTTCAAAAACAGAACAGTCTGTAGTAATCTGAATACTTTGCATACTTATGTAACTCACAAAAATCTTAAAAATTAGGAAAATGTGGGCAATTTTTATGTCAATATTCTGTAAAAAATGTTAGAGCAAAATCATCTTTATGTGATTTATGAAAATTATTTTTCTGAGCGCAAAAGTTTCTGTTTTTCAACAAGATCAAATCAACTATCACCCAACATGATCCCAAAGGCTTAGCTTGGAACAAACACTAATTTAAACACAAAAAACACAATCATAACAGTAGCATAATTGTGCAAACACTCAAGAACAGAAACAGAAAGACAAAAATAAATTTTATTCATTGGGTTGCATCCCAACGAGCGCTATCTTTTAAGCCCCTAGCTAGGCATAATGCGAAGGATCTAAGTGTTGTTATTTGTAGTTTTAGAAAATTTCGTAAGGGCTTTCTCAAACCCGGAAGGCTCTTTGTGCTTCTCTAAATTCTCAGAAAAATAGACCATCTTGAGGTCTAAGATATCCAACCGCTTATTGCAAAGATTAATCGAAGTATTCATTCGATTGAGGTTCCCACTAATATGCTTGAGGGGTTCACTATATTTTTGCAAGTCGACCCTATGTTTATGCAAATCACCCAACTTGTCTAAGATTTGAACCCCTTCTTGAGTAAAAGAAATCCCCTTTTTGGTGGGTGGAATTCCCAAGATCCCCTCTAAGATCTCATAAGCAGTATTAGCATCCAGTTCGATAAAATTTCCTTTAGCGGCAAAATCCAGAAGTTGCTTATGATGCAAGGCTAATCCTATATAAATTTTTTGAAGCAAAATCTTTGCATCCCCTTTTAGGTTGCTAATGTGATAATATTTCATTAGCCTATACCAAGCTTCGTTCAAATTTTCTCCTTGCCTCTGCTTGAAGTATAAAACTTCAAAATCCGGAGACAAAGGAGGAGGAGGAGTGCTAGCGATAGTGACAAGGCGAGCATGCAAGATCACACACATAAATAGATCTGACAAAAAACGGTGAACCAAAAAGAGGACGAATAAAACAACAAATTTTTGTGAAGTGGGGGAGAGGAAAACGAGAGGCAAATGGCAAATAATGTAGATTGCAAGGATATGAGATTTGTGATTAGGAACCTGGTAAATGTTGATGATGTCTCACCGGCAACGGCGCCAGAAATTGACACGTGGCAGGGAGACTATCTTGACTTGATCTTCCCCGGCAACGGCGCCAGAAATTCATTTAGATGCGGCTTGAACCACGTCTGTTGTAATGCCCTCGATGCGGCTATATCTCCCACGTGTCGAAGCACGACTTAGAGGTATAACCGCATTGAAAGCAATGTCGCAAGTGAGGTAATCTTCACACAACCCATGTAATACATAAGGGAAAGAGATACATAGTTGGCTTACAGTCGCCACTTCACACAATACATAAATAAACATCCATCATCCAGGTTACACTCAAGGTCCGACTACGGAACCAAAATAAAAGAAGACTACCCCAAAAGCTACACAGATCCCCGATCGTCCCAACTGGGCTCCACTACTGATTGTCTGGAAACGAAACATAGTAACGGCCACGTTCCTCGTCGAACTCCCACTTGAGCTTGGTTGCGTCATCTGCACTGGCATCATTGGCACCTACAACTGTTTTGGTAGAATCTGTGAGCCACGGGGACTCAGCAATCTCACACCCGCGAGATCAAGACTATTTAAGCTTGTAGGTAGGAAAGGGGTAATATGGTGGAGCTGCAGCAAGCACTAAGCATATAAGGTGGCTAACATACGCAAGTGAGAGCGAGAAGAGAAGCAACGCATCGGTCGAGAAGCTAGAATCGATCAAGAAGTGATCCTGAAACTACTTACGGTCAAACATAACCCAAACCGTGTTCACTTCCCGGACTCCGCCGAGAAGAGACCATCACGGCAACACACACGGTTGATGCATTTTAATGAAGTCAAGTGTTAAGTTATCTACAACCGGACACTAACAAATTCCCATCTACCTCATAACCGTGGGCACGGCTTTCGAAAGATAATACCCTGTAGGGGTGTCCCAACTTATCCCATCATAAGCTCTCATGGTCAACGAAGGATAAACCTTCTCCCGGGAAGACCCGATCAGTCTCGGAATCCCGGTTCGCATGACATTTCGACAATGGTAAAACAAGACCAGAAAAGCCGCCTGATGTGCCGACAAATCCCGATAGGAGTCGCACGTATCTCGTTCTCAGGGCACACCGGATGGGCAAGACGTCGGGTTGGTATAGACCCTGGTTGCCCGGGGGCGCGGACATCGCTTGTGTTGGACCAGCATTGAAGGAACAACGCCCGAGGGGTAAATAAAGATGACCCTTGGGCTCGCGAAAACCCAAGGGAAAAAGGCTTAGGTGGAAAATGGTAAAACCAAGGTTGGGCCTTGCTGGAGGAGTTTTATTCAAAGCGAACTGTCAAGGGGGTCCCATAAATCACCCAACCGCGTAAGAAACGCAAAATCAAGGAACATAACACCGGTATGACGGAAACTAGGGTGGCAAGAGTGGAACAAAACACCAGGCATAAGGCCGAGCCATCCACCCTTTACCAAGTATATAAGGTGCATTAATTAAACAGGAGATATTGTGATGTCCCAAAGTATCCATGTTCCGACAAGGAACAAACTTCATCTTCACCTGCAACTAGCAACGCTATAAGAGGGGCTGAGCAAAAGCGGTGACATAGCCAAACAACGGTTTGCTAGGAAAGGGTGGTTAGAGGCTTGACATGGCAATATGGGAGGCATGATAAACAATGGCAGGTAGAGCTAACATAACGATAGAGCGAGCAACTAGCTAAGTAAAGATAGAAGTGATATCGAAGGTATGGTCATCTTGCCTGCAAGGTTCTCAGAGTTGTCGAAGGCTTGATCCTCGTAGGCGTTCTCAACAGGTTCCTCGTTCACGTACTTGTCTCCCGGCTCTACCCAAAGCAAGAACACAAGCAATGGAACCACAATCAAACATGGAGCAATGCACAAGCAATATGATGCAATACATGACATGATATGCGAGATGTGATATGCAATGCATGTGTGTGCTCCGGAAGGAAAATGATGAACAAGGCATCAACTTGGCAAACCAAGTATGCCGCTGGAAAGATGAGATGATTTCGGTTGAAATCGATATGAAGATCACCGGAAACGGATGCACGGTTTGCAAATGGCAAGCAAAACAATAATGGCACAAATCTGCGATTAACAGCATGATGCTACTTAGCATGCAACAAGAAACTATGCTACAGCACACCAACATACAAATAAAGCGTATGGCAGTGATCTACAGGAGATGCTTAACAAAAGAGGAACACTGAGCTACGGCTAAATCACATCATAACAGGTTCAAACAAGCATGGTGAAAGTGCAAAAAATATCAGGTTGGGCATGGCATAAACAGCATCACGAAGCAATGTTCAGAGCAAGTTATCAACAAGCTACAGGAACTAATAATAGCGAAACAAGACATGACAGGAATCTACTCAAATCATAGATCAAAAGTCCCTTACTGACCATAAGCCAAAAAGGACCATAAGAAATGATGGCACCCATGTAAACATAGCAAGTTTCATTACAGATCTCAGACTTGGCAGAAAACTGGACATGGCAAAAACAGATAACAAGTAGGCATGTTCGTGAGCTCGATGCACTCACTACAGAGCATTTCATGATAAACTAAGCATACATCCATCAAGAAGACATGGCATAGAAGCTATACATGGCAAGAACAACAATATAGCATACACGGATCAACTACAGCAACCTTGTAAAAATTGAATATCATGTGAACAATCTGCCAGGAAACATTTTGAAGCAAAAGTAGAGCACGAAAATGACATGCTAAACTACTCCATAATTGCAAACAGGGGCATTAATGGGTAAAGCATAACCATATGTTCAAAACATCCTTACTGAAGTATCTCAAAATATGCATGGATCTCTCCGTAGCATCAATTTTACATGGCATAAAAATAACAGCAGAACAGGGACTAAAATCAGCAACATCACGAGGCCTAGTTTGCATGTTTGTGCTAGTCACCACATTGAGCACAAAAATACATGGCATAGACCCCTGTAAAGCTGGCATGGCATAGTTCAAAACATATGTAGGGCTCAAGTTCATAAGATGCACACATCAATCATGGCAAAAATGACAAAAGTGCATGTTCTGTTAAGAAACAGAAACTAACATTATATAGCCCTCTCCCAACAGCATTTCGGGCATCCAGATGAGCTCAAATGAAAATGATGCAATGAGATGTAATGATGTACTCTTCGAGACGAACAATTCGGTATGCTACACGCCCAAAACGGAGCCACGGGTGCAAAGTAGTGGGGCGACGAACATGCAACAAAAATACTGATAGAAAAGGACTTGGACGAAATCGGGGGAGAAGAAAGTCAACCGAGGTCTTCTTAGATCGGATCTGGGCGCGCGGCTCGAGGACGTCGGAGTTGGCCGGAGAAGAGGACGGAGACGGCTCCGGCGAGGGTTGAGGTGGCCGGATCCGGCGGAGGGCGGGGCCGGCGGCGTCGAGCGGAGACCGGGACGGCAGGCGGCCTTCGGGCGACGGGGCGGCCACGGCGAGGAGGCGCGGAGGCTTGACGGCGGACGGGGCCGGACGAGGCGGCGGGCGTGGCCGGCGCGTGGGCAGGAGGGCCCGCTGGGCCCGGCGGCTCGCGCGGGAGGCGGCGGCGATGTGGGCGTGAGGCTGCCCACGTGGCAGCCCTGGTTGGTTAGGTCTTGCGGCGCGGACGTTGTCCGACGCCGGTGAACGGTGTCCGGCGCGTCGAGAGGAGCGGGGCTAGGGTTAGGGTAGGAAATGATCCGGGATTTCGGGGGAGGAGGTGTTTTTATAGGTAGAAGGAGCTAGGAGTGTCCAAATGAGGTGTAGTTTTCGCCCACACGATCGTGATCCAACGACAGAGAGCATGGAAGTGACTTAGATGGGTTATTGGGCTGTTTTGGAGGGGTGTTGGGCTGCAACCCAAAAGAGGCCTTTGCGGTTATGCGGTTAACCGTTGGAGTATCAAACGAGCTCCAAATGACTCGAAACTTGACAGGTGGTCTACCGGTGGTGTACCAAGGCCACTTGACAAGCCTCATCCCATTCCGAGAACGTTTTAACACCCGCACACGAAAAGAGACAAGAGGGGTGCGCCGGTGCACGTGGGAGTGTCAGAATGCAAAACGGACAACGGGGAAAATCCTCGGATGCATGAGACGAACAAGTATGCAGATGAGATACACATGATGACATGATATGAGATACATGACATGAACAAAATGCAAAACAAAAGACAAAACCCAACCACGGAGGGAATATCATAGCACATGGCCGCAAATGGCAAGAGTTGGAGTTACAAATATGGAAAGCTACATCCGGGGTGTTACAACACTCCACCACTACAAGAGGATCTCATCCCGAGATCTAGGACTGAAAGAACTCCGGATATTCGGAACGGAGGTGATCCTCGCGCTCCCAGGTGGCTTCTCGGTCGGAATGGTGTGACCACTTCACTTTCAGGAATTTGATTGACTTGTTGCGAGTCTTGCGCTCAGTTTCTTCAAGAATAGCAACGGGGTGCTCATGATAAGAGAGATCTTCTTGGAGGTCAATCTCTTCAAAGTTGATAGTGCGCTCAGGAGTCTTGAAGCACTTGCGAAGCTGTGACACGTGAAACACATCGTGCACGTTTGCAAAGTTGGATGGAAGCTCGAGTTGATAGGCGAGGTCGCCTCTTTTGCCAATGATCTTGAAAGGACCCACGTATCTAGGGGCAAGCTTCCCTTTGATACCGAAGCGACGAGGGCCTTTCATTGGAGAGATGCGGAGGTAGACATGGTCTCCGATTTCAAAAGCCAAGTCACGGTGCTTGCTATCATAATAACTCTTCTGGCGCGATTGCGCGGCCTTGAGATTCTCACGAATGACTTTGCACATTTCTTCAGCTTCTGTGATCAAGTCATTGCCAAGAAGTTGGTGTTCACCTGTCTCGGACCAATTGAGAGGAGTAAGGCACTTTCTGCCATAGAGAATTTCGAATGGGGCCTTGCCCGAACTCGCTTGGAAGCTGTTGTTGTAGGAGAACTCGGCATATGGAAGAGAATCTTCCCACTTCATACCAAAAGAGATGACACAAGCCCTGAGCATGTCTTCAAGGATTTGATTGACTCGCTCGACTTGGCCACTAGTTTGAGGATGGAAAGCTCGAGTTGATAGGCGAGGTGTGATATGCAATGCATATGTGTGCTCCGGAAGGAAAATGATGAACAAGGCATCAACTTGGCAAACCAAGTATGCCTCTGGAAAGATGAGATGATTTCGGTTGAAATCGATATGAAGATCACCGGAAACGGATGCACGGTTTGCAAATGGCAAGAAAAACAATAATGGCACAAATCTGCGATTAATAGCATGATGCTACTTAGCATGCAACAAGAAACTATGCTACAGCACACCAACATACAAATAAAGCGTATGGCAGTGATCTACATGAGATGCTTAACAAAAGAGGAACATTGAGCTACGGCTAAATCACATCATAACAGGTTCAAACAAGCATGGTGAAAGTGCAAAAAATATCAGGTTGGGCATGGCATAAACAGCATCACGAAGCAATGTTCAGAGCAAGTTATCAACAAGCTACAGGAACTTGTAATAGCAAAACAAGACATGGGAGGAATCTACTCAAAGCATAGATCAAAAGTCCCTTACTGACCATAAGCCAAAAAGGACCATAAGAAATGATGGCACCCATATAAACATAGCAAGTTTCATTACAGATCTCAGACTTGGCAGAAAACTGGACATGGCAAAAAAAAGATAACAAGTAGGCATGTTCGTGAGCTCGATGCACTCACTACAGAGAATTTCATGATAAAATAAGCATACATCCATCAAGAAGACATGTCATAGAAGCTATACATGGCAAGAACAACAATATAGCATACACGGATCAACTACAACAACCTTGTAAAAATTGAATATCATCTAAACAATCTGCGAGGAAACATTTTGAAGCAAAAGTAGAGCACGAAAATGACATGCTAGACTACTCCATAATTGCAAACAGGGGCATGAATGGGTAAAGCATAACCATATGTTCAAAACGTCCTTACTGAAGTATCTCAAAATATGCATGGATCTCTCCATAGCATCAAGTTTACATGGCATAAAAATAACAGCAGAACAGGGACTAAAATCAGCAACATCACGAGGCCTAGTTTGCATGCTTGTGCTAGTCACCAAATTGATCACAAAAATACATGGCATAGACCCCTGTAAAGCTGGAATGGCATAGTTCTAAACATATGTAGGGCTCAAGTTCATAAGATGCACACATCAATCATGGCAAAAATGACAAAAGTGCATGTTCTGTTAAGAAACAGAAACTAACATTATATAGCCCTCTTCCAACAGCATTTCGGGCATCCAGATGAGCTCAAATGAAAATGATGCAATTAGATGAAATGATGTACTCTTCGAGACGAATAATTTGGTATGCTACACGCCCAAAACGGAGCCACGGGTGCAAATTTGTGGGGCGATGAACATGCAACGAAAATACTGACAGAAAAGGACTTGGACGAAATCGGGGGAGAAGAAAGTCAACCGAGGTCTTCTCAGATCGGATCTGGGCGCGCGGCTCGAGGACGTCGGAGTTGGCCGGAGAAGAGGACGGAGACGGCTCCGGCGAGGGTTGAGGTGGCCGGATCCGGCGGAGGGTGGGGCCGGCGGCGTCGGGCGGAGACCGGGACGGCGGCGGCGGCCTTCGGGCGACGGGAGCGCCACGGCGAGGAGGTGCGGAGGCCTGGGCTGTGGGGCGGACCGGCCGGACGAGGATGGCGCGACCGGCGCGTGGGCGGAAGGGCCCCGCTGGGCCGGGCTTCTCGGAGGAGGCGGCGGCGATGTGGGCGCTGGCTGCCCACGTGGCAGCCCTGGTTGGTTGGTGCGGTGGCGGACGTTGTCCGCATCAGTGGACGGTGTCCCGTGCTGGAGAGGAGCGGGCTAGGGTTAGGGTAGGAAATGATCCGGGATTTCGGGGGAGGAGGTGTTTTTATAGGTAGAAGGAGCTAGGAGTGTCCAAATGAGGTGTAGTTTTCGCCCACACGATCGTGATCCAACGACGGAGAGCATGGAAGTGACTTAGATGGGTTATTGGGCTGTTTTGGAGGGTGTTGGGCTGCAACCCAAAAGAGGCCTTCTTGGTTATCACGGTTAACCGTTGGAGTATCAAACGAGCTCCAAATGACTCGAAACTTGACAGGTGGTCTACCGGTGGTGTACCAAGGCCACTTGACAAGCCTCATCCCATTCCGAGAACGTTTTAACACCCGCACACGAAAAGAGACAAGAGGGGTGCGCCGGTGCACGTGGGAGTGTCGGAATGCAAAACGGACAACGGGGAAAATGCTCGGATGCATGAGACGAACACGTATGCAAATGAGATGCACATGATGACATGATATGAGATGCATGACATGAACAAAATGCAAAACAAAAGACAAAACTCAACCACGGAGGGAATATCATAGCACATGGCCGAAAATGGCAAGAGTTGGAGTTACAAATATGGAAATCTACATCCGGGGTGTTACATCGGTATTTCCCCAAAGAGGAAGGCATGATGCAGCACAGCTACAGTAGGTATTTCCCTCAGTGATGAGACCAAGGTTATCGAACTAGTAGGAGAACCACGCAACACCACGTAAACAGCTCCTGCACACAAAGAACAAATACTTGCAACCCGACATAAGAGAGGGGTTGTCGGTCCCTCGCGGGTAAAAGGATAGGTAAAATTGTAGTAGATTGCACAAATAGATCTCGTGGGAATGCGAGATAAAATAAATAAATAAAAATTGCAGCAAGGTATTTTTGTGTTTTTGATTAATAGATCTGAAAATAAAAGCAAATAAAAATAGATCTCGAAGGCAAATATAATAAAGAAGAGACCCGGGACCGTAGATTTCACTAGTGGCTTCTCTCAAGAAAAAAATAGCATACGGTGGGTTGGATAGAACTTCAAATAATCAGGATGATATCCAGGCAATGATCATTATATAAGGGCGTCCAAGATTAGTCGACCGACTCCTGCCTGCATCTACTACTATTACTCCACACATCGACCGCTATCCAGCATGCATCTAGTGTATTAAGTTCATGGAAAACGGAGTAATGCAATAAGAACGATGACATGATGTAGACAAGGTCTATTGTGTAGAAATAGACCCTATCTTGTTATCCTTAATGGCAACGATACATACGTGTCGGTTCCCCTTCTGTCACTGGGATCAGGCACCGTAAGATCGAGCCCATCACAAAGCACCTCTTCCCATGGCAAGAAAAATTGATCTAGTTGGCCTAACTAAACCAAAGATTCAAATAAGAAATGCGAGGCTATAAGTAATCCTGCATATAAGAGATCAAAAGACTCAAATAACTTTCATGGATGAAAACATAGATCTGATCATAAACTCAAAGTTCATCGGATCCCAACAAACACACCGCAAAAAAGAGTTACATCAAATAGATCTCCAAGAGACCATTGTATTGAGAATCAAATGAGAGAGAGAGGAAGCCATCTAACTGCTAACTACGGACCCATAGGTCTACAATGAACTACTCACGCATCATCGGAGAGGCACTAATGAGGATGATGAACCCCTCCGTGATGGTGTCTAGATTGGATCTGTGGTTTCTGGAACTTGCGGCGACTGGAATTGATTTTCGTCGACTCCCCTAGGCTTTCTGGAATATTGGAGTATTTATAGAGCAAAGACACGGTGTGGGAGGCCACCGAGGTGGGCATAACCCACCAGGGCGCGCCTGGGACCCCAGGCGCGCCCAGGTGGGTTGTGCCCCCCACGAGGCACCCCTCTGGTACTTCTTTGGCCCATCTGGTGTCTTCTGGTATAGAAAAAATCACCAAAAAGTTTCGCTACGTTTGGACTCCATTTGGTATTGTTTTCCTGTGAAGTAAAAAACAAGCAAAAAAATAGCAACTGGCCCTGGACACTATGTCAATAGGCTAGTCCCAAAAATGATATAAAGTTGCTATAAAATGATTGTAAAACATCCAAGAATGATAATATAACAGCATGGAACAATAAAAAAATATAGATATGTTAGAGACGTATCAACTGCACAGAGGAGGAGGCGGAGGCGCGCCATGCGCCACGTCACCCGCACGAGACGACGGGGGACGGAGCGAGTGGGAGGGCGCCAGGGCCTTGTTGGCGGCATTGACGAGCTCGATGATACGACCAAGCCAGGCATCGTAGCCCTCATTGGCGTGGCGGTAGCACAACAGCTCATGCACCATGAGGAGCGCAGTCTGTTCGTTTGCTGGACCACGACGAATGTGGGAAGACGAGGCCATGGCTGGAGTAATAGAAGGCGCGACGGTGCGGACATCATGCTGCACGGAGGGCGGCAACAAGGATTCTTGCTGCTCATGAGCAGCGGGGCGGTGGCAGCATTAGCTGAGGGAGTGGCAGAGCGGCGGGGGGGCACTACAGCCCATGGGTGCCGTCTAGGCAACGCAAGCAGTCCGGTGCTCGACGCGACTCGGCGGGCGTCGTTCGTGGGAGCGATGGAGCAGAGACGGAGAGAGGCGGAAGGGAGAACCTCGACACGCCCCTACCTGGCGTGCCAAATGTCGGAAATTGGGGCTCCGCGGACCCGAGCAAGGTTCGAACTCTGGGGCATGTACGAAGGATCCAGCCTAGCTGCAACACCATGCTCATCACCCCACGGCTTGGCTCCGACGAGTTCGTGCGAGCGGGGAGAAGAAATGGAACACGGTGGTTTACCCAAGTTCGGGCCACCTTGCAGTGTAAAACCCTACTCCTACTTTGTGGTGGATTGCCTCGCGAGGAGGACGAGTATGAACTAGTACAAGTGAGAGCTGGCTCGGGAGAGCTCAATGACCAGAGGGCTCGATCGAATTCGGGTGAATCCGGTCGAATTCGGTCCCTCTCTACAGTGTAGTCTAACCTATACTTATAGTGGCCTTGGTTCTCTTCCCTCATAGCTTAGGAGGGAAGGGATTCCACAACGGCCAATTTAGAAGAGGACAAGAGTACATCTTATCCTTATGAAAGGTGGTCTTCGCCGGCAAAACTTCTGGTCGTGACGAAGTGGTGGGCTCGGCAATGACATATGTCCTGCCGAGCTTGTGGTCTTGGTCTTGTTGCACTGGAATGGAAACCTTTGGGGGATTCCTTCGGAACCAGCGTACATCCTTGCCTCCTTAGCATGAAAGAGGAAAATGTCTCTCTTGCGCCTGCTGGCGACTTCCTAGCCTTGGTCATCACGGCTCACGTCATCGCGCACCTCGTGAGGCGGGGGGTTTGCATAGAGATCTCCGCTCCTCGGGAGGCAGCCTCGGGAAGCTGCTCCTCGGGAGGTCTTGGTGTCATTCGCCTCGCGAGGGTCTTGCTGGCGAGTCCTTGGGACTGGGCCGTACCGGGCTGTCGATGGTGCCACGTGTTGGGCCGCAGGCAGGCAAGTCTGGGTACCCCGATCCCAGAACACCAACAGGACTCACGAACTTTATGCGGTACTTAGCCAAGGACATGGAACTTGCTTGCCAAGCCGAAGACATTATCCGATGAAGGGCATCAATATCGGCTTCGAATACAAGTTCGGGGGCTAATGATGGTGTCCTGGACTAGGGGGTCTTAGCCTGGGTAGACTAATGTGTGTGCCGGAACACCAGCTCATCAAGGAGGAAGGACTTTGGAGGCCTTCCATGTGTGGCGACCTAAGACTTGGTGTGAACCTCGAGAAGATCTGATTAGATTTGGCATGTAATCCCTCGGTGCCAACCGACCATGTGTAACCCTAGATACCGATGGTATCTATATAAACCAGAGGGTTTAGTCTGTAGAAGGGCATTCATACATTCATCGTCATCATACCCCTAGGGTTTAGACCACAACTCACGATCTCAAGGTATATCAACTATGTACTTTGATACACCCACAATATAAGCAAGAGCAGGATGTAGGGTTTTACCTCCATAGAGAGGGCCCGAACCTGGGTAAACGTTATGTGTTATTTCTCTCGTTACCCATAGATCCGATCTAACAGCTCAGGCCCCCTACCCGAGGTCTGCTGGTTTTGACATCAACAACAGCCCCACCGACTCACGGGTCGCCGACAATTGATGATGTTGTGGCAACGAATATCGCCACAATGGTCCTGGAAGAGCTGCAGGTGGCCATGTTCACGGTGCCCCTTCTGGTTGTGCTGAACGGAGCCGTGGTGACCTTGCTGCACCCCATGAGGGTGGGATGCATGGATGTGATGCTCGCGAGGGAGGCCATGGCCCCCGTGGGTTTTCTGCTGATAACCGGCTATGAGCTACACATGATGGTGATGACATCTCCCATGAAGATCTCTCCAAGCATGGTGATGAAGACGAAGGCATGGGGAACTATGAACCATACTCCTCGCCTTGCCGTGGTGCTGCTTTGGGTCGCCATGGTCATCATTATGACCGTCGTGATCAAGATAACCGTGAAAACCAAGCTAGAGTGAAGCTACATGTGCCATCCTTCATGGAAAAGAGGATCCAGACGCATATATTGAGTGGGGGAGAAGTGCGATCAGATTTTCCGCATCCATGGTTTTTTCTGAAACAAAGATAGTTGATCTTGTTGTCATGGAGTTCTCTGGTTATGTGCTTACATGGTGGAACCAGCTGCAAGGTGACCGTTTGATGTCGGGTAATAATTATATCCGTGGCTGGACTTTGATGAAGCAAGTCATGCGGCATTGTTTTGTTACATCATACTATGAGAAGAAATTGTACAAGAGGTTACAGAGGCTTGTCCAAGGTTCTCGCACTGTCAAGGAGTACTATAAGGTGATGGAGAAGCTGTTGATTCGGACAAAAACCCAAGAGAGTGATGAAGCAAAGATAAAGAGATTCTTACATGGGCTGAATGATGAGATATATGATTTTGTGGAGGTGTTTCCTTATGATTTGATGTCTGGTGTTGTATGTCGAGCTATGAGAGTGGAGAAGAAGAACATGTGTAATGGTCGATCCCAGAATTTCAAAAACTGTCCCACTACTCCTTCATGGCAACAACCACACCCTTCATCCTCGATGGCATCTTCACCAACAATTCATATTTAGGATAGGGGAAGCATTGCTTTGGCTGGAGCTTATTCTCCTCCACCGGCAACTTCTCTGGAGAGCAAAATCTTTCCAAACCCATATGGGAGAGAGAATCCACACCCCAAAAAACTTGCTGTTTCAGAGTGACAAGAAAGAAGAGTTGAGTGGCTACACAAAATATGAGCGAGAGTGTACGTATCACAAAATCCCACCACTTGAGAGTGACACAAAAAGAGAGTTGAGTGAATCCACCAAATGTGAGGATGAATGCCCACTTCCAAAAATTCCACAAATTGAGTACAAGGAAACTTTATTGGCTGCTAACGACTTACCATCAACTCTTCCTAGTGTTGTACTTGATCTTTTGCAGGAGTATGAGGATGTGTTTCCCAAGGAGGTGCCACCCGGATTGCTAGCAAATTGAGGCATTGAACACCAAGTTGACTTGGTTCCGGGTGTCCCACTAGCCAACAGACCACCATACCAAACAAACCTAGATGAGACGAAGGAAAGTCAGAGGCAAGTAGAAGATCTTCTTAATAAAGGTTTCTACCACTGGTTCATGAAGGATTTCAGCACCCTTGCTGCACTAGTGAATGGATTACCGAAGAAAGGCACTCCATTGAAATGGGGTGATGCTCAAGACAAGTCCTTCCAAGAACTAAAGAGGAGGTTGACATCAACCCTGTTGCTTTCGCTTCCTGATTTTAGTAAGACATTTGAGATTAGAAACATAAAAGATCTCCACCCAAATATACCACACAATCAGCAAGACTGGATTAGTGAATTGTGTGAGTCGATTAAATGTGAGGTTGAGGTTTTCCACCACAAGATTATAGAAATGAGTGAACCACAACATAATATACCACCTCAGCCAAGAGAGAGGATTAGTGAGTTGTGCAAGTCCACCAAAAGTGAGCTTGAGGTGTTTCCACCCAATATCAAAGAGATGAGTGATCCACCAGATAAAAGGCAGATGATTGTTCAATTACTAAACATTCACAAAGTTCTCTTTCTTTGAAGTATGTGTAGATGCAAAAATCATACTTAGCTGCCCTCCTACAACAATGGGAGGATGAGATTTGTGAACAATCATGGCGCACATGGAGTACCATCAAACAAACATCATGTGGGGTAAGTGATCTTCAAAAAGTCATGGAAGTACTCCGTGAGGTAAAAGAAAAGAGGTCATTCGTCTTGAAGCACCCAGAGCTATGCACTTATGAGCTCTTAAAGCGTTGGTGTGATGAAATCAAAGAAAAGATGTCCTCTATGTCATCCATCCAACAATACCCTTTTGTTAGTCATAATGAACCATCAAGAAGCCAACAAAACTAAAAAATTAAATATGCTTATTCAACTTTTCCTTGGCCAAGATATTTTGTATTGTCCTCGTGCTATTTTTTTGTAGTCTGAAGGAAGTCGAGGGCGCCTTTTCTTCAAGAGAGGGAGGATGATATGAACATGGATGTGCCTGATTACAAGTTGGTACTCCATGGAAATGTTAGTTGGGAGGAATTGCTGAGTCGAACCAACATTTGAAGCTCACAAAGGCGAAAGCTGAACTTATGCATTTGGTAGAATCTTTGCATTGCTTCTTTGTACGGGCCTATTTTATTTTGTGTGATACCAGCTAGAGTCGGGAACGACTCATTTTCAAGAGGGGGAGGATGAGGAGGACATGAAAACCATTAAACACTTAAAGTCAAGGACGACTCCTTTTCAAGCGGGGGGGGGTGATGTGGACATGACAACCATTTATACATCCCCGTTCATCAAAGGAGAAATCATAATAATTTGTGTCAAACGAATACATTGCCAGGTGAACTCTAACTTAAGTTCGTACTATAATTTTGAACACTTGGCTGCACTTTCATCTCCTTTGTTGTTGATTGAACTCAAGTGCAATATCGAAGAGGGCCAAGCACATTTCAGTCCCTGCAAAACAATGTTTTATGGAAAAAAAAGTTAGGAGTTCATGAAGAAATAAGTCGTCTGCTGAAGAAACATTGTTTTGGTGCTGGTGAAACAATGTTTTGCATGAGTTTGGATATCCCAACTTGCGAAAGGTTTTCAGAACTCGAGTTTGCTGCCGAAGGAAACGTTATTTGACTCCAATGAACAATGTTTGGTCGAGAACGGCCAACCACCTCCAACGAGAGATTTCCATAAGCTACCTCATTAAGTCTCGAAGCCATTCAGTCAAACGAAAGCTGATTCTCTTTCACACCTAAGCTGGTTCCCAAAGCTAGTTTGATTTCACACCTATCCAGGGGGGTTGTCCCGATTATAAATAGGCTAGCTCTTCCCTTATTTGGGGACTTTTGCCATTTCTATCAAAGATCAATGACATAGAATCCTCCTGAGATTGGAGAGCCCTTGTTATCCTTATTCTCATGATTCCTTGAGAAATTGCTCCTAATTCGTGCTCCACGGCTAGATCGTGTTATGTGGGTTATATTCATGGTTTCCCTTGCGGATTGCACCTATCCCGTGCTCCATGACTTAAGAGTGGTTGTAGGGTAGTACTGCTGGTTCTGGATCGGCGTATGTTCGTATTGCAGGCTTCGGTGAGCATCCTCCTTGTCGGGTCAAAATCTCTTATTTTCCATTTTCCGGCTGCTTGCAGCTAGTTATCCCCATCCATATATCGATCCTACGCCGCGAAGATCGGACCTCCCCTTGTGCACCCTCTTCTCCGAAGATGGTGTCGCATCATTTCCCCCCTCCAAGTGTGAAAAGATCATGAACTAGGGTTCCACCCTACAACAAGTTGGCGCTCTCAAGTACTACAAGCCAAACACTGCTACCACAACATTGCATAACCTATACATGGATTCTAAGCATATGGACTCACTCATGCAGACATACTCATCAATAAGATCGCCATGTATTCCGTATGCAAGCATCCGAATAGTTGTAGAACATTTTTGATAAGAGGAGAAGCCAACCATTCCTAGGGCATCCTTCTTGCATACGAAATAATCATCGTACGCCACCCCCTCCCAGATACGATTGAACACATGTCTAGCCATCCGAAAGCGGCACTGGAATAAGTTGTGTTTGAAGAGTTGGGAAGCGAACTTGAAGTAGTCCTCCCAGAGTAGGCAATGGCTGCTCTCTTTATTATGATTCAACGCCGGAACATGTGTAACGCCCCGAGACCGATGTGCCAGGTGTCGTCCAGTTATTCGTTGTTGTTGCCTTGTCATTTTCTTGTGTGTTGCATTTAATCATGTCATCATGTGCATAGCATCATCATGTTTTCAAAACTTGCATCCGTCCCGGCCTCCTCGTTCTCTCCGTTGTCCGTTCTGAGCCCATACACACTTGCACGCGCCCGCGGCATGTCCGAATTATTATTTTATAAGTGGCAGAAAAATGTTCTTGGAATGGGTTGAGAGTTGACGTGTGGTCTTATTATAGTGTAGATAGACCGCTGTCAAGTTTCATCGCATTCGGAGTTCGTTGATAGCCCAACGGATAACTATAAGCGGCAATATAGCGGTCTAACGTCGGACGTTTTCGGTATCCGGAAACCATGCGGGCTCTCTCTCTCTTCTCCCCTCGCAGTCTCGCCACAGCCCACCTAGTCCATCCTCCTACCCTCTTCGCTTCGAGTTGTCCGATGCGACCGCACGGTCCGAAACCCCCCTCGCAGACAAAGGCATCGAACCCCTCACGCGCGTCCAAATTGTCCCGAACCCGACCCGGAGTCGTCACCGTTAGGTCCGGATCAACCCCAAACATCCTAAAATATCTTCGTTAATTTGTTTGGACTCCCGAAGCATTTCATTCTTGACCGTCCAATTTTAATCGGATGATCCAAAATCCCCTCCTTTTTCATATATATAGTCCGCCCCTAGTCTATTTTGGACAACCCTAAAAATCCTTCCCTTGTCCCTAGTCGCGCCGCCACCCACTCAGCATCTTCATCGGGATCCCTCCACATCCACCCTCTCTCCCTCGATTTCCCGATCGGGCCAACCACCTCCTCCCCTCGATCTAACCCTCCTCGCTCTCCTCGTCGTCCAGGGAGACGAGCTCCCCACGGCGCCCATGGCCATGTGCCCCTGCTCCTTCTTCTCCTTTCCCCCTCTTCCTCCCTGACCATTTCTCGCGCCCGTGTCCAACAGGAGCGCGTCGCGCAGCCGCCGCTTGGAGCTCCATGACCGCGCCTCCCTCTCCCGTCTCCGGTCAGATCCATTACCCAGGGACCGGATCCGCCACCGGCCCGCTCCTCGGCAGAGAAGCTCGCCGCAGCTCCTCCCCGTCGTCCTTGCCCCGCCTCCAGAACGCCAGGGACCCTGCCGCCGATCTCCTCCTGCCGGCGCCCTTCGCCACCCAGGCGAGTCCCGGCCTCGTCCACAGCTCCAGTCGCGCGCCGCCCACCGGAGACCGCCAAGTCCATCGCCGGCCTCCCCTGCTTCTACGTGCGAGCACGCGAGGACGAGGACAGCAGCGCCAAGTCCCGCTCGGTTCAGCCCGCGTTGACCGCTCCAGCGACCACGCGCTCGCCTAGCGCCTCGACTGGGCTGCCGCCAAGATCCAGCCTGCTTCCCCTTCAGATCCAGCCGGCCCAATGTGAGCAGCCGCCCAGCCCATCCTCTCTGTTGGCCCAACTTGCACCAGATTCGGCCTGCCATGTTTTTTTCTGCTCTGAATGAATTTGTCTATTATTTCAGAGACTGTAGTTTTACAGTTTGGACCCTAAATTTCATGCATTTAATAACTCATCAACCGTGCATCACATGTAAAAACTTAATATATGAAAGTTGCTTAGAATTTTGTGTAGATTAATAATATGCTGTTTTTCATCCATGTTAAAAAGGTTTAACTTGCTGTTTGAATTAATTTGCATAAATGCCATGTTAACACGATTTATTTCATAACTAATTAACCGTAACTCGGATTATAATAAACTTTATATGTAAATGGGGTAGAATAATGCATAGATTAACATGGCGCACTTTATTTTGCTGTTTAATAACTCTAAAATATGTTTTAGGGCAGAACAGTACCAAATTCAAATATTGCTCATGAGGATTTTCCGGGATTGTTGTTCGTTGTTCCGGCCTCATTTAAACTTGCCTAGATAGGTAGTTTTCATTTGCTTCACCTCTTGCCATGTTTAACAACATTTAATATTGATGAGTAGCATAACCGAGAGAGAACTAAATAATTGATGTGGTGTTTCGTCAATATGCAACTCGTTGCATATTGAGCTCCACTTAATTTGTAGTATTGTTTGTGCACTTTGCCATGCCATGCCTCATTAAACCGGTCATGCATCATACTTGTTTGTGCATCATGCCATGGTTATGCTTGTGTGTTTACCATGTTGTTTGTTTCTTTCCGGGTTGCTTCTCTCGATAGCTTCGGTTCCGTTCCGGAGTTGTGAGGATTCGTTCGACTACGTATGTTTGTCTTCTTCATGGAATCGTTCTTCTTCCTTGCGGGATCTCAGGCGAGATGACCATACCCTCGAAATCACTACTATCTTTGCTATGCTAGTTTGCTCGCTCTTTTGTTATGCCAATGCTACGATGCCTACCATTTGCTTGTCAGCCTCCCAAATTGCCATGTCAAACCTCTAACCTTTGACACCTTTTCTATGCAAACTGTTGTTTGGCTATGTTACCGCTTTGCTCAGCCCATCTTATAGCGTTGTTAGTTGCAGGTGAAGATGAAGTTTGTTCCTTGTTGGAACATGGAGATGTTGTTCCTTGTTGGAACATGTTTACTTGTTGGGATATCACAATATCTCTTATATTATTAACGCATCTATATATTTGGTAAAGGGTGGAAGGCTCGGCCTTATGCAGTGTTTTGTTCCTCTTGCCGCCTTAGTTTCCGTCATACCGGTGTTATGTTCCCGGATTTTTGCGTTCCTTACTGCGGTCGGGTGATTTATGGGACCCCTTGACGATTCGCTTTGAATAAAACTCCTCCAAAGAAGGCCCAACCTTGGTTTTACCATTTGCCTCACCTAGCCTTTTTTTTCCCTTGGGTTTCGGAGCCCGAGGGTCATCTTTATTACCCCGGGCCGTGCTCGTTGTGAGTGTTGGTCCAAACCGTCAACCGCGGTGGTACCGGGGTAACTCTGGGCTGGCCTACCGGAAGTTTGGACAATCCGGTGTGCCCGAGAATGAGATATGTGCAGCTCCTATCGGATTTGTCGGCACATTCGGGCGGCTTTGCTGGTCTTGTTTTACCATTGTCGAAATGTCTTGATGTACGGGATACCGAGTCGATCGGAGTGACTCGGGTGAAGGTCTATTCTTCGTTGATCGCGAGAGCTTGTCATGGGCTAAGTTGGGACACCCTGCAGGGTTTAAACTTTCGAGAGCCGTGCCCGCGGTTATGTGGCAGATGGGAATTTGTTAATGTCGGTTGTAGAAAACCGAAGTTGACCTTAATTAAAATACATCAACCGTGTGTAACCGTGATGGTCTCTTTCCGGTGAGTCCGGAAGTGAACACGGTGTTGGAGTTATGCTTGACGCAGTTGCTATAGGATCACTTCTTGATCATACTTTTATCGACCGTGCTTTGCCTTCTCTTCTCGCTCTCATTTGCGTATGTTAGCCACCATATATGCTAGTCGCTGCTGCAGCTCCACCTCATGCCTTTACCTTACCCATAAGCTTAAATAGTCTTGATCTCGCGGGTGCGAGATTCTTTGAGTCCCCGTGGCTCGAGATACTTCAAAACCAGTTTGCGGTGCCTATGTTGCGAAAGGTGGCGCAACCAAGATCAAGGAGGAGCTCGATGAAGATCTTGTCCTTTGTGTTGTTTCGTTCTAGTTGGTCGAGAGTGGAGCCCGGTTAGGGTCGATCGGGGACCTTTTGTCGATTTGGGGTTCTTCTTTTATTTTGGTTCCGTAGTCGGACCTTGATTGTATCTGGATGATGTAATGCTTTATTCATGTAATTGTGTGAAGTGGCGATTGTAAGCCAACTATGTATCTCTTTCCCTTATGTATTACATGGGTTGTGTGAAGATTACCTCACTTGCGACATTGCTTTCAATGCGGTTATGCCTCCAAGTCGTGCTTCGACACGTGGGAGATATAGCCGCATCGAGGGCGTTACAACATGCCCCGGGATCGAGGCCCAAAACATCGGCCGCTGCCTATTAATTGTTGGCAAACATAGCATGCAATTTCAAAAAAATCCTACTCTCATGCAAGATCTATCTAGGAGATGCATGGCAACGACACGGGAGGAGTGTGCCCTCATAGACCGAAAGCGGAAGCATTTTCTTAACGCGGTTGATGTAGTCGAACGTCTTCTCGTTTTGACCGATCAAGTACCGAACGTACGGCACCTCCAAGTTTTGCACACGTTCAGTGCATTACGTCCTTCTAGCTAATGATCTAGCAGAGTGTCGAGGAAGTAGACGAGTTTCTTCAGCACAACGGCGTGGTGACGGTGATGGTGATGTGATCCGCACAGGGCTTCACCTAAGCACTGCGAAAAAATGACGAGAGGCATAAACTATGGAGGGGGCGCCGCACACAACTAGGAACAATTGATGTGTGTTGTAGGCACCCCCTCCCCATAAAGGAGGGAGGGGAAGGGAGCCACCTCTAGGCGCGCCCAAGTAGGAGGAATCCTACTTGGGCTCCTAGTAGGATTCCCCCCTCCCTTTCCTTTTACCGGAGAGGGGAAAGAGGGGGAGAAGGAAAGAGGGTGGCGCCGCCCCCTCCCCTAGTCCAATTCGGCCTCCTTCCTTGGTGGGGGGGCGTGCCACCCCTTGTGGGCTGGTGTGCCTCCCTCCTCTGGCCCATATGGCCCATATCTTCCCCCAAGGGGTTCCAGTAACCTTCCCGGTACTACGATATGTATCTGATACATCCCGGAACACTTCCGGTGTCCGAATACTATCATCCAATATATCAATATTTACCTCTCGACCATTTTGAGACTCCTCTTCATGTCCGTGATCTCATCCGGAACTCCGAACAACATTCGGTCACCAAATCACATAACTCATATAATACAAATCGTCATCGAACGTTAAGCGTGCGGATCCTACGGGTTCAAGAACTATGTAGACATGAACGAGACACCTCTCTGTTCAATAACCAATAGCGGAACCTAGATGCTCATATTGGCTCCCACATATTCTACGATGATCTTTATCGGTCGAACAGTTATGACAACATACGTTATTCCCTTTGTCATCGGTATGTTACCTGCCCGAGATTCGATCGTCAGTATCTTCATACCTAGTTCAATCTCGTCACCGGCAAGTCTTTTTACTCGTTTGGTAATGCATCATCCCGCAACTAACTCATTAGTCACATTGCTTGCAAGGCTTCTTACGATGTGCATTACCAGGAGGGCCGAGAGATACCTCTCCGGTACTCGGAGTGACAAATCCTAATCTCGATCTATGCCAACCCAACAAACACCTTCGGAGATACCTGTAGAGCATCTTTATAATCACCCAGTTACGTTGTGACGTTTGATAGCACACAAGGCATTCCTCCGGTGTCCGGGAGTTGCATAATCTCACAGTCGGAGGAATATAAATTTGACATGAAGAAAGCAGTAGCAATAAAACTGAACGATAATTATGCGAAGCTAATGGATGGGTCTTGTCCATCACATCATTCTCCTAATGATGTGATCCCATTCATAAAATGACAACACATGTCTATGGCTAGGAAACTTTAACCATCTTTGATCAACGAGCTAGTCAAGTAGAGGCATACTAGGGACACAGTGTTTTGTCTATGTATTCACACATGTATCAAGTTTCCGGTTAATACAATTCTAGCATGAATAATAAAATTTATCATGAATAAGGAAATATAAAATAACAACTATATTATTGTCTCTAGGGCATATTTCCTTCAGTCTCCCACTTGCACTAGAGTCAATAATCTAGATTACATTGTAATGATTCTAGCACCCATGGAGTCTTGGTGCTGATCATGTTTTGCTCATGGAAGAGGGTTGGTCAACGGGTCTGCCACATTCAGATCCGTATGTATTTTGCAAATCCCTATGTCTCCCTCCTTGACTATATCTCGGATGGAGTTGAAGTGTCTCTTGATGTGTTTGGTCTTTTTGTGAAATCTGGATTCCTTCGCCAAGGCAATTAATCCAGTATTGTCACAAAAGATTTTCATTGGACCCGATGCACTAGGTATTACACCTAGTTTGGATATGAACTCCGTCATCCAGACTCCTTCATTTGATGCTTCCGGAGCAGCTATACACTCCACTTCACACGTAGATCCCGCCACGACGCTCTTCTTGGAACTGCACCAACTAACAGCTCCACCATTCAATAAAAATACGTATCCGGTTTGTGACTTAGAGTCATCCGGATCAGTGTCAAAGCTAGCATCGATGTAACCACTTACGACGAGATCTTTGTCACCTCCATAAATGAGAAACATATCCTTAGTCGTTTTCAAGTACTTCAGGATGTTCTTGACCGCTGTCCAGTGATCCACTCCTGGATTACTTTGGTACCTCCCTGCTAAACTTATAGCAAGGCACACATCAGGTCTGGTACACAGCATAGTATACATGATAGAACCTATGGCTGAGGCATAGGGAATGACTTTCATTTTCTCTCTATCTTCTGCAGTGGTCGAGCATTGTAACACCGGCGAACCTTTCTTTGACTGATCCATTTTGAACTTCTTCAAAACTTTATCAAGGTATGTGCTTTGTGAAAGTCCTATCAAGCATCTTGATCAATCTCTATAGATATTTATGCCCAATATATAAGCAGCTTCACCGAGGTCTTTCATTGAAAAACTTTTATTCAAGTATCCTTTTATGCTATCCAGAAATTCAATATCGTTTCCAATCAACAATATGTCATCCACATATAATATTAGAAATGTTATACAGCTCCCACTCACTTTCTTGTAAATACAGGCTTCTCTAAAAGTATGTATAAATCCATATGCTTTGATCACCTCATCAAAGCGTATATTCCAACTCCGAGATGCTTGCACCAGTCCATAAATGGATCGCTGGAGCTTGCACACTTTGTTAGCACCTTTAGGATCGATAAAACCTTCTGGTTGCATCATATACAACTCTTCTTTAATAAATCCATTAAGGAATGCAATTTTGACATCCATTTGCCAGATTTCATAATCATAAAATGCGGCAATTGCTAACATGATTCGGACAGACTTAAGCATCGCTACGGTTGAGAAAGTCTCATCATAGTCAACTCCTTGAACTTGTCGAAAACCTTTTGCAATAAGTCGAGCTTTATAGACAGTAACATTACCATTAGCGTCAGACTTCTTCATGAAGATCCATTTATTCTCTATGTGTCGCCGATCATCAGGCAAATCCACCAAAGTCCACACTTTGTTCTCATACATGGATCCTATCTCAGATTTCGTGGCCTCAAGCCATTTATCGGAATCTGGGCTCATCATAGCTTCTTCATAGTTTGTAGGTTCGTCATGGTCAAGTAACAGGAGTTCCAGAACGGGATTACCATACTACTCTGGTGCGGATCGTGCTCTGGTTGACCTATGAGGTTTTGTAGTAACTTGATCTGAAGTTTCATGATCATTATCATTAGCTTCCTCTATAGTTCGTGTAGGCATCACGGGAACGCATTTCTCGGATGAGTTACTTTCCAAATTGAGAGAAGGTACAATTACCTCATCAAGTTCTACTTTCCTCCCACTCACTTCTTTTGAGAGAAACTCCTTCTCTAGAAAGGTTTCATTCTTGGCAACAAAGATCTTGCCTTCGGATTTGTGGTAGAAGGTGTACCAATTGTTTCTAGGGTATCTAATGAAGACACACTTCTACGATTTAGGTTCGAGCTTATCATGCTAAAGCCTTTTGACATAAGCATCGCATCCCCAAACTTTAAGAAACGACAGCTTAGGTTTACTGCCAAACCACAGTTCATACAGTGTCGTCTCAACGGATTTTGATGGTGCCCTATTTAATGTGAATGCAGTTGTCTCTAATGCATAACCCCAAAACGATAGTGGTAAATCTGTAAGAGACATCATAGATCGCACCATATCTTATAAAGTACGGTTACGACGTTCAGACACACCATTACGTTGTGGTGTTCCAGGTGGCGTGAGTTGTCAAACTATTCCACATTGTTTTAAATGAAGGGCAAACTCGTAGCTCAAATATTCACCTTCATGATCAGATCGTAGAAACTTTATTTTCTTGTTACGATGATTCTCCACTTCACTCTGAAATTCTTTGAACTTTTCAAATGTTTTAGACTTGTGTTTCATTAAGTAGATATGCCTGAGGGAGTCCCGGATTAAGGGGTCCTCAGACAGCCGGACTATATACATAGGCTGGACTGCTGGGCTATGAAGATACAAGATAGAAGACTTCTCCCGGTGTCTGGATGGGATTCTCCTTTGCGTGGAAGGCAAGCTTGGTGATTCGGATATGTAGATTCCTTTCTTTGTAACCGACTTTTTGTAACCCTAGCCCCCTCCGGTGTCTATATAAACCGGAGGGTTTAGTCCATAGAGAGGACAACAATCATAATCTCATAGGCTAGACTTCTAGGGTTTAGCCATTACGATCTCGTGGTAGATCAACTCTTGTAATACTCATATTCATCAAGATCAATCAAGTAGGAAGTAGGGTATTGCCTCCATAGAGAGGGCTCGAACCTAGGTAAACATTGTGTCCCCCGCCTCCTGTTACCATTAGCCTTAGATGCACAGTTCGGGACCCCCTACCCGAGATCCGCCGGTTTTGACACCGACATTGGTGCTTTCATTGAGAATTCCGCTGCATCGTCACCAGAAGGCTTGATGGCTCCATTAATCATCTACAACAACGCAGTCCAGGGGGAGATCTCCCCCCCCCCCCGGACATATTTTCGTATTCGGCGGCTTCGCACTGCGGGCCAACTCGCTTGGCCATCTAGAGCAGATCGATAGCAATGCCCCTGGCCATTAGGTCAGATTTGGAAGCCTGAATTTTGTGGCTGATATCCGTGGAGACTTGATCTTCGACGGATTCAAGCCCATGACGGCTGTCCCCTGCCACCACGATGAACATGACCTAAATCTATCATCTGGCCATGCTCCGGAGATAGCGCCCGTAACCGCTCTGGCCCTAGAGCCGGAGCGGACTGCGTCGTCCGAAGATGGGAGGCTCAACCTCGCCACGGAAACCGTAGACTTAGCGGCGCTCGAGCCACACACAGACCCAACATCAAGTTGGGCTTGTATCGCTAGAACCTCGAACTTGTCTCCGGCCATAGGTTCCAGACCACGTGCATCCGCGCCCATCGAACCTGATTGGGCGCAGATCTTGGAATTCAGCTCCGCAGACATCTTCCAGCACTCGCCTCTTGGTGATGTGTTAAACTCATTGAAATCCCTCTCCTTGTCAGGGGACTCCCGGCCGAACTATATCCGGCTCGAATGGGAAGCGGACGACGAAGTACTTCGTTTCCCACCCACCACCCACTTCATTGCCGTCGTCGAATACTTAACCGACATGCTCGATTACGGCTCCGAGAACATCGACGGTATGGACGACGATGCCGGAGAGGAGCAAGCACAAAAACCACCACCCTTAGGGCAGTGGATAGCTACATCCTCATACGATATGTACATGGTGGACACACCTAAGGAGAAGGAGGCCGACGGCGATAACAGCATGCATGTCGATGAACCTCCCAAGCGCCGGCGTCAGAAATGCCAACCTCGATCCGGCAAAAGGAAAAACAGCAACATTGTCATGGATGACGGTGATAATCTGAACAAAGCCGAGGACCCCGTAAACCCAGCGTTGGAGCAGGGCGTGCGAGAGGACGGCGAACACAGTCCGGAGATGTTGTCTGACCACAGCGATGCCGAAGATAGCAATTATCAACCTGTCTCGGAAGAAGAGATCAGCCTGGGCGACGACGAATTCATCATCCCAGAAGAACCATTAGAACAAGAACGCCTCCATCAAAGGCTTATCGCCACTGCAAGGAGCCTGAAAAGAAGAAGCAGCGGCTTAAAGCTGCACAGGACACGCTCAATGACAAATGGAACGAAGTGCTAGACGCTGAGGAGAAATATGACGGTAATCGCCAAAAAAAGAGCTATCCTAAACGTAAGCTGCTACCCAAATTCGACGACGAGGCTATTGCGTGTATACCACCGAAAAACAATACGGCTGACAAGCCGGACCGACCACCTCATGGTGGAGACAGAGCGGCTAGCAATGCCGCACACAAACCTGCACCCCCTCCCCGTAAAGGAAGGAAGGTCGCAGCTCAGGACTAGACACACGATCTATGTGAAGACCTATACAAAAAGGCTGGCAAAACCAGGTCCATCTATGGATCCAGGGAACGTGCTCCTATACGGGATCACAATTATCAAACCAAAAACGCTGGTCACTTACCAATTCGGAACCAATACTGAACATTACAATCGTCGGACATACGCCACGACACAGCCAAATACAGGGGTGCCGCACACCCCCTATGCTTCACCGACGAGGTGTTGGAACATGATTTTCTAGAAGGGTTCAAACCCGTAAACATCGAGGCATATGATGGAACGAGGGACCCTGCGGTTTGGATAGAAGACTTTATTCTTCACATCCACATGGCTCGCGGAGATGATCTCCACGCCATCAAATACTTACCCCTCAAGCTAAAAGGACCAGCTCGGCACTGGCTAAAAAGCCTCCCTAAAAATTCCATCGGAAGCTGGGAGGAACTTGAGGATGCTTTTCGAGCCAATTTCCAAGGGACCTATGTCCGGGCCCCGAATGCAGACGATCTAAGTCACATAATCCAACAACCCGGAGAATCAGCTCATAAGCTTTGGAACCGGTTTCTCACTAAGAAGAACCAAATCATTGACTATCCGGACGCCGAAGCCTTAGCGGCCTTCAAACACAGTGTCCGGGATGAATGGCTAGCCAGGCACCTTGGCCAGGAAAAGGCAAGGACAATGGCAGCCTTAACTACACTAATGACCCACTTTTGCGCGTGCGAGGACAGCTGGTTAGCCCGTAGCAGCACCAGTGACCCCGGCACATCTGAAGTCAGGGATGGCAATGGAAAACCACGACGCAAAACAAACAAATGTCGGAACAATGAAGAAAGCCCAGACAATACAGTGGTAAACGCCGGATTCAGGGGCTCCAGACCCGGTCAAAGGAAGAAGCCATTCAAAGGCAACAAAAATGGTCCATCCAGCCTGGATAAGATCCTAGACAGGCCCTGCCAGATCCACGGCACTCCTGATAAACCAGCCAATCATACCAATAGAGAATGTTGGGTCTTCAAGCAGGCCGGCAAACTCAATGCCGAACACAAAGGGAAAGGACCTTAGAGTGAAGACGAGGACGAATCTTGTCAGCCGAACACGGGGGGACAGAAGAAATTTCCACCAGAGATCAAAACAGTGAACATGATCTATGTCACTCATATCCCAAAGAGGAGCGCAAGCGCGCACTCCGAGAGGTCTATGCCATCGAGCCCGTCGCCCCCAAATTCAACCCATGGTCAGCCTGTCCGATAACCTTTGATCGCAGGGATCATCCGACTAGTATCCGTCACGGGGGTTCGGCTGCCCTAGTGCTCGACCCAATAATCGATGGATACCACCTCACTCGAGTCCTTATGGACGGTGGCAGTAGTCTCAATCTGATATATCAGGACACCATCCGCAAGATGGGGATAGACCCGTCAAGAATCAAGCCAAGCAGCACTACCTTTAAAGGAGTTATACCGGGCGTAGAAGCCCGCTGCACGGGCTCCCTAACATTGGAGGTTGTATTCGGCTCTCCCGACAACTTTTGAAGCGAAGAACTAACCTTCGGCATAGCTCCATTCCGAAGTGGCTATCATGCACTACTCAGAAGAACGGCCTTCGCCCATTTTAATGCAGTCCAGCATTATACATATCTAAAAATAAAAATGCCTAGACCACGTGGCGTCATTATGGTCAGCGGAAATAAGGAGCGCTCTCTTCGTACAGAAGAATACATGGCGGCTCTAGCAGTCGAAGCACAAAACGGCCTATTCAAGCCAAATAGCTCATCTGTCGTCAAGACCGCGGACACAGCTAAACATATTCGGCGCACACCTCAGTGCGGAAGCTCGGATAAACCCGAGCTCGATTAGCAGCTCCGCCCCCATCGACCACCCCATAAGGAGATAGCACATGTGCCACGTATACATAAATATACACTCAAAACTCCTCGGGTGGCGACGGGGGCACACTGCACACAAAAAGTCCATAGTTTGGCTCGACCCTATTCGGACTCCACAAGTTATATTTCACGGTTCATTAAAACGAACCAGTTGTGCTTACGGCCACACCAGATTCTTTTACCTGGTTTTTTTCTCCTTTTTACAGGGCCATCACACTATACCCTTCAAGGACACCTCACAACGGAGAAAAAGGCGCAGACGTGCAGCAGGGCCCCACATTAAAGTTTATTTTTTAGATTAAGACCCTGTGTAAACCTTTTTATCTCTCTTTGTTTTATACTTTCCTGGCATGTAAAATGTCCAAGAAAGATATCGGCATTACCTGTAAATATACGGCTCGCCATACTAAAGTGGATGTTATAGAAGCAGCTTGGTTCGTATTGTGTTTTGAGATTTATGCTCTCACCACCTGCGCTCTTTCCCCACGTCGGATTGCCATACATGCCTTGATACCAGGATCTATCAGAAGCGGTTGTATTCAGCCGGGTGTATATTGTAAAGTCTGAACGCCTATAGGGAGTGTTCGTCGTCGCGAGTTTGGCCTTATATCCATTAGCTCCAAATCATGTCTTTGGTCAATAGTTGGGTTGCCCGGCTCCTGTGCTCACTACCTTACGTTCCGCTATATCGTCTAGGGTAGTAAAGGGAGAACTACTGCGATTGTGTCCTGGTTCATCCGGATGAGCACCTTAGTAGAGAAAGCCGAAAGCTGACTGTCATGATGCGGCGAGAGCTGGTCAACCACTCGATGACTAAGAGGGATCTTCATGATTCCTTCCGCATTAACGAAGGACCGTTTTTCCGGTCACGTATGCAAACACACCGTATTCGGATAACCGTGGACATACCAGGGGCTATATAGTAGCCCCACCATCAAACTCCTATGGCTAAGTGAAAGTGTTAAAGCCCTATAGTCCGATTGCCTAGTTCGCCGCACTAAACACCTCCTTAACGGACCAAGACATTGGGTCAAGTGTGATCAAGTGCTTTTTCGAACACCCTCACGTTATACGCGAGGGGGCTGAAGCCGACGACTGTAAACTTTCAGATTATATAAAACAAAAAGACAGCCGCACAGAAATTTAAGGCAAAAAGTATAAAAACACAGCCTTAAATATATCATAATATTGTTATTACAATTTCGATACAATTCACTCGAACATAATATCTTTCGAGCACTGACCCTCTATTAAGCGGACACCCTCTAGGACATCTTCAAAGTAATGTTCTGCCATGTTAAGGTCCTTGCCTTCAGGTGGACTCTGCGCTGCAATATCGGTGGCCTTCATCTTCGCCCAGTACATCTTCACACGGGCAAGGGCCATCCGTGCACCTTCTATGCACGTTGACCACTTAACAGCATCGATATGCGGCACCGCATTAACAAGTTGCTGCACCAACCCGAAATAATTGTTCGGAATGCGCTCGGTTGGCCACAGTCGGGCTATGACGTCCTTCATGGCAGTACCGGACATCTTGTGGAGCTCGGCCCACTTGGCCATATGTTCGTTCAACAGCGGACGCTTTGGCGTGTCAAATTGCGACCAAAATAGCTTTTTCGTCGCATGTCCATCTTGCACGTGGAAAAACTGATTCGCATCGGCAGCACTCTTCGGCAGGTCCATAAAGGCGTCTGGAGAACTCCATTGTCGATTAAGCGGAGCATACTTCGGATCGCCAAACTTAGTTTGCAATAAAAAGGGCTTACCAGCCGCGATCTCCCCGGCTTGTCGGATCTCCTCCCGAGCTGCTCTAGGCTCAGACCGGGCTTCCTTCGCCTCTTTTAAGGCCTTGTCAAGATTGGCCGCTCTGGCTTTGTTATCTTTCTCAAGAACTTGGCATCGACTAGTGGCATCCTTCAGCTCAAGTGCCATAGTAGATATTCTCTCCTCGCACTGACGCCGAGCAGTCTGCTCGGCCTTTAATTCGGCGGCTACCTTTTCAGCAGCCGCATTACTCATCCTGGCTTGCTCGTTGGCCCGGGCAAGTTCTGTCCGAAGGGTTTCAACTGTGGCGGCACATCTGCAGTTATGCATATACAAATTCTCAGTACCATGCTCATTTTATAATACTAGCATGTACTGAGTGCCCCAAAGACATACCTTGCGCCTTGTCGAGCCACTTGTTAATAAGCGTGATGTCATCATCCGCTACATCAACTTTCTGCTTCAGATGTGATACCTCTGCAGCTTGGGCAGTGGCCACGGATGTAACAGTCTATGTTCCAATTAGTCAGATCATTTCCTGGGCATATATTTTTGATCCTCTGATTGCCTCCCTTTGGATGCCAACCAGAGTCTCAGGGGCTACTATCTATACACAAGTGCAATATACATTTATAAATTACACTACGTACCTCGAAACCTCTTAGTAGGCTCGTGCAGGCTTCATTCAATCCGCTTTTCGCGGACTGAATTCTTTCAACCACCGTACCCATGAAGGTACGATGCTCCTCTGAGACGGACGCATGCTGCAACATGTCCATCAATGTATCCAGTGCCTCCGGATCTGGAACAAGTCGCGTCGTCCCTCAGACATTGGACAGCCCGGGACTCTTGTTGTTCCCCGTATGGGCCGCACACCCCGGACCCTGGGCGGCCGAAGTATTACCTTTGGTCCCGGTCTTCACTACCCCTTGCGCCACTCGTTGATCGGGAAATATCCTCCGGGACGACACCTCGGTGTCGTTTTCCTTATCAGGCAGGGAGATCTGTGGAGGCGTCTCGCTCTCCATCATCTCCGGAAGAAGATCCCCCGAAGAGGACTATTGAGGAGGGTTGCGTACCGGACAACAAACATATATTTTAAATGTTACCCTCACGACCAAGAAAGAACGGAACATGTTTAAAAAACACCCTGATTCACTTACGTAAGTAAAAGGGCCTATCTTTGCAGAGTGATTGCATGTCAACGTCACCCCCTGATTGGGATACCTTCCCCCTCTTAGAAGCTTCTCTCTTTGAGTCTTCGAAGGCAGCCCTCTTCTTCCCATGAGGAGAAGGGATGTCAGTTCGCCCTTCCCTTCCACCTTTGGAAGTGGAAGTTCCAATCTCCCCGGACAAATTGCCTGGTGTGCCTCCATCCGCCTTGGGCCTCTTCGCTCTCCTCCTTATCTTCCCCCGCGGGCACTTGATATGGCGCCGGAGCCAGCATCCTTGTTAATACCGGATCGGCAGAGTCTTCGGGAAGTGGAGCCGAACATCTAATTCTCTCCGCCTTCTTTAGCCAGCCTTGGCCGAGTAGAGTTTTATTAGTACATTGTTATGAATAATTTGACTAAACTGTGTTCGGGAGTCAAGTACTTACCGGAGTATCCGTATGATTGCAGTCAAGACCGAGGTCTTCTGTAGTATCCGGCCACTGTTTTTGTGCGCCGAAGGATAAATTCCACATCCCTCTGAGCATTGAGCCGGAGAAGTGTTGAAGGGTCCGTGGACCTTCCGGACTGAACTCCCACATACGGAGAGGATGCCGCTGGCACGGAAGGATCCGGCGGATTAGCATTACTTGGATTACATTGGTGAGGCCGGTGTCCTTTTTAATGAGGCTCCGAATGCAACTTTGCAACATCAGCACTTCATCAGTAGATCCCCAGTCCAGCCCCTTGTTAATCCACGATGCAAGCTGTAAAGGAGGGCCAGATCGAAACGCGGGTGTAGCTGCCCACTTTTTACCACGGGGTTCGGTAACATAAAACCACTCCCGTTGCCATAAGCCAGAAGATTTTGCGAAAGAGCCCTTTGGCCAAGGAGAAGTGGTAAGTTTGCTTATTGAAGCGCCTCCACACTCCGCTTGTTTCCCATCGATTACCTTCGGATTCACGATAAAGGTTTTAAGAAATAAGCCGAAGTGTGGGGAAATCCAGAGGATGGCCTCGCATGTGATGATGAATGCCGAGATATGAAGGAAGGAGTCTGGAGCTAGATCATGGAAATCTAGCCCGTAATAAAACATAAGCCCTCGAACAAAGGGATGGAGAGCAAACCCAAGCCCTCGGAGGAAGTGAGAGATGAACACAACCCTCTCATTGGATCTGGGAGTGGGATTAACCTGTCCTTGAGCAGGAAGCCTGTGGAGGATTTCCACAGTCAGGTATCTTGCCTCCCTGAGCTTTGAGATATCCTCCTTTGTGACAAAAGAGGCCATCCACCGGCCTTGAAGGCTGGGTCCGGACATGGCTGGAAGCTCAAAGCGACTGGATTGACCCTTGAGTGTTGGAACTTAGGGTGGGAGGTAGAGGAAAGGATTGGCGTGGAAAGAAAAGGACAGGTCTTAGCCCCTTTATGAAGGCGATGAATATCAAACGTCCCATCCGTGGCCCTAAAACATGCCTATTCCCAAGGAATCATGCCAACAGAACGGTTGGGTTACCCACGCCCGTGTTGATGACAATCCCGCAATAAGGGGACACGATCTCTGCTTTGACAAGACATGCCAATAAAAACCGCCTCTCGAAACATGGAGTGGCAGGTTAGGAAATGATTTAAAATAATGGCCGGGTGATGACGTAATGCCATGCAACAAAAACTGCCAGCGGATTGGACTCGTGAAAATATTGTACTCTCTACGATTGTGTGTGGAACCTGTTTTGCAGAGCCGGGCACGATTCTTGTGTTCGAAATCTACTTTCAAGTATTCGTAGGAGGAACCCGCCTTGCAATGCCGAAGACGATCTGCGCACCAGACTCATCGTCATTGAAGCATGGTTCACGGGCTACTGAGGGAGTCCCGGATTAAGGGGTCCTCGGACAGCCGGACTATATACATAGGCCGGACTGTTGGGCTATGAAGATACAAGATAGAAGACTTCTTCCCGTGTCTGGATGGGATTCTCCTTTGCATGGAAGGCGAGCTTGGCTATTCGGATATGTAGATTCCTTTCTCTGTAACCGACTTTGTGTAACCCTAACCCCCTCCGGTGTCTATATAAACAGGAGGGTTTAGTCCATAGAGAGGAGAACAATCATAATCTCATAGGCTAGACTTCTAGGGTTTAGCCATTACGATCTCGACGTAGATCAACTCTTGTAATACTCATACTCATCAAGATCAATCAAGCATGAAGTAGGGTATTACCTCTATAGAGAGGGCCCGAACATGGGTGAACATTGTGTCCCCCGCCTCCTGTTACCATTAGCCTTAGACGCACAGTTCGGGACCCCATACCCGAGATCCGCCGGTTTTGACACCGACAATACCCATATCAGATCAAATCATCAGTGAAGGTCAGAAAATAACGATACCCACCACGAGCCTCAACACTCATAGGATCGCATACATCGGTATGTATTATTTCCAATAAGTCATTAGCTCGTTCCATTGTTCCAGAGAACAGAGTTTTAGTCATCTTGCCCATAAGGCACGGTTCGCAAGTATCAAATGATTCATAATCAAGTGATTCCAAAAGTCCATCTGCATGGAGTTTCTTCATGCGCTTTATACCGATATGACCTAAAAGGCAGTGCCACAAATATGTTGCACTATCATTATCAACTTTGCATCTTTCGGCATCAATATTATGAATATGTGTATCTCTGCCATCGAGATTCAACAGAAATAGACCACTCTTCAAGGGTGCATGACCATAAAAGATATTATTCATATAAGAACAACCATTATTCTCTGATTTAAATGAATAACAGTCCCACACTAAACAAGATCAGATGTAATGTTCATGCTCCCTGGCACCAAATAACAATTATTTAGGTCTAAAACTAATCCCAAAGGTAGATGTAGAGGTAGTGTGCCGACGACGATCACATCGACCTTGGAACCATTCCTGACGCGCATCATCACCTCATCCTTAGCCAATCTTCGTTTAATCTGTAGTCCCTATTTCGAGTTACAAATATGAGCAACTGAATCAATATCAAATACCTAGGCACTACTACGAGAATTAGTAAGGTACACATCAATAACATGTATATCAAATATACCTTTGTTCACTTTGCCACCCTTCTTATCCGCCAAATACTTGGGGCAGTTCCGCTTCCAGTGACCAGTCCCTTTGTAGTAGAAGCACTCAGTTTCAAGCTTGGGTCCAACTTTGGGTTTCTTCCTGGGAGTAACAACTTGCTTGCCATTCTTCTTGAAGTTCCCCTTCTTTCCCTTGCCCTTTTTCTTGAAACTAGTGGTCTTGTTAACCATCAACACTTGACGCTCCTTCTTGATTTCTACCTCCGCGGCCTTGAGCATTCTGAAGAGCTCGGGAATAGTCTTTTCCATCCCTTGCATATTATAGTTCATCACGAAGCCTTTGTAGCTTGGTGGCAGTGATTGAAGATCTCTATCAATGACACAATCATCTGGAAGACTAACTCCCAACTGAGTCAAGTGATTATGATATCCAGACATTTTGGGTATGTGTTCACTGACAGAACTGTTCTCCTCCATCTTGTAGCTATAGAAGTTGTTGGAGTCTTCATATCTCTCAACTCGGCCATTTGCTTGAAATAACTTCAATTCCTGGAACATCTCATATGGTCCATGACGTTCAAAACGTCTTTGAAGTCCCGATTCTAAGCCGTCAAGCATGGCACACTGAACTATCGAGTATTCATTCATACGTCTCCATCGTATCTATAATTTTTGATTGTTCCATGCCAATATTCTACAACTTTCATATTCTTTTGGCAACTTTTTATACTATTTTTTGGGACTAACATATTGATCCGATTGCCCAATGCGGTTCATCATTGCATGTTTTATGTTTCATGAAACCCCATATCAAACGGAGTCCAAGCGGGATAAAAGCGGATGGAAAATTATTTTGGAATATTTGTGATTTTTGGGAGGAAGAATCAGCGAGACGATGCGAGGTGGCCACGAGATAGGGGCCCACGCCCACTTAAAGTGGGCGCGCCCCACCTCGTGGGCCACCAGAAAGCGGTTGATGCCATTCTTTGGCCGCAAGAAAGCTAATTTTGGAAAACGATCTGGCGAAGGTTTCAATCCAATCGGATTCTGGGTCTCGGATATAAAGGAAAGCGGTGCGAGGCGAGAACTCGTAAGCGAAGCAGATAGATAGATCCAATCTCAGAGGGGCTCTCACCCCTCCCAAGCCATGGGAGCCAAGGACCAGAGGGGAAACCCTTCTCCCATTTAGGGAGAAGGTCAATGAGGAAGAAGAAGAAGGGGGGCTCTCTCCCCCTTGCTTTCGGTGGCGCCGAAATGCCGCCGGGGGCCATCATCATCACCGCGATCTTCACCAACACCTCCATCATCTTCCCCAACATCTCCATCACCTTCCCCCATCTATATTCAGTGTGAAAGTGCGTTATATCGACTAGAGGGGGGTGAATAGGCGATTTTTATGAATTCTTCACTGAGGAATTTGCCGGTGAGGAAATTCCTTAGCGAAGAACTACTAGCAGCGGAATGAGTACTCAGAAGTAAGCATAACAGAATACAAGCATGGTCATCATGATGAAATGAAGACAAGCACAGAGTACAGAAAGCGAAATCACAGGATAACACAAGATGAAGACAAAGCGGTGAAGAAATTGGGCGAGGAATTTGAGAAAGTCTTGATCAAAGTCTTCAAGCACGAGATATGAACAAACACTCAACACGATAATGAGGAAATGAAAGGGTTGAGGAAATAGAACCAATTAGTTGGTGAAGACAATGATTTGGTAAACCAGTTCCAAGCTGCTGTCTCGGTTATACGTCTGGTTGGAGCGGTGAGTATTTAAACTCGAGGACACGCAGTCCGGACACCCAGTCACTAAGCACGCAGCTCAGGACACCCAGTCCTCACCGTATTCTCCTTGAACTAAGGCCACGCAGACCTCGTCCAATCACTCGTGGTAAGTCTTCAGGTGACTTCCAAACCTTCACAGACTCGGTCACTCGGCGATGCACAATTCCTCATGGATGCTCTAGACCATGACGCCTAACCGTCTGGAAGAAGCACAGTCTTCAAAGGTAACAAGCGTCGGATCCACGCAGGATCAATATCTTTAGTGATGCTCAATCACTTTGGGTTTGTAGGGGTTTGGTTTTGGGTTTTCCTCACTTGATGATTTTCGCTCAAAGTCCTCGGAGGATGGGTTGCTCTCAAATGACAAGTGTCAAGTTCTCTCGGAGCAGCCAACCAACTAGTGGTTGTGAGGGTGCTATTTATAGCCTAGGAGCAGCCCGACATGATAAGACATAAATGCCCTTCAATGATATGACCGTTAGGTGGATAGGATATTTTGGGACAGGTGGCGCAAAGACAACAACGGTCGGAAATTTGACTCTCAAATTCCTCGGGGCTATCATGTTCCTCCTTTGTGTAGGCAATTAGACTTTGGCGAATTCCTAACTCCTCAGTCAGAGCAAAGTCCTCAATGACCGGAAGAACTACGTCTCTGTCACTAAAGAAATTGACTGAACTATATGAAATTTCCAATGGCTTCACTCGAAGGGATTGGTAGATGTAGGATTTTGAGTTGAGCATCACATGGAAATTTTTCCTTAGTATTTCCTCGACCCCCTTTAACAGTACGGTGTTTCCTATGACTCAAGAAAGAGAAAATGAAACTACGAAAATAAAAGTCTTCACGCTTCATTTTCCTCAAATGAATACCAAGTCTTCAAGGTCACACCAATTTCGTCACTTTCAAAGTCTTCAGAAAGTCTTCAGAATATCAAAGTCTTCAGTCGAAGAACTTCATTTTTAGGGGTCGACTTTCTCTGTAAATATCAAACTCCTCATAGACTTATAGACCTGTGTACACTCACAAACGCATTAGTCCCTTAACCTATAAGTCTTCAATACACCAAAATCACTAAGGGGCACTAGATGCTCTTACAATCTCCCCCTATCTGGTGATTGATGACAACCTAGGTTAAGTTTTCAATGGGGATAAACATATGAAGTGTACATACTGATATTGAGGAATTTGATTGCAAGATATAGAAGAACTCCCCCTGAAGATGTGCATAGTGAGGAATTTGCGTTTGAGGCAATGCACATTTGAGAAGTTGAATCATGGAGATCTCGACCTATATCTTGTAATTCATACACACATTTGATATATAATATGAAGAATTTGAAATGCATGATGAAATATGGTGCCTGATGAAATTTAGCATGCATGCAATAATATTGACGAGGAATAAGCATGCAGAATAGCACATCAAAGTATCAGAGCACAGTGCATCAAAAGTATCAGAGCACCATCCAAAATTATCAGAGCACCATCGGGTTTAAGATTACAACTCGATCCAATAAAAGTTTCGGAAGAATGAGAGTTGTAACTTAAGAAAAACGCCCTTAATATAGACCCGCTTGAATACTAACTCAGATTTCTCCCCATTTGTCATCAAATGACCAAAAGGATTGAAACTAAGGACTAACGCCCCTGAAGAATTTCAAGTCGATGGAGGAGCGCCAGCGTTGTCGGGGTTGTTTGTTGTAGCAGGGCCTGCCGCAGTGTCGTCCAAATCTTCATACTCATCAATGTCACGCGATGAAGAATAAGAGATGGCCACCAGATCAGGAACTTTGACCCTCTTGAATTTCTTCGGAGGAGCTGCAGACCAGTCAAATTCTTCCTTGAGATCCATAGTCTTCAGTTCTTCAGCGCTATAGACATGAGTGAGGACAGCCCAGGTGCGGTTGAGGGTTTCATGAAGGTAGTAATGGTTCTTCTTCACTGCATTATGTGTTGAGGTCATGTTGTGAAGAATTGCACCAAACTGACGCTTTACCCATTTGTGATTGCGATCAACCTTCCGATGAAGACTAAGGAGTAACTCACGGTCGATCATCACCACAGGTGCTGTGGCTTGAGGATTTTGCTTAGCTGAAGTATTTCTTGGCGGTGTCATGTGTGGCGAGTCGTCATTGGTTGAGTAAGATGTAGCCAAAGCGAAATTGACCATCAATGGACGAATGCCTTCATCGATCACAAAGCAGCTGCCTTGCCTTTATCATCGCCTAATGAAACTATGCGTTTGAGGACTTCAATGGGAGGCAAGTAGCTACCGTGGTTGAGTGTCGACTTTGTAATTGGTGAAGATCTTGCCCTTATGAATCTCATAATCCAAGGCGCATAGGGCTTCAGCTCGAATGGTGACATAGCAACATTTGCCAGAGTCCTCATGAAGAAATCAGGGAAGTTGACGGGAACGCCATGAATGATGTTGAAAAGCATGTTCTTCATGATGCCAACGACATCTTCAACATTTGAGTCGTGGAATTTGATAGGACTCATTGTCTTCGTCAGAATGCGATAGATAGTCCGAGGCACATAGAGAAATTCCTTGACGAGGAATTTGGTTCGTGGGGCCTGCCCAGCCTTCAAAGGCTTCATGAGCTCTTGCATATACTGATTTGTCAGTTCAGGGTCATTGTAGATGCAACGTGCAGTGTCATGGGGAGGATCGAGAGGAAGGACACGAAGCAATTCGATTGCGGTGCCTTGTAGTGAGTGTTTTCGGTCATCAATCCAACACCCATGAATTGACATCTTCAAAGCGCTCTCGGTGATATGCGATGTAGCGTAGAAGCGAAGAATGAGTTCTTCATTCCAATCGCAAATGTCAGTGCAGAAATTGAGTAATCCTGCATCGTGAAGAACACTGAGGACTGGCTCGAAGCATGTTAGAGATTCCATATCCACGTGAGGAATGTGTTCATGATCGAAGATTTTGTCTTTGCCAAACAGCACTGAGGAATAGAAGTTGGCTTGACTTGCAGTCCAGAAACGCCTTTTCCTTATGCGAGCAGAGTCATAGGGGTTGTAATCAGTGAACAATACATGCTCGGAAAAGAAGTCTTCAGCCTTGAACTTCTGTTTGTTTGAGAACGGATTCTTCGGTTTTGGCAGAGGGGTGTCAGTGAGTTGCAGTACCACCTCATGAGTCGCGAGCTCAGTTCTTGGTGAGAATTTCTGGTTCCTCTTCTTGTGCAACCTCGATGATCATCGGCAGAGTTCTTGACACTAGTGGCTGGAATATCTTCATGAGCAGAGGGAGTGGGATGAGTTTCTTGAGCCCAGTTGAGCAGTTGTTGCGGGGACGGGGAATCTGTTGGATAGGTGTGAATAGAGGAGTATTGGGATCTTGACTTTCCCAAAAGTCATCATTCATCACTGGTGTGGTGCATCCTATATCCACATCTTCATCTTCAATTTCCTCAACACCAGCCTCTTCAGCTGTGAACTGAGGCATAGGTGAGGAATTGACTGTCATTGAAGGGATTGTATCCACTTCAATTTCTTCATCAATCTGCTCTGATGAAGCAGCAGAATGATTTTCTTCATCAGATCTGCTTGGGATCTTATAGTCTTCTCCAAAAGGAACAATTTCCTTTGATGACATGGAGGAAATTGGAACGGCATCAATTGGATGTTCAAAGTGAGCTGGTCGTTGGCTTCATTTTCTTCGCAGCCGAAGAATTTGTCGCAGCTGATGCCTTCCTTTTCTACACTGCAGCTCGCTCTACAGCCTTGGTCTTCTTCACCTCATAGGCAGATGGAAGAACTGGAGTTGGTGTAGGCGCGGGAGGAGCTGAGGAATCTGGTTGATTTTCTTCAGCGCAATCGATGCAGCTTGTCTGATCTCTTGATTTCTTCAAGTGCACCACTAGTGGATGCCCTGGCAATTTCTTCAGCGGCTGGAATGGAGTCATCAGCCCTGGAACTAGCATTTTCTTTAGCAGGCTGAAAGTCATTAGCGGTGCTGGCATGTTTTTCAGCAGGCTGAGCAGAATCTGCAGCCTGAGGGTTTTCTTGTTGCGATGGAGCTGCAACAGTTGTCATTTTCTTCGTCAGGTTGACGAATCTCACTTTTGCTCCTTGCCAATCAGCATAGTAGGCATCAAAGTCTTTGCTGAGGGCTTGAATTTCAGACTGAGCCTTGAGAAGTTCGTCAGGTGTCATTCTGACAACATTTTTCTTCAGGAGCTTCTCCTTTCTGTATTGAGCTTTCTTGATCTCTCTTGCCTTTTCAAATTTCCATTTCTCTTGAGTGATGAAATGGGTCAACATGTGACTTTGACCAGGAGTCAGATGAAAATCAGGCATTGGGGTGTTTGGATCCTTGTGCCAGAGGTTAATGTAATCGAGGATTTTCCTCGGATCCAAAAGCAGTGGCACAGATGTGCCTTTGGCTCTAGCGGCCTTCACTTGTCATCTCGATGATTTACGCAAGTTCATCATTAGAAGCTTCATCATTAGAGGGCACTTGGAATGCGACTGTTTCTTCCTTGGACTTGGCCGAGGACCGCCCACTGTTGCTTTAGTCTTCAACGATGTGGGGCCTGATGAGGACATTAGTGCGGTGAGGAACTTCTTTGAGACACCGAAGCAATTGAGAAACCCGTAGTCCTTTGACATGTAGCCTGATGCACAGGCGCTGAGGACTTTGATGGAGATGCTGAGGACTTTGGTGGAGGAGTAGCAGTCTGAGGAATTTGCCGTGAGGGCATTGCTGAGGAACTTGGCCGTGAGGGCGCTGTTGGTGAAGCACTTGGCTTACGAGCAGGCTTCTTTGGCATAGATTTCCTCGGTCTGACCGAGGTCTCAGCAGCAGCAGCAGCAGCAGCAGCAGAATCCTCATTGAATTTTTTTCACTGCCTCCTTGGCTTGTCTTGCCAATTTGGCTTAGCGCTTAGCCCATTCTTCAGGAAAGTCCTCACCACTCTTGATCTTTGGTGGGATCGGCTACTTGGCAGTGCCAATGGAGCTCTTGGGCATGGAGGATTGAGGGCGAATTTCTTCATGTACTTTGGAGTAACATATCGGTATTCCCTCCATTCCCTTGCCCATCTCCGTTCAATCCTCTAAATGCGCACCTTGCGCTGATTTTTGTTCTCTTTACCGAACTTGGCTTCATCAGGTGTGCAATAGTCCTTATATATTTCATCAGGGATCTCGAAAGCAGTCATGACCTCAGGCTTCTTTCCTCCTTTCTGCGGTCGCTTACCTTCAGCCATATTCTTCAGATGAGGAATTTGAACAATTGAACACTCTGAAGAAGTATGCAATAATTCTTTGAGGAACGCTGCAAATGAGTTAAGTTGATGAGAACCTAGTGATTCAGCAGCGGACATGAGTACCTATGAACAGAGTGTAGGTGCGAGGAATTTGGAGAGGTCATATGCGTTCTCAGAAGATTTTTCGAAAAGACAAGTTTTGAGGAATTTGACCAGATGAGCCTTGAGGAATTTCACTAAGCGTTCTTTGTCTTAGGTTCCAGAGTTGTACAGATCGAAGATCCACACAATTGAGGAATCTTGAAGGAAATGATTGCTTAGAGAAATGGATCAAGAGCATATAATGTGTGAGGTGTTCATATGTGTGAAAATTTGAAGAATAAAACACCTTTGAGGATTTTCAGGAAAGTTTGAGAATCAAAGTGAGTAATAAAAGTAACTTTTAATTACCCGAAGTGAAGAACACGACGAACTGAGATGAACAGATGTGAAGTTCGTCAGGTTAGATCTCCCACGCCCTAACTTGGCAGAGGGAGACAGCTACGGCGATGGCAGAGTGAAGATTTCCGCAACCGGCGTGAGTACGACGGCGACGAGGTTGAGGCAGCGAAGCTCTTCCTCACCGGCGACGATGGAGTAGCGGCAGCGCTAGGGTTTGAGGAGCTCGAGCGAGAGACAGCGGTCGAGCGGAGTAAATGAAGTGAGGAAGGGGAGAGGGGTATATATAGCCACTGTGAAAAACTGTTCGCCCGAAGATTTTGGGACGAACATGCCCCTGCCCTTTCTCCTTCACGCGACATGTGTCACCCACGTACTGTGTAGTTGAGATCGTGTAAAATCAATAAAATAATGCATCGTGGGATGCGGAACGGTTTGAGCGGCAAAACCGAAAATCTGGATAAGATTTGTTTTAAAGTTTCATTCGCAATTTCTTCAGCTGACAAGGACACAGTGAAGATTTTGAACGTGTTTCAAATAGAACGCACATGAAGAATTTGTGAATAGATTAGGTTGAGTTTAGCATAGAGGGGGAAGGGTCCGATCACATTCACTTAGCAGAGAAAGCAACTTGAAGAATTTGAAAAACTGAAGAATTTCAAAAATGAGGAAAAACTCAAATTGAAGATTTTCAACTTTTTGTGGTGGCGTGACCCACCGTATAAGAATGATGATTTCAGACACCGCGTACAATTGTCGTAGGGTTCTGAGAATCTAATTCTTCATTAATTTCTTCACACTTAGAGTGTTATTCTTCATTGATTGAAGATAAACGTTTCTTCATGTGTTGCACATCTAAGTCATCAATTTTGCATAAGTGTTAGGATGTGTGTCCTTTTCAAAGAACATTCGAAGATTCTAAGATATTTAGCTCACACCGCAACTTGCTAAATCTCTTCTCATCCAAGGGCTTAGTGAAGATATCAGCTAGCTGTTCTTGATCTTCACGTGCTCGATGGAGATGTCGCCCTTCAACACATGATCACGAAGAAAATGATGGCGAATCTGAATGTGCTTTGTCTTGAAGTTTGAAGCGGGTTGTGAGCAATCTTGATGGCACTCTCATTGTCGCAGAGGAGAGGCACATTCTTCATGTTGACGCCATAGTCCTTGAGGTTTGCTTCATCCAAAGCAGTTGAGCACAAGAAGAGCCAGCAACAACGTATTCAGCTTTTGCGATGAGACGGTGATCTGTGATTCTGTTTCTTCGAGGACCAATGCACCAAAGATCGTCGAGGAAATGACAAGTGCGGATGTTGACTTGCGGTCCACACGATCACCAAAGCATAGTCGAGTCGAATATCAATGAGATCAAAAGCAGAGCCCTTGGGGTACCATAATCCTAGCATTGGTGTGTGAGCTAGATATCAAAGAATATGCTTCTGACCTTATGGTGTGATTCTTCGGTGCAGCTTAAAATCGGGCACACATGCAAACACTAAGCATTATATCGGCCTAGATGCACATAAGTACAATAAAGAACCAATCATGGGCGGTATACCTTGTGATCGAAGTCAATACCATTTTCATCGATTGCATAGATGGCCATTTGTGGGCATAGGAATTTTGACGCCTTTGCAATCTTGCATGCCGAATTTCCTCAGTACATCTTTGAGGTATTTCTCCTGAGATATGAATATGCCATTTCGCTGCTGACAAATTTGAAGACCTAAGAAGAATTTCAACTCTCCCATCATAGACATTTGATATTCTTCACTCATCATATAGGAAAATTCATCACTATAATGTTGGTCAGTACAGCCAAAGATAATATCATCAACATATATTTGGCACACAAACAGTTCACCATCATAAGATTTAGTAAAGAGAGTAGGGTCGAGTGAACCGGGTGTGAAGCCATTCTTCACGAAGAATTCCTTCAATGTATCATACCACGCCCGAGGGGCTTGCTTGAGGCCATAGAGGGCCCTATTTAGTCTGAAGACTTTGTCAGGGTTCTTTGGATCTTCAAAACCTGGGGGTTGAGCAACATATACTTCTTCCTCAAGCTTACCATTGAGGAATGCACTTTTCACATCCATTTGATATAACATGATATCATGATGGTTAGCATAAGCAAGTAATATGCGAATAGCCTCAAGTCTAGCAACAGGTGCAAAAGTTTCATCGAAATCAATTCCTTCAACCTGTGTGTAGCCTTGAGCTACTAGTCGTGCCTTATTCCTCACCACAAGGCCATTTTCATCTTGCTTGTTGCGGTAGATCCACTTTGTGCCAATGATATTATGCTTGCGAGGATCTGGACGATTGACCAGTTCCCAGACGTTGTTAAGCTCGAACTAATGTAATTCTTCTTGCATATCCTGAATCCACTCCGGCTCCATAAATGCTTCATCTACCTTAGTGGGCTCTGTGATAGAGACAAAAGCATAGTGCCCACAAAAGTTAGATAAATGTGAAGCTTTTGGCGTGTGAGAGGACACAGTGCGCTAATGTCATCGATGATCTTCTCCACTTGCACTTCTTTTGCAACGCGAGGATGAGCTGGTTGTCGCAGAGGAATTTGATCGGCATTTTCTTGACACCATTTTCCTCGGCATTTTCTTGATTGCATCAGCTCGGCGTTCTTCATGAACTGGAATGAATTCTTCAAATTGATTCTTGAGAGGAATGACATCCTCAGTTGCCTTGAACTTGATGGAATCCTCAGGTGCTGGTTCATCTAACACAGAAGGTAGGTGCTCTCTTTGCGAGCCATTAGTTTCATCGAACCGCACATCTACAGTGTCAACAATCTTGTGAAGAACAATGTTGAAGACTCTGTAGGTGTGCGAGTCCTTTCCGTAACCAAGCATAAAACCTTCATGTGCTTTCGGTGCAAATGTAGAGTTGTGGTGAGGATCTCTAATCCAACATTTAGCACCGAAGACTTTGAAATAACTCACATTGGGTTTCTTGTCAGTGAGGAGTTCATAGGCCGTCTTCTTGAAGAATTTGTGAAGATATACTCTGTTGATGATGTGGCACGCAGTATCAATTGCATCAATCCAAAATTTGAGGCGTTTTGTATTCATCAAGCATAGTGCAAGCCATCTCAACAAGAGTTACGTTCTTGCGCTCCACGACGCCATTTCTTTGAGGAGTATAGGGAGCAGATAACTCATGAGTAATACCAAGTTCATCAAGATAGGCATCAAGACCGGAATTCTTGAACTCAGTTCCATTGTCACTTCTGATGTGCTTGATCTTCACACCAAACCTCTTCAGATTTATTTAGAACTTCAAGCGTTCAAGGCTTGGTTGAAGCCCTCGAGGAAAATCGTTTGAAGACTTCCTGCACTTCATAGTTGTAAGTAACAATGTGTAGCCATGTATATCGAGAATAATCATCAACAATGACAAAACCATATAGAGATGCATCATTAGTGACTGTTGAGTAATGATTAGGTCCGAAGAGGTCCATGTGAAGCAATTGAATGGACGAGTAGTGCTCATGATAGTCTTATTTGGATGCTTGGCCTTGGTCATTTTCCGCTTCACAGCTCGCATAAGTGATCCTTGAGGAATTTGACATTCTCAATGCCAATGACATGCTTCTTCTTCGCAAGCGCGTGCAAATTCTTCATGCTGCGTGACCAAGTCGTCGATGCCATAGCCAGCCTTCTAAAGCTTTTGCAAGTAGACACACGGCTGGTTGTGGTCTGTAGAGAAATCAACAATATCAGATCTCCTCTCCTAAAGCCTTGAAGACTTTGGAATTGTCAGCTTCCATAATCACAACACAGCGATACTTGCCAAAGACAACAACCATATCAAGATCACAAAGCATTGAGACCGACATGAGGTTGTATCCTAAGGACTCAACAAGCATGACTTTGTCCATGTGTTTATCCTTAGAGATTGCAACCTTACCAAGACCCAATACCTGACTTTTGCCTTTGTCAGCAAAGATGATATGCTTCAGATGTGATGGTGATAAGGGAGCATCCATCAATAGATTCTTGTCACCAGTCATGTGATTTGTACATCCACTATCGAGGACCCATTCAGTAGTTTTGGGTTGATCATCCTGCAGATGAATTAGTGTAGCTTACAATCTCATATGCTTCATCAGTGAAGAATATGATATCAAGTTCATCAGATGAATTTCATCAAGCGAGAAACAGTATAGCGGTATGAGGACATGTGAAATGAAGGTTCATTTCATCATGATTCGCCTCCGTCCTTCGAGCAATTTGTCAGTCCCAACAAATTCTTCAGACGTTAAAGCACGCCCGAGACTGACCCGCAGAAGAGATTAGTTCTTTTTCTTCACCACCCACATCTGGAGGGGTGGCAAAGAGTTCATCACTCTGCGAGCACCATATGAGAAAGGTGGCAAAGATGCCAAACCATTTCATTTCACATAAGAGGGATTAATGTAAGCATATGAATAAGCAGAGAAATTCTTCGAGGACTTATGAACATAACGGTTTGAAGAATAATGCACATATTCATAGCCCTTAGCTTTACCCTGCGACACAGAGTTGTTAGCACGATGATAATCATATGAGGACTTTGATCCTTTTGAGGAATTTGATCCATGTGAGGAATTTGGTCCATATGAGGACTTGGATCCATATGAAGAATTTGGTCCATATGTAGAATTTGATCTGGGGTTCCTGTTCTTCACAGGTGGTGTCATGAGAACATTCACCTGAAGACTTTCAACATAACTTTTGGGAACCCAGATTTTCTTCATAGGGAATTGTTCCTGCAGTTAGTGCCAACATATCTAGCAAATACTTCACCATTCTGATTTTTGAACAGTTTATAGTTGGAGTCAAATGACTCATCAGAAGAATGAGGAGATTCACATGTAAAGCCAGATAAGTTAGATGGATCAACTGGAGGTCCCTTTGCAGCAACCCATGAGGTTTTGGGGTCTTGCTCGGGCTTCAATATGTTCCATCAACATTAAGTTTCCTTTCAAAGGCAATACCCTCTTTCCTAGGGTTTCGTTGAGGATCTGCTTTTAAGCACATCACAAAGAGTCGATGCCCTTTGAGGCTTTTGTACATGCTGTCATGTACAATTCCTTCAACCTGCATTATCAAGTGATACTAGCAATGTCCTCAGATGAGGAATTAGTGATAGCAGAGGCAGGTGAAGAATTTGTAGCAGTTGAAGCATTTGAACATTTAGGTGAAGAATTAGCAGATTCACGTTCAATGCACTTTAAGCATGGAGGAACAAATTCTTCCTGAGAAGCGCTGATTTGTTGAGCTAGTAATGAATCGCGCTCCTTCTGAAGATCTTCATAACATACTCTTAGCTTTTCAAGATCTTGCTTTCTTTGAAGAGATTCAGAAGAAAGCTTCTCGTGATCAGTCAAGAGGGTATTATGTTGATCTTGAAGGGCGTCAAACTTGGAGTGAATTCTCTGAAGACATTCACCTAATGCTTTTGACGGATCCATTTCTTTACGCAACATATCATCACTTTTGTCTAGCATGTTTTGAACTTGTTCCAAAGCCGTTTGTTGTTTAGTGGCAATGCAAACAAGTTTGGTGTAACAAGATTCAATATCATCATCAGATTCATCATTATCAGATTCATCATCACAAAACTCGAATGAGCAGCATTCGGTTACCTCAGCACCGTTTGCCATGAGACATGGTGCAGAAGATGATGATTCTGGCTCGAAAGTCATCGTTCTGAGAGATTCCTTGAAGTCCTCAAACCAGGGATCATGACGGGTTCGATGACCTTCATAGACATCAGAGATTCGGTCCCACATAAGCTTCGAATTGCCAAGATGCATAATGCGCCCGAATTGATCTCTGGATAGGCAGGAACAGATGATATCCTTCGCCATGATGTCAAGTCGAGTATACTTGCGAATATCATCAGCGTCCGCCATCTTGCATAGATCAGTAAGACCAATCTCAGTGACGGTCCACAGCTCGTTGTTCATTGCCATGAGGCGCTTCCTCATCATGGCCTTCCACTTGGGATAGTCATGACCGTCAAAGATAGGGCATGTCACTTTCTTCATACCTACGGTCGACATAACTAAAACTCCAGGCGGTTAAACCAAAATCACATAGAACAAGGGAGTACCTCGCTCTGATACCAATTGAAAGTGTGTTATATCGACTAGAGGGGGGTGAATAGGCGATTTTTATGAATTCTTCACTGAGGAATTTGCCGGTGAGGAAATTCCTTAGCGAAGAACTACTAGCAGCGGAATGAGTACTAAGAAGTAAGCATAACAGAATACAAGCATGGTCATCATGATGAAATGAAGACAAGCACAGAGTACAGAAAGCGTAATCACAGGATAACACAAGATGAAGACAAACAGACTGAAGAAATTGAACTGGGGAATTTGAGAAAGTCTTCAGTCAAAGTCTTCAAGCACAGATATGAACAAACACTCAACACAGTAATGAGGAAATGAAAGGGTTGAGGAAATAGAACCGTTAGTTGGTGAAGACAATGATTTGGTAAACCAGTTCCAAGCGCCTCGGTTATGCGTCGGTTGGAGCGGTGAGTATTTAAACTCGAGGACACGCAGTCCCGGACACCCAGTCACTGAGCACGCAGCTCAGGACAACCAATCCTCACCGTATTCTCCTTGAACTAAGCCCAAGCAGACCTCGTCCAATCACTCGTGGTAAGTCTTCAGGTGACTTCCAAACCTTCACAGACTCGGTCACTCGGCGATCCACAATTCCTCTTGGATGCTCTAGACCATGACGCCTAACCGTCTGGAAGAAGCACAGTCTTCAAAGGTAACAAGAGTCGGATCCATGCAGGATCAATTTCTTTAGTGATGCTCAATCACTTTGGGTTTGTTGGGGTTTGGTTTTGGGTTTTCCTCACTTGATGATTTTCGCTCAAAGTCCTCGGAGGATGGGTTGCTCTCAAATGACAAGTGTCAAGTTCTCTCGGAGCAGCCAACCAACTAGTGGTTGTAGGGGGCAGCTATTTATAGCCTAGGGAGCAGCCCGACATGATAAGACATAAATGCCCTTCAATGATATGACCGTTAGGTGGATAGGATATTTTGGGACAGGTGGCCAAGAAGACAAAGAACGGTCGGAAATTTGACTCTCAAATTCCTCGGGGCTATCATGTTCCTCCTTTGTGTAGGCAATTAGACCGGCGAATTCCTAACTCCTCGATCGAGCAAAGTCCTCAATGACCGGAAGAACTGTGTCTCTCATCCTTTCAAGAAACTGACTGAAGCTGTATGAGATTTCCAATGGCTTCACTCGAAGGGATTGGTAGATGTAGGATTTTGAGTTGAGCATCACATGGAAATTTTTCCTTAGTATTTCCTCGACCCCCTTTAACAGTACGGTGTTTCCTATGACTCAAGAAAGAGAAAATGAAACTACGAAAACAAAAGTCTTCATGCTTCATGTTCCTCAAATGAATACCAAGTATTCATGGTCACACCAATTTCTTCACTTTCAAAGTCTTCAGAATATCATAGTCTTCAGTCGAAGAACTTCATTTTTAGGGGTCGACTTTCTCTGTAAATATCAAACTCCTCATAGACTTATAGACCTGTGTACACTCACAAACGCATTAGTCCCTTAACCTATAAGTCTTCAATACACTAAGGGGCACTAGATGCACTTACACAGTGGTCCACTCTCACGCAACCCGCTGTATCCTCTACTTGAACATGGTGCTTTATGCTTCATACTATTATCCAATGATGTGTTGCCATCCTATGATGTCTGAGTAGATTTTTCTTGTCCTATCGGTGGTTGATGAATTGCTATGATTGGTTCAATTTGCTTGTGGTTATGTTGCTGTCCTATTGTGCCCTCCGTGTCGCGCAAGCGTGAGGGATTACCGTTGTAGAGTGTTGCAATACATTCATGATTCGCTTATAGTGGGTTGCTTGAGTGACAGAAGCATAAACCCGAGTAAGGGGATTGTTGCGTATGGGATAAAGGGGACTTGATGCTTTAATGCTATGGTTGGGTTTTACCTTAATGAATCTTTAGTAGTTGCGGACGCTTGCTAGAGTTCCAATTATAAGTGCATATGATCCAAGAAGAGAAAGTATGTTAGCTTATGCCTCTCCCACATAAAACTTGCTCTCGGTCTAGTAAAGTAGTCAATTGCTTAGGGACAATTTCACAACTCCTACCACCACTTTTCCACACTTGCTATATTTACTTTATTGCATCTTCATCTAAACAGCCCCTACTTTTTATTTACGTTCTTTATTATCTTGCAAACCTATCCTATCACACCTACAAAGTACTTCTAGTTTCATACTTGTTCTAGGTAAAGCGAACGTCAAGCGTGCGTAGAGTCGTATCAGTGGCCGATAGGACTTGAGAGAGTATTTGTTCTACCTTTAGCTCCTCATTGGGTTCGACACTCTTACTTATCGAAAGAGGCTACAACTATCCCGTATACTTGTGGGTCATCAAGACCTTTTTTTGGCACCGTTGCCGGGGAGTCATAGCGTGGGGTGAATATTCTCGTGTGTGCTTGTTTGCTTTATCACTAAGTAATTTTTATTTGATGTTCTAAGTTGTTCTCTATCTTTAGTTATGCATATGGAACACGAAATACCAAAAAAATTAGGTGTACTTGCTACTCATGGAGATGGGGTAACTCCTAAAACCCTCGATTCTTATTATGTGAGAGATATTAGGTACTACTTTGATAATCCTGAGAAAACCCCATTCAACTTTATAATGGGAGACACGTTGGATCAACGTGAATACTTTAGGGATTATCGCTTGACACAAAAAGGGAAACTATTATGGGATCAAATTAATATGTTGTGTTGGTATGCACGGGATCTATGCTTGAGATATGATATTACTTGTTGCTCTAGGATGAAGGCTCCACACCTTCCCTTTTCATGCAAATTTAATGATAATGAAACCTTAGCTTCTTATGCTAATGGTATATATGATTACTATGATGTTGAACAAATAGAAGAATTTGTTGCTTTTAAGGCTGCTTATGAAATTGAATCTTTGTTTGAAAAGTATGAAGCTTTTGATAATGATGGTGTTTATAGGCCTGAAAATTTTGCTATATTGAAATATTGCTATGAGAATTATGAATACAATTACAATATTAATGCATTTATTGAGAAAGTCTCCACTGTCCAAGAAGAGACTAATATTTTGCAGGAAGCTATGGAAGAAGAAATTGATGAAACTATGAGCTCATTGGATGAAAAAGATGATGAGGAGAGCGAAAAACAAAAGGAGGAAGAGCGGATTGATCACCCGTGCCCATCTTCTAATGAGAGTAACTCTTCAACTCATACATTGTTTAATTCCCCTTCGTGCTTACCGAAGGATGATTGCTATGATCTCATTGATTCTCTTGAAATATCCCTTTTTGATGATGCATGCTATGCTTGTGGCCAAGAGCCAATATGAATTATGCTTATGGAGATGAACTTGCTATAGTTCCTTATGTTAAACATGAAATTGTTGCTATTGCACTCACGCATGATAGTCCTATTATCTTTTTGAATTCTCCCAACCACACTATATCGGAGAAGTTTGTGCTTATTAAGGATTATATTGATGGGTTGCCTTTTACCATTGCACATGACAATTTTGATGAATGTGATATGCATGTGCTTGCTGCTCCTACTTGCAATTATTATGAGAGGAACTATATCTCCACCTCTCTATGTTTCCAACATGATAGAATTGCAAGAATCTGCTTATACTATGCATTGGCCTTTACTATGTGTGCATGAATTGTTCTTTTATGACAGGCCGATGCATAGGAAGAGAGTTAGACTTCGTTGTTGCATTATATATGTTACTTTGTGCTCACTACTAAATTACAAATCATTGTTAATTAAAATTGGCTTTGATATACCTTGGGATCCGGGTGGATCCATCACTTGAGCACTATATGCCTAGCTTAATGGCTTTAAAGAAAGCGCTGCCAGGGAGACAACCCGGAAGTTTTATAGAGTCATTTATTTCTGTTGAGTGCTTTCATATAGTTTAAAAACAAAAAAATAAAGAGGGGAAAGTGAAAGTGAGAAAGGCAAGCATTGTTGAAGTGGGAGCTAGCCTTGAACTTTGTTCATGCTCACAGAAACTTTGTGAATCTTTATTACAGAAACTTTTCAACAAAAATAATTATCCCCTTTTATAATTCCATTGTATTATAAAAATAATGTGCTAAGGTTTGCCTTTAGGATGTTTACAATGCTTGTTGGTTTGTATGGTGTAGGACAGAAACTTTGTCTGTAGTGCACGATTTTAAATTTTTAACTGGAACGTCAATTGGTTCTGACTCCTTTTGCACTATCTTGATATACAACTTGTTTATTTTTCCTAATTTTGGTCGAATTTTTGGGGTAACAGAAGTATGGTGGATGTTCAGATTGCTACAGACTGTTCTGTTTTTGACAGATTCTGTTTTTGATGCATAGTTTGCTTGTTTTGATGAATCTATCAAATTATATTAGTGGATTAAGCCATGGAAAAGTTATATTACAGTATACACAATGCAAAAATAAAATATGAATTGGTTTGCAACAGTACTTAGAGTGGTGATTTGCTTTATTATACTAACGGATCTTACCGAGTTATCTGTTGAAGTTTTGTGTGGATGAAGTGTCTAAACGAGGAGGTCTCGATATGAGGAAAAGGAAGAGAGGCAAGAGCTCAAGCTTGGGGATGCCCGAGGCACCCCAAGTAAATATTCAAGGAGACTCAAGAATCTAAGCTTGGGGATGACCCGGAAGGCATCCCCTCTTTCTTCAACAAGTATCGGTATGTTTTCATATTCGTTTCGTTTATGCGATATGTGCAAGTCTTGGAGCGTCTTTTGCATTTAGTTTTCATTTTTATTTTATGCACCATGCTGGTATGAGATAGTCCTTGGTTGATTTATAGAATGCTCATTGCACTTCACTTAAATCTTTTGAGTATGGCTTTATAGAATGCTTCATGTGCTTCACTTATATCACTTGAAGTTTGGATTGCCTATTTCTCTTCACATAGAAAACCGCAATTTGTAAATGCTCTTTTGCTTCACTTATATTTGTTAGAGTGTGGGCATATCTTTGGTAGAAAGAATTAATCTCTCTTGCTTCACTTATATCTTTTTAGAGAGATGACAGGAATTGGTCATTCACATGGTTAGTCATAAAGTCCTACATAAAACCTGTAGATCACTGAATATGATATGTTTGATTCCTTGCAATAGTTTTGCGATATAAAGGTGGTGATATTAGAGTCGTGCTAGTTGAGTAATTGTGAAATTGAGAAATACTTGTGTTGAGGTTTGCAAGTCCCGTAGCATGCACGTATGATGAACCGTTATGTAACGAAGTTGGAGCATGAAGTGTTTTTTGATTGTCTTCCTTATGAGTGGCAGTCGGGGACAAGCGATGGTCTTTTCCTACCAATCTATCCCCCTAGGGGCATGCGTAGTAGTACTTTGCTTCGAGGGCTAAGTAGACTTCTGCAATAAGTATATGAGTTCTTTATGACTAATGTGAGTCCATGGACATACGCACACTCACCCTTCCACTTTGCTAGCCTCTATTGTGTCGCGCAACTTTCGCCAGTATCATGAACCCATTATTTACCTTCCTCAAAACAGCCACCATACCTACCTATTATGGCATTTCCATAGCCATTCCGAGATCTATTGCCATGCAACTTTCCACCGTTCTGTTATTATGACACGTTCCATCGTTGTCATATTGCTTTGCATGATCGTAAGATAGCTAGGATGATGTTTTGATGGCTTGTCCGTTTTTTGATGTCATTGCTATGCTAGATCATTGCACATCCCGGTACACCGCCAGAAGCATTCATATAGAGTCATATCTTTGTTCGAGATATCGAGTTGTAATATTGAGTTGTAAGTAAATAAAAGTGTGATGATCATCATTATTAGAGCATTGGCCCAGTGAGGAAAGGTGAAGGAGACTATGATTCTCCCACAAGTCGGGATGAGACTCCGGACTTTATGAAAAATAAAATAGGCCAAAGAAGCCCAAATAAAAAAGAGGCCAAAGAAGCCCACCAAAAAATATATATAAAAATAAAAAATAAAAAAAGAAGAAAATAAAAAAATGAGAGAAAAAGAGAGAAGGGGCAATGTTACTATCCTTTTACCACACTTGTGCTTCAGAGTAGCACCATGTTCTTCATAGAGAGAGTCTCCTATGCTTTCACTTTCATATACTAGTGGGAATTTTTCATTATAGAACTTGGCTTGTATATTCCAATGATGGGCTTCCTCAAAATGCTCTAGGTCTTTGTGAGCAAGCAAGTTGGATGCACACCCACTTAGTTTCTTTTGTTGAGCTTTCATATATTTATAGCTCTAGTGCATCCGTTGCATGGCAATCCCTACTCACTCACATTGATATCTATTGATGGGCATCTCCATAGCCCGTTGATACGCCTAGTTGATGTGAGATTATCTTCTCCCTTTTTGTCCTCATAACCACCACCATATACCACCATAGTGCTATGTCCATGGCTTGCGCTCATGTATTGCATAAGAGTTGAAAAAGCTGAAGCGCGTTAAAAAGTATGAACCAATTGCTCGGCTTGTCATCGGGGTTGTGCATGATTTGAATGCTTTGTGTGATGAAGATGGAGCATAGCCAGACTATATGATTTTGTAGGGATGAGATTTATTTGGCTATGTTATTTCGATAAGACATAATTGCTTGGTTGGTATGCTTGAAGTATTATTGTTTTTATGTCAAATGATAGACTATTGCTTTGAATCACTCGTATCTTAATATTCATGTCATGATTAGACATATGATGAAGATTATGCTAGGTAGCATTCCACATCAAAAATTATATTTTTTATCATTTACCCACTCGAGGACGAGCAGGAATTAAGCTTGGGGATGTTGATACATCTCCGTCGTATCTATAATTTTTGATTGTTCCATGCCAATATTCTACAACTTTCATATTCTTTTGGCAACTTTTTGTACTATTTTTTGGGACTAACATATTGATCCAGTGCCCAGTGCGAGTTCCTGTCTGCTGCATGTTTTATGTTTCGCAGAAACCCCATATCAAACGGAGTCCAAACAGGATAAAAATGGACAGAGAATTATTTTGGAATATTTGTGATTTTTGGGAGGAAGAATCAACGCGAGACGATGCCTGAGGTGGCCACGAGATAGGGGCCCACGACACTTAAAGTGGGCGCGCCCCCACCCTCGTGGGCCACCCGTAAGGCGGTTGATGCCCTCCTTTGGTCGCAAGAAAGCTAATTTTTGGAAAACGATCTGGGCGAAGGTTTCAATCCAATCGGAGTTACGGATCTCTAGATATAAAGGAAGCGGTGCTGTAAGAAATCCGTAACGCGTAAGCAGAGATATAGATCCAATCTCGGAGGGGCTCTCGCCCCTCCCAAGCCATGGGAGCCAAGGACCAGAGGGGAAACCCTTCTCCCATATAGGGAGAAGGTCAAGGAGGAACAAGAAGAAGGGGGCTCTCTCCCCCTTGCTTCCGGTGGCGCCGGAACACCGCCGGGGGCCATCATCATCATCGCGATCTTCACCAACACGTCCATCATCTTCACCAACATCTCCATCACCTTCCCCCATCTATATTCAGCGGTCCACTCTCCCGCAACCCGCTGTACCCTCTACTTGAACATGGTGCTTTATGCTTCATATTATTATCCAATGATGTGTTGCCATCCTATGATGTCTGAGTAGAATTTTCTTGTCCTATCGATGGTTGATGAATTGCTATGATTGGTTTAATTTGCTTGTGGTTATGTTGCTGTCCTATTGTGCCCTCCGTGTCGCGCAAGCGTGAGGGATTACCGCTGTAGGGTGTTGCAATACATTCATGATTCGCTTATAGTGGGTTGCTTGAGTGACAGAAGCATATACCCGAGTAAGGGGACTGTTGCGTATGGGATAAAGGGGACTTGATGCTTTAATGCTACGGTTGGGTTTTACCTTAATGAATCTTTAGTAGTTGCGGACGCTTGCTAGAGTTCCAATCATAAGTGCATATGATCCAAGAAGAGAAAGTATGTTAGCTTATGCCTCTCCCACATAAAACTTGCTATCGGTCTAGTAAAGTAGTCAATTGCTTAGGGATAATTTCACAAGTCCTACCACCACTTTTCCACAGTCGCTGTACTTACTTTATTGCATCTTCATCTAAACAGACCCTACTTTTTATTTACATGTTCTTTATTATCTTTCAAACCTATCCTATCACACCTACAAAGTACTTCTAGTTTCATACTTGTTCTAGGTAAAGCGAACGTCGAGCGTGCGTAGAGTCGTATCAGTGGCCGATATGACTTGAGAGAGTATTTGTTCTACCTTTATCTCCTCGTTGGGTTCGACACTCTTACTTATTGAAAGAGGCTAAAACTATCCCGTATACTTGCGGGTCATCAGTCATCAACACGTGACTGCCAGGCATTCACAATGTATGAAGTTGCTAGGGGTGGCACACCTAGCTGTGCATCAAGGACATAATTCTTCTGTGCAATAATGAGGATAATCATCAAGTTATAGACCCAGTCCATGTAGTTGCTACCATCATCTTTCAACTTAGCTTTCTCTAGGAACACATTAAAATTCAGGGGAATGGTAGCACGGGCCATTGATCTACAACATAGATATGCAAAAACTATCAGGACTAAGTTCATGATAAATTAAGTTCAATTAATCATATTACTTAAGAACTCCCACTTAGATAGACATCCCCCAAGTCATCTAAATGATACGTGATCCAAATCAACTAAACCATGTCCGATCATCATGTGAGATGGAGTAGTCATCAATGGTGAACATCTCTATGTTGATCATATCTACTATATGATTCACGTTTGACCTTTCGGTCTCTAGTCTTCCGAGGCCATGTTTGTACATGCTAGGCTCGTCAAGTTTAACCCGAGTATTCCGCATGTGCAAAACTGGCTTGCACCCGTTGTATTCGAACATATAGCCTATCACACCCGATCATCACGTGGTGTCTCAGCACGAAGAACTTTCGCAATGGTGCATACTCAGGGAGAACACTTATACCTTGAAATTTAATTAAGGGATCATCTTATAATGCTACCACCGTACTAAGCAAAATAAGATGCATAAAGATAAACATCACATGCAATCAAAATATGTGACATGATATAGCCATCATCATCTTGTGCTTTTGATCTCCATCTCTAAAGCAACGTCATGATCGCCATCATCACCGGCTTGACACCTTGATCTCCATCGTAGCGTCATGGTCGTCTCACCAATTATTGCTTCTACAACTATCGCTGCCGCTTAGTGATAAAGTAAAGCAATTACATGGTGTTTGCATTTCATACAATAAAGCGAAAACCATAAGGCTCTTGCTAGTTGCCGATAATTTTTTACAAAACATGATCATATCATAAACAATTTATATCACATCACATCTTGACCATATCACATCACAAAATGCCCTGCAAAAACAAGTTAGACGTCCTCTACTTTGTTGTTGCAAGTTTTACGTGGCTGCTACGGGCTTCTAGCAAGAACCGTTCTTACCTACGACACAAACCACAACGGTGATTTATCAAGTTTGTTGTTTTAACCTTCAACAAGGACCGGCTGCAGTCAAATTCGATTCAACTAAAGTTGGAGAAACTTACACCTGCCAGCCACCTTTATGCAAAACTAGTTGCATGTCTGTCGGTGGAACCGGTCTCATGAACGCAGTCATCTAAGGTTGGTCTGGGCCACTTCGTCCAACAATACTGCCGAATCAAAATAAGACATTGGTGGTAAGCAGTATGATGATCACCGCCCACAACTCTTTGTGTTCTACTCATGCATATCATCTACGCATAGACCTGGCTACGATGCCACTGTTGGGAAACATAGCATGCAATTGCAAAAACTTTCCTACGCTCACGCAAGATCTATCTAGGAGATGCATAGCAACGAGAGGGGGAGAGTGTGTCCATGTACCCTCGTAGACCGAAAGCGGAAGTGTTTACTTAACGTAGTTGATGTAGTCGAAAGTCTTCTCGTTCCGACCGATCAAGTACCAAACGTACGACACCTCCGAGTTTTGCACACGTTCAGCGTGATGACGTCCCTCGAGCTCTTGATCCAGCAGAGTGTCGAGGAAGTAGACGGGTCCCGTCAGCATGATGGCGTGTTAACAGTGATGGTGATGTGATCCGCGCAGAACTTCACCTAAGCACTACGAGAATATGACCGGAGGCGTAAACTATAGAGGGGGGGCACCACACATGGCTAGGAACAATTGATGTGTGTTGTAGGCGCCCCACCCCAAGTATAGAAAGGAGGGAGGGGAAGGGAGCCAGCCCTAGGCACGCCCAAGTAGGAGGATCCCATGTTCATCCCCATGCACACTCCGACTACTCTCCAAGCCATATCGACTAGAGGGGGGTGAATAGGCGATTTTTATGAATTCTTCACTGAGGAATTTGGTGGAGAGGAAATTCCTTAGCGAAGAACTACTTGCAGCGGAATAAGTACTCAGAAGTAAGCATAACAGAATACAAGCATGGTCATCATGATGAAATGAAGACTAGCACAGAGTACAGAAAGCGTAATCACAGGATAACACAAGATGAAGACAAATAGACTGAAGAAATTGAACTGAGGAAATTGAGAAAGTCTTCAGTCAAAGTCTTCAAGCACAGATATGAACAAGCACTCAACACAGTAATGAGGAAATGAAAAGGTTGAGGAAATAGAACCAGTTAGGTTGGTGAAGACAATGATTTGGTAGACCAGTTCCAGCTCTTTGTCTCGGTTATACGTCTGGTTGGAGCGGTGAGTATTTAAACTCGAGGACACGCAGATCCGGACACCCGATCCATCGAGCCCGCAGCTCGGGACACCCATCCTCACCGTATTCTCCTTGAACTAAGGCCATGCAGACCTCGTCCAATCACTCGTGGTAAGTCTTGAGCGACTTCCAAACCTTCACAGACTTGGTCACTCGGCGATCCACAATTCCTCTTGGATGCTCTAGACCATGACGCCTAACCGTCTGGAAGAAGCACAGTCTTCAAAGGTAACAAGCGTCGGATCCACGCAGAATCAATTTCTTCAGTGATGCTCAATCACTTTGGGTTTGTAGGGGTTTGGTTTTGGGTTTTCCTCACTTGATGATTTTCGCTCAAAGTCCTCGGAGGATGGGTTGCTCTCAAATGACAAGTGTCAAGTTCTCTCGTAGCAGCCATCCAGCTAGCGGTTGTAGGGGGCGGCTATTTATAGCCTAGGGAGCAGCCCGACATGATAAGACATAAATGCCCTTCAATGATATAACCGTTAGGTGGATAGGACATTTTGGGACAGGTGGCCAAGAAGACAAAGAACGGTCGGAAATTTGGCTCTCAAATTCCTCGGGGCTATCATGTTCCTCCATGTGTAGGCAATTCGACTGGCGAATTCCTAACTCCTTAGTCGAGAACAAATTCATCGTGACTGAAGAACTTCGTCTCATCCTTTGAAGAAAGTGACTGGACTGTATGAGATTTCCAAAGGCTTCACTCGAAGGGATTGGTAGGTGTAGCATTTTGAGTTGAGCATCACATGGAATTTTTCCTTAGTATTTCCTCGACCCCCTTTAACAGTACGGTGTTTCCTATGACTCAAGAAAGAGAAAATGAAACTACGAAAACAAAAATCTTCATGCTTCATGTTCCTCAAATGAATACCAAGTCTTGGAGGTCACACCAATTTCTTCACTTTCAAAGTCTTCAGAAAGTCTTCAGTTGAAGAACTTCATTTTTAGGGGTCGACTTTCTCTGTAAATATCAATCTCCTCATAGACTTATAGACCTGTGTACAATCACAAACGCATTAGTCCCTTAACCTATAAGTCTTCAATACACCAAAATCACTAAGGGGCACTAGATGCACTTACAATCTCCCCCTTTTTGGTGATTGATGACAACATAGGTTAAGTTTTCAACGGGGATAAACATATGAAGTGTAAATACTGATATTGAGGAATTTGATTGCAAGATATAGAAGAACTCCCCCTGAAAATGTCCATAGTGAGGAATTTGTGTTTGAGGCAATGCACATTTGAAGAGTTGAATCATGGAGAACTCCCCCTATATCTTGTAATTCATACACGCATTTGATATATAATATGAAGAATTTGAAATGCATGATGAAATATGGTGCCTGATGAAATTCAGCATGCGTGCAATATCATTAACGAGGAATAAGCATGCCGAATAAAGCATCAAAAGTATCAGAGCATAGTGCAACAAAAGCATCAGCGCACCATCGGGTTTAAGATTACAACTCGATCCAAATAAAAGTTTCAGAAGAACGAGAGTTGTAACTTAAAAAATGCCCTTAATATAGACCCGCTTGAAAACTAACTCAGATTTCTCCCCCTTTGTCATCAAATGACCAAAAGGATCGGCGAGGACTAACGCCTCAAGAATTTCAAGTCGATGGAGGCGCGCCGGCGTTGTCGTGGTTGTTTGTTGTAGCAGGGCCTGCCGCAGTGTCGTCCAAATCTTCATACTCATCAGTGTCACGCGATGAAGAATAAGAGCTGGCCACCAGTGGAGGAACTTTGACCCTCTTGAATTTCTTCGGGGGAGGTGCAGACCAGTCAAATTCTTCCTTGAGACCCATAATCTTCAGTTCTTCAGCGCTATAGACATGAGTGAGGACAGCCTAGGTGCGGTTGAAGGTTTCATGAAGGTAGTATTGGTTCTTCTTCACTGCATTGTGTGTTGAGGTCATATTGTGAAGAATTGCACCAAACTGACGCTTTACCCATTTGTACCAAATTCTTCCTTGCGATCAACCTTTTGATGAAGACTGAGGAGTAACTCACGGTCAGTCATCACCCTGGGTGCTGTGGCTTGAGGATTTTGCTTAGCTGAGGTATTTGCGGCAGTGTCATGTGTGGCAGAGTCGTCATTGGTAGAGTAAGATGCAGCCAGGCGAAATTGACCATCAATGGACGAATGCCTTCATCGATCTGGCAGACTGCCTTGCCTTTATCATCAGATGATGAAACTGGCCGTTTGAGGATTTCAATGGGAGGCAAGTAGCTACCGTGGTTCAGAGTGTCAGCTTTGTAATTCAGTGAAGATCTTGCCGTGATGAATCTCATAATCCAAGGCGCATAGGGCTTTAGCTCGAATGGTGACATAGCAACATTTGCCAGAGTCCTCATGAAGAAATCATGGAAGTTGACGGGAACGCCATGAATGATGTTGAAAAGCATATTCTTCATGATGCCAACGACTTCTTCATCATTTGAGTCGTGGCCTTTGATAGGACTCATTGTCTTCGTCAGAATGCGATAGACAGTCCGAGGCACATAGAGTAATTCCTTGACGAGGAATTTGGTTCGAGGGCCTGTCCGAGCTTCAAAGGCTTCATGAGCACTTGCATATAGTGATTTGTCGATTCAGGTCATTGTAGATGCAACGTGCCTTTGTCATGGGGAGGATCGAGAGGAAGGACATGAAGCAATTGATTGCGGTGCCTTGTAGTGAGTGTTTTCAGTCATCCAATCCAACACCCATGAGTTGACATCTTCAGCGTCTCTAGTGATGTGCAGTGTAGCGTAGAACTGAATAATGAGTTCTTTATTCCAATCATAGATGTCAGTGTAGAAATTGAGTAATCCTGCATCGTGAAGAACACTGAGGACTGGCTTGAAGCATGGCAGAGATTCCATATCCACGTGAGGAATATGTTCATGATCGAAGATTTTGTCTTTGTCAAACAGCACTGAGGAATAGAAGTTGGCTTGACTAGCAGTCCAGAAACGCCTCTTCCTTATGCGAGCAGAGTCATAGGGGTTGTAGTCAGTGAAGAATACATGCTCGGAAAAGAAGTCTTCAGCCTTGAACTTCTGTTTGCTTGAGAATGGATTCGTCAGCTTGGGCAGAGGGATGTCAGTGAGTTGCATCACCACCTCAGGAATCACGAGCTCAGGTACTTCAGGCTTAGAAATTTCTGGTTCCTCTTCTTGTGCAATCGTAAGATCAGCAGCAGCAGGTTCTTCAGTACTAGCGGCTGGAATATCTTCGTGAACAGAGGGAGTGGGATGATTTTCTTTAGAGCCCAGTTGAACTGTTGTTGCAGGGGACAGAAGAATCTGTTGGATAGGTGTGAAGAGAGGAGTATTGGGATGCTGACTTTCCCAAAAGTCATCATTCATCATAGGTGTGGTGCATCCTATATCCACATCTTCATCTTCAATTTCCTCAACACCAGCCTCTTCAGATGTGAACTGAGGCATAGGTGAGGAATGACTGGCGTTGAAGGGATTGCATCCACTTCAATTTCTTCATCAATCTGCTCTGACGAAGCAGCAAAATGATTTTCTTCATCAGATCTGCTTGGGATCACATAGTCTTGTCCAAAAGGAACAAGGTCCTTTGATGGCATGGAGGAAATTGGAACAGCATCAATTGGATTTTCGAGTGAGCTGGTCATTGGCTTCATCTTCTTCGCAGCTGATGCCTTCCTTTTCTTCACTGCAGCTCGCTCTGCAGCCTTGGTCTTCTTCACCTCATAGGCAGATGGAAGAATTGGAGTTGGTGTAGGCGCGGGAGGAGCTGAGGAATCTGGTTGATTTTCTTGGTAGAATCGATGCGATTGCCTGATTTCTTCGATTTCTTCAGCGCACCACTAGTGGATGCCCAGCAATTTCTTCGGTAATTTGGAATGGAGTCATCATCCCTAGAACTGGTATTTTCTTAAGCAGGCTGAAAGTCATCAACGGTGCTGGCATGATCTTCAGCAGGCTGAGCAGAGTCTGCAGCTTGTAGATTTTCTTGTTGCGTTGGTGCTGCAATATTCGTGAATTTCTTCGTCAGATTGACGAATCTCACTTTGGCTCCTTGCCAATCAGCATAGTAGGCATCAAAGTCTTTGCTGAGGGCTTGAATTTCAGACTGAGCCTTGAGAAGTTCCTCATGTGTCATTCTGATAACATTTTTCTTCAGGAGCTTCTCCTTTCTGTATTGTGCTTTCTTGGTCTCTCTTGCCTTTTCAAACTTCCATTTCTCTTGAGTGATGAAATGGGTCAGCATGTGACTTTGACCAGGAGTCAGATGAAAATCAGGCATTGGGGTGTTTGGATCCTTGTGCCAGAGGTCAATGTAGTCGAGGATTTTCCTAGGATCCAAAAGCAGTGGCACAGATGTGCCTTTGGCTCTAGCGGCCTTCACCTGTATGTCTCTGATGATTTCTGCAAGTTCATCATCAGAAGCTTCATCATCAGAGGGCACATGGAATGCGACCTGTTTCTTCCTGGGACTTGGCGAGGACCGCGTCCATTGTTGCTTTAGTCTTCAACGGTGTGGGGCTGATGAGGAAATTGGTGCGGTGAGGAACTCATTTGAAGCACAGAGGCAATCGAGAAACCCGTAGTCCTTTGACATGTAGCCAGATGCACAGGAGCTGAGGACTTTGAAGGAGCTGCTGAGGACTTTGGTGGAGCAGTAGCAGTGTGAGGAATTTGTCGTGAGGGCATTGCTAAGGAACTTGCCCGTGAGGGCGCTGTTGGTGAAGCACTCGGCTTACGAGCAGGCTTCTTTGGCATAGATTTCCTCGGTCTGACCGAGGCCTTAGTAGCAGCAGCAGTGGCAGAATCCTCATTGAATTTCTTCACTGCCTCCTTGGCTTGTCTTGCCAATTTAGCTTGGCTCTTAGCCCATTCTTCAGGAAAGTCCTCACCACGCTTGATGCTGGTGGGATCAGCTACTTGGCCAGGTGCCAATGGAGCTCTTGGGCATGGAGGATTGAGGGCGAAATTCTTCATGTACTTTGGAGTCACATATCTGTATTCCCTCCATTCTCTTGCCCATCTCCGTTCAATCTTCTGTATGCGCACCTTGCGCTGATTTTTGGTTTCTTTGCCAAATTTTGCTTCATCAGGTGTGCAATAGCCAGCATGAATTTCCTCAGGGATTTCAAACGCAGTCATAACCTCAGGTTTCTTTCCTCCTTTCTGCGGTCTCTTACCTTCAGCCATATCCTTCAGATGAGGAATTTGAACAATTGAACACTCTGAAGAAGTATGCAATTTTTCTTCGAGGAACGCTGCAAACAAGTTAAGTTGATGAGAACCTAGTGATTCAGTAGCGGACATGAGTACCGTGAGAAGAGTATAGGTGCGAGGAATTTGGAGAGGTCATATGCGTTCTCAGAAGGTTTTTCGAAAAGACAAGTTTTGAGGAATTTGACCAGATGAACCTTGCGGAATTTCACTAAGCGTTTTTGTCTTAGGTTCCAGAGTTGTACAGATCGAAGATCCACACAATTAGGGAATCTTGAAGAAAATGATTGCTTAGAGAAACAGTTCAAGATCATATGATCCGTGAGGTGTTCATATGTGTGAAGATTTGAAGAATAAACACCTTTGAATATTTTCAGGAAAGTTTGAGAATCAAAGTGAGTAGTAAAAGTAACTTTTAATTACCCAAAGTGAAGAACACGACGAACTGAGATGAACAGATGTGAAGTTCGTCAGGTTAGATCTCCCACGCCCTAACTTGGCAGAGGGAGACAGCTACGGCGGCGGCGGAGTGAAGATTTCCGCAACTGGCGCGAGTACGACGGCGACGAGGTCGAGGCAGCGAAGCTCTTCCTCACCGGCGATGATGGAGTAGCGGCGGCGCTAGGGTTTGAGGAGCTCGAGCGAGAGAGAGCGGTCGAGCGGAGTAAATGAAGTGAGGAAGGGGAGAGGGGTATTTATAGACATGGTGAAAAACTGTTCGCCCGAAGATTTTGGGACGAACATGCCCCTGCCCTTTCTCCTTCGCGCGACATGTGTCACCCACATACTGTGTAGTTGAGATCGTGTAAGATCGTGGGTGAATATAATAATGCATCATGGGATGCGGAACGGTTTGAGCGGTAAAATCGAAAATCTGGATAAGATTTGTTTTAAAGTTTCGTTCGCAATTTCTTCAGCTGACAAGGACACAGTGAAGATTTTGAACGAGTTTCAAATAGAACGCACATGAAGAATTTGTGAATAGATTGGGTAAAGTATAGCATAGAGGGGGAAGGGTCCGATCACATTCACTTAGCAGAAAAAGCAACATGAAGAAATAGCCATAAGTGAATGCTGTAGTGGACAAAAACTCATATATATATATATATATATATATATATATATATATATATATATATAGCCAATGAAGAAAAATGACGGAAACAGTGAAGATTTTGCAAAGTTGAAGAATTTGAAAAACTGAAGAATTTCAAAACTGAGGAAAAACTCAAATTGAAGATTTTTCAACTTTTTGTGGTGGCGTGACCCACCGTATAGGAATGATGATTTCAGACACCGTGTACAATTGTCGTAGGGTTCTGAGAATCTAATTCTTCATTAATTTCTTCACACTTAGAGTGTTATTCTTCATTGATTGAAGAAAAACGTTTCTTCATGTGTTGCACATCTAAGTCATCAATTTTGCATAAGTGTTAGGATGTGTGTCATTTTCAAAGAACATTCGAAGATTCTAAGATATTTAGTTCACACCGCAACTTGCTAAATCTCTTCTCATCCAAGGGCTTAGTGAAGATATCAGCTAGCTGTTCTTGATCTTCACGTGCTTTCGATGGAGATGTCGCCCTTCAACACATGATCATGAAGAAAATGATGACGAAACTGAATGTGCTTTGTCTTGAGTCTTGGCGGGTTGTGAGCAATCTTGATGGCACTCTCATTGTCGCAGAGGAGAGGCACATTCTTCACGTTGACGCCATAGTCCTTGAGGTTTGCTTCATCTAAAGCAATTGAGCACAGCAAGAGCCAGCAGCAATGTATTCAGCTTCCGATGAAGCGGTGATCGTGATTCTGTTTCTTCGAGGACCAACGGACCAACGATCGTCGAGGAAATGACAAGTGCCGATGTTGACTTGCGATCCACACGATCACCAAGCATAGTCAAAGTCGAATATCCAATGAGATCAAAAGCGGAGCCCTTGGGGTACCATAATCCTAGTGTTGGTGTGTGAGCTAGATATCGAAGAATATGCTTCTGACCTTATGGTGTGATTCCTTGGTGCAGCTTGAAATCGGGCACACATGCAAACACTAAGCATTATATCTGGCCTAGATGCACATAAGTACAATAAAGAACCAATCATGGGCGGTATACCTTGTGATCAAGTCAATACCATTTTCATCGATTGCATAGATGGCCATTTGTGGGCATAGGAATTTTGACACCTTTGCAATCTTGCATGCGAATTTCCTCAATACATCTTTGAGGTATTTCTCCTAAGATATGAATATGCCATTCTTATCGATTGCGAATTTGAAGACCTAAGAAGAATTTCAACTCTCCCATCATAGACATTTGATATTCTTCACTCATCATATAGGCAAATTCATCACTATAACGTTGGTCAATACAGCCAAAGATAATATCATCAACATATATTTGGCACACACAGTTCACCATCATAAGATTTAGTAAAGAGAGTAGGGTCAAGTGAACCGGTGTGAAGCCATTCTTCACGAAGAATTCCTTCAATGTATCATACCACTTGAGGGGCTTGCTTGAGGCCATAGAGGGCCTTATTGAGTCTGAAGACTTTGTCGATTCTTTGGATCTTCAAAACACGGGGTTGAGCAACATATACTTCTTCCTCAAGCTTACCATTGAGGAATGCACTTTTCACATCCATTTGATATAAGATGATATCATGATGGTTAGCATAAGCAAGTAATATGCGAATAGCCTCAAGTCTAGCAACAGGTGCAAAAGTTTCATCAAAATCAATTCCTTCAACCTATGTGTAGCCTTGAGCTACTAGTCGTGCCTTATTCCTCACAACAAGGCCATTTTTATCTTGCTTGTTGTGGTAGATCCACTTTGTGCCAATGATATTATGCTTGCGAGGATCTAGACGATTGACCAGTTCCCAGACATTATTAAGCTCGAACTGATGTAATTCTTCTTGCATAGCCTGAATCCACTCCGGCTCCAGAAATGCTTCATCTACCTTAGTGGGCTCTGTGATAGAGACAAAAGCATAGTGCCCACAAAAGTTAGATAAATGTGAAGCTTTTGAGCATGTGAGAGGACCTAGTGCACTAATGTCATCGATGATCTTCTCCACTTGCACTTCTTTTGCAACGCGAGGATGAGCTGGTTGTCGTTGAGGAATTTGATCGGCATTTTCTTGACACCATTTTCCTTAGCATTTTCTTCAGTGCATCACTCGGCGTTCTTCATGAACAGGAATGAATTCTTCAACAGATTCTTGATGGGAATGACATCCTCAGTTGCCTTGAACTTGATAGAATCCTCAGGAGCTGGTTCATCTAACACAGGAGGTAGGTGCTCTCTTTGCGAGCCATTAGTTTCATCGAACCGCACATCTACAGTGTCAACAATCTTGTGAAGAACAATGTTGAAGACTCTGTAGGTGTGCGAGTCCTTTCCGTAACCAAGCATAAAACCTTCATGTGCTTTTGGTGCAAATTTAGAGTTGTGGTGAGGATCTCTAATCCAACACTTAGCACCGAAGACTTTGAAATAACTCACATTGGGTTTCTTGTTAGTGAGGAGTTCATAGGCCGTCTTCTTGAAGAATTTGTGAAGATATACTCTGTTGATGATGTGGCACGCAGTATCAATTGCATCAATCCAAAAACGCTGAGGCGTCTTGTATTCATCAAGCATAGTGCGAGCCATCTCAACAAGAGTTCTGTTCTTGCGCTCCACGACGCCATTTTGCTGAGGAGTATAGGGAGCAGATAACTCATGAGTAATACCAAGTTCATCAAGATAATCATCAAGACCAGAATTCTTGAACTCAGTTCCATTGTCACTTCTGATGTGCTTGATCTTCACACCAAAGTTGGTTGAAGCCCTCGAGGAAAATCGTTTGAAGACTTTCGCACTTCATGTTTGTAAGTAACAATGTGTACCCATGTATATCGAGAGTAATCATCAACAATGACAAAGCCATATAGAGATGCATCATTAGTGACTGCTGAGTAATGATTAGGTCCGAAGAGGTCCATGTGAAGCAATTCGAATGGACGAGTAGTGGTCATGATAGTCTTCGCTGGATGCTTGGCCTTGGTCATTTTTCCAGCTTCATAGGCTCCGCATAAGTGATCCTTGAGGAATTTGACATTCTCAATGCCAATGACATGCTTCTTCTTCGCAAGCGTGTTCATGCCTGCATGACCAAGTCGTCGATGCCATAGCCAGCCGTCTGAAGCTTTTGCAAGTAGACACACGGCTGGTTGTGGTCCTGTAGAGAAATCAACAATATACAAATCTCCTCTCCTAAAGCCTTCGAAGACTTTGGAATTGTCAGCTTCCATGATCACAACACAGCGATACTTGCCAAAGACAACAACCATATCAAGATCACAAAGCATTGAGACTGACATGAGATTGTATCCTAAGGACTCAACAAGCATGACTTTGTCCATGTGTTTATCCTTAGAGATTGCAACCTTACCAAGACCCAATACGACTTTTGCCTTTGTCAAGAAAGATGATATGCTTGAAGTGGCGGTGATAAGGAGCATCCATCAATAGATTCTTGTCACCATCATGTGATTCGTACATCCACTATCGAGGACCCATTCAAGTAGTTTTGGGTTGATCATCCTGCAGTGAATTAGTGTAGCTTACAATCTCATATGCTTCATCGATGAAGAATATGATATCAAGTTCATCGATGAATTTCATCAAGCGATAAACAAGTATAGCAAGATGAGGGCGTGTGAAATGAAGGTTCATTTCATCATGATTCGCTGCGTCCTTTCGAGCATTTTCATCGGGTCCCAAACAAATTCTTGAGACGTTAAAGCATGTCCGAGAGACGACCCGCAGAAGAGATTAGTTCTTTTCTTCACCACCCACATCGGAGGGGTGGCAAAGAGTTCATCACTCTGCGAGCACCATATGAGAAAGGTGGCAAAGATGCCAAACCATTTCATTTCACATAAGAGGGATTAATGTAAGCATATGAATAAGCAGAGAAATTCTTCGAGGACTTATGAACATAATGGTTAGAAGAATAATGCACATATTCATAGCCCTTAGCTCTACCCTGCGAGACAGAATTGTTAGCACGATGATAATCATATGAGGACTTTGATCCTTTTGAGGAATTTGATCCATGTGAGGAATTTGGTCCATATGAAGAATTTGATCTGGGGTTCCTGTTCTTCACAGGTGGTGTCATGAGGACATTCACCTGAAGACTTTCAAGGCACTTCTTGGGAACCTAGATTTTCTTCATAGGAGAGCCGTTCCTGCAGTTAGTGCCAACATATCTAGCAAATATTTCACCATCCTGCAGTTAGGCTTCCAATATGTTCCATCAGCATTAAGTTTCCTCTCAAAGGCAATACCCTCTTTCCTATGGTTTCTGTTGAGGATTTGCTTTTTAAGCACATCACAAAGAGTCTGATGCCCTTTGAGGCTTTTGTACATGCCTGTCATGTACAATTCCTTCAGCCCTGCATTGTCAGTGATACTAGCAATGTCCTTAGATGAGGAATTAGTGATATCGAGGCGGTGAAGAATTTGTAACAGTTGAAGCATTTGAACATTGGTGAAGAATTAGCGATTCACATTCAATGCACTTTAAGCATGGAGGAACAAATTCTTCCTGAGAAGCGCTGATTTGTTGAGCTAGTAATGAATCGCGCTCCTTCTGAAGATCTTCATAACACACTCTTAGCTTTTCAAGATCTTCCTTTCTTTGAAGAGATTCAGAAGAAAGCTTCTCGTGATCTTGCTTTCCTTGAAGAAATTCATAAGAAAGTTTCTCATGATCAGATAAGAGAGTGTTATGATGACTTTGAAGGTTATCAAACCTAGACTGAAGTCTCTGAAGATTTCAAGTCAGGGCTTTAGTGCGATCCATTTCTTCACCCAACATATCATCACTTTTGTCTAGCATGTTTTGAACCTTTTCAAAAGCCCGTTGTTGTTTTACTGACAATCTTAGCAAGTTTAGAGTAGCTGGGCTTGAGATCCTCATCGATTCATTTTCACTTGGATTCAGAGGAGTTGTATTTGAGTAACTTTGCACCTTTCGCCATGAAGCAATAGGTGGGGCGTAGCCATTATTATCTTCATCCGGCTTGTCGGTGGGGTCAGTTTCTTCAGTGTTGAAGATGGACTTGTCGACGAAAGCGAGAGCGAAGGCGGACTCGCCACACGATTCGGACTCTTCAGACACCTCCTCTTCCTCATTTTCCTCAGATTCAGCTTGAGTCCATTTCCTTGCCAATGAATGCCCGAGCCTTCTTGGAGCTGCTCTTCTTGTGATATGAAGACTTGAGGATTTTGATGGCGAAGATTTTGACGATTTCTTCTTCTTCTTCACATCATCGAGCTCGTAATCCTTGTATTTCTTCTTCTTCATTTCCTTTTCCCATCGAGGACAATCTTGAATATAGTGACCAGGTTTCTTGCATTTGTGGCACAGCCTTCCCTTATAGTCACTGGATGAAGAATCACTGCTTCTTGAGGATTTTCCAAAGCGACCACGTCTTGAGAACTTCTGGAATTTCTTCACGAGCAGTGCTAGCTCATGGCTCAATTCTTCAAGATCACCAAGGCTACTACCGAATCCTCACATTGAGTCGACACAGCCTTGGCCTTGTGGCACGTGGTTTGCCATAGCTTGAACCATAGAGATCTCTCTTTTCAGCAAGCTGGAACTCGTGAGTATTTAGCCTTTCGAGGATATCGGCAGGATCAAGAGACTTGTAGTCAGCACGTCCTTGTATCATTAGTCCTAGAGTATCAAATGAGGAATCAAGCGATCCCAACAGTTTCTTCACCACCTCATGATCAGTGATGTCAGCGGCACCGAGGGCTTGAAGCTCATTTGAGATGTCAGTGAGGCGATCAAAGGTTTGTTGGACATTTTCATTGTCGAGTCTTTTGAAGCGGTTGAAGAGATTCCGAAGAACATCAACTCGAGAGTCACGCTGAGTTGAGACTCCTTCATTCACTTTGGACGGCCTATCCCAGATAAGCTTAGCAGTTTCCAAAGCACTCACTCTTCCATACTGTCCTTTACTCAGATGGCCACATATGATATTCTTTGCTTGAGAATCGAGTTGCTTGAATCTCTTCACATCGGTAGCGTTCAGTGAGGGTGAGACAGAGGGAACACCATTTTCCACAACATACCAGAGATCGTTGTCAATTGCCTCAAGATGCATTCGCATCTTGTTCTTCCAGTAGGGGTAGTCCGTCCCATCAAAGGTAGGACACCCAGCCGAGACCTTGATCATACCTGCGGTCGACATAACTAAAACTCCAGGCGGTTAAACCAAAATCACACAGAACAAGGGAGTACCTTGCTCTGATACCAATTGAAAGTGCGTTATATCGACTAGAGGGGGGTGAATAGGCGATTTTTATGAATTCTTCAGCGAGGAATTTCTTTGGTGAGGAAATGACTTAGCGAAGAACTACTTGCGATGGAATAAGTACTCGAAGTAAGCATAACAGAATACAAGCATGGTCATCATGATGAAATGAAGACTAGCACAGAGTACGAAAGCGTAATCACAGGATAACACAAGATGAAGACAAAGCGGTGAAGAAATTGGCGAGGAAATTGAGAAAGTCTTCACAAAGTCTTCAAGCACAGATATGAACAAGCACTCAACACAAGAATGAGGAAATGAAAGGGTTGAGGAAATAGAACCGATTAGGTTGGTGAAGACAATGATTTGGTAGACCAGTTCCAACTGCTGTCTCGGTTATACGTCTGGTTGGAGCGGTGAGTATTTAAACTCGAGAACACGCATCCGGACACCGATCATCGAGCCCGCAGCTCGGGACACCAGATCCTCACCGTATTCTCCTTGAACTAAGGCCACGCAGACCTCGTCCAATCACTCGTGGTAAGTCTTGAGCGACTTCCAAACCTTCACAGACTTGGTCACTCGGTGATCCACAATTCCTCTTGGATGCTCTAGACCATGACGCCTAACCGTGCGGAAGAAGCACAGTCTTCAAAGGTAACAAGCGTCGGATCCACGCAGGATCAATTTCTTCAGTGATGCTCAATCACTTTGGGTTTGTAGGGGTTTGGTTTTGGGTATTCCTCACTTGATGATTTTCGCTCAAAGTCCTCGGAGGATGGGTTGCTCTCAAATGACAAGTGTCAAGTTCTCTCGGAGCAGCCAACCAGCTAGTGGTTGTAGGGGGAGGCTATTTATAGCCTGGGAGCAGCCCGACATGATAAGACATAAATGCTCTTCAATGATATGACCGTTAGGTGGATAGGATATTCATCAGCGACCAGAAGAACTTCGTCTCTGTCACTGAAGAAAGTGACTGAACTGTATGAGATTTCCAAAGGCTTCACTCGAAGGGATTGGTAGGTGTAGGATTTTGAGTTGAGCATCACATGGAAATTTTTCCTTAGTATTTCCTAGACCCCTTTAACGAAGACGGTGTTTCCTATGACTCAAGAAAGAGAAAATGAAACTACGAAAACAAAAGTCTTCACGCTTCATGTTCCTCAAATGAATACCAAGTCTTGGAGGTCACACCAATTTCTTCACTTTCAAAGTCTTGTAAAGTCTTCGAATATCAAAGTCTTGATTGAAGAACTTCATTTTTAGGGTCGACTTTCTCTGTAAATATCAAACTCCTCATAGACTTATAGACCTGTGTACACTCACAAACGCATTAGTCCCTTAACCTATAAGTCTTCAATACACCAAAATCACTAAGGGGCACTAGATGCACTTATAGGTGTGGGCCCCCTGGCCTTGATTCTTTCGTCAGTATTTTTTATATTTTCCAAGAGTTATCTCCGTGGATTTTCAAGTCATTCCGAGAACTTTTGTTTTCTACATAATAAACAACACCATGGCAGTTCTGGTGAAAATAGCGTCAGTCCAGGTTAGTTTCATTCAAATCATGCAAGTTAGAGTCCAAAACAAGGGCAAAAGTGTTTGGAAAAGTAGATACGTTGGAGACGTATCAACTCCCCCAAGCTTAAACCTTTGCTTGTCCTCAAGCAATTCAGTTGATAAACTGAAAGTAATAAAGAAAAACTTTTACAAACTCTGTTTGCTCTTGTTGTTGTAAATATGTAAAGCCAGCATTCAAGTTTTTAGCAAAGATTATGAACTAACCATATTCACAATAACACTTAGGTCTCATGTTTACTCGTATCAATGGCATAATCAACTAGCGAGCAATAATAATAAATCTCAGATGACAACACTTTCGCAAAACAATCATAATATGATATAACAAGATGGTATCTCGCTAGCCCTTTCTGAGACCGCAAAACATAAATGCAGAGCACCTTTAAAGATCAAGGACTGACTAAACATTGTAATTCATGGTAAAAGAGATCCAGTCAAGTCATACCCAATATAAACTAATAGTAATGCATGCAAATGACAGAGTGCTCTCCAGCAGGTGCTTTTTAATAAGAAGGTGATGACTCAACATAAAAGTAAATAGATAGGCCCTTCGCAGAGGGAAGCAGGGATTTGTAGAGGTGCGAGAGCTCGATTTTAAGATAGAGATGAATAACATTTTGAGCGATATACTTTCACCGTCAACGCAACAACTATGAGATCTCGATATCTTCCATGCTAAATACATTATAGGCAGTTCCCAAACAGAATGGTAAAGATTATACTCCGCCACCACCAACAAGCATCAATCCATGGCTTGCTCGAAACAACGAGTGCCTCCAACTAGCAACAGCCTTGGGGGAGTTTTGTTTAATTATTTCGATTTGCTTTGATCTTTTTTATCATGGGACTGGGCATCCCGACTACCAGCCATTTTCTCGTGAATGAGGATCGGAGTCCACTCCTCTTGAGAATAACCAACCTAGCATGGAAGATACAGACATCCCTAGTTGAAACATGAGCTGCTTGAGCATACAAAACAGAATTTCATTTGAAGGTTTGGAGTTTGGCACATACAAATTTACTTAGAACGGTAGGTAAATACCGCATATAGGAAGGTATGGTGGACTCATATGGAATAACTTTGGGGTTTATGGAGTTTGGATGCACAAGGGGTATTCCCTCTTAGTACAGGTGAAGGCTAGCAAAGGACTGGGAAGTGACCAACTAAGAGAGTGACAACAGTCATGAACATGCATTAAAATTAATCAACACTAAGTGCAAGCATGAGTAGGATAAAATCCACCATGAACATAAATATCATGAAGGTTGTGTTGATTTGTTTTCAACTACATACGTGATCATGTGCCAAGTCAAGTCACTCGAATCATTCAAAGTAGGATACCATCCTATCATACCACATCACAACCATTTTAATAGCATGTTGGCACGCAAGGTAAACCACTATAAACTCCTAGCTAATTAAGCATGGCATAAGTAACTATAATCTCTAATTGTCATTGCAAACATGTTTATTCATAATAGGCTGAATCAGGAACGATGAACTCATCATATTTACAAAAACAAGAGAGGTCGAGTTCATACCAACTTCTCTCATCTCAATCAGTCCATCATATATCGTCATTATTGCCTTTCACTTGCACGACCGAAGGGTGTGCATAATAATAATAGAGCACGTGCATTGGACTAAGCTGGAATTTGCAAGCATTCAATTCAAGGGAGAAGACAAAGTAATATGGGCTCTAAGTTAAATCAACAATCATGCATATGAGAGCCACTAAACATTTTCATTATGGTCTTCTCCTCTCGACCCCCAAAGGAAAGAAAAGAAATAAAACTGTTTACACGGGAAAGCTCCCAACAAGTAAAAGAAGAACGAGAAATCTTTTTTGGGGTTTTCTTTTAATTACTACTACAAGCATGGAAAGTAAACTAACTAATTTTTTTGGTTTTCTTAAGGTTTATCAAACACACAAGAAGAAAGCTAGAAAAATAAATTAAACTAGCGTGGATAATACAATGAAAGAGTATGAGCACCGACAACTAGAATAGTGTGTGAACATGAATGTAAAGTCGGTGAGAAATACGTACTCCCCCAAGCTTAGGCTTTTGGCCTAAGTTGGTTTATACCCAAGGATCGCGGTTACTCTCCCCGGTGTACTGAGGAATGTCATCTGGATACCACTGGTTGACGATCTCCTCCGGATCCCACTGATAATAGGATGGACGATAGGGGTCCAGTGGTGGTTCCGGCTCAGGCTCTGGAGCTGATGTCTGGCCTCGGTGCGCATACATGGCCTTCGGCAAAACAAGGTAATGGCCTACAGTTAAATCAAACAAACAAGGCGCAGGCAGGGTAATAATCTCATTGTGTTTCTTATTAAATCTCAGTTTATACGGAAGCATCTTATCATCTTGTCAACATAAACTCATGCGCTACCATGCTCCTGTAATCTAAAAAGGTAAGAGGCAACAATGTCCCCTCTTTCTCATCATGCCTAATAGGTATCTCAAAATGTTTAGCAAGGCATGTAGCATAGATACCTCCAAAGATGGGGCCCTTTGTGCGGTTTAAGCTTAACCGTTTGAAAGTGCGTTATATCGACTAGAGGGGGGTGAATAGGCGACTTTTATGAATTCTTCACTTAGGAATTTGCCGGTGAGGAAATTCCTTAACGAAGAACTACTTGTAGCGGAATAAGTACTCAGAAGTAAGCATGACAGAATGCACACGTAGTCATCATGATGACATGAAGACAAACTATCACACCCTGCATTTTGTAACATTTCATTCTCATAAAAATAGCATGAAAATTTGGACCAACAAAAACTTTTTGCTTTATTTGGCTTTTATTTGGTGTTGGTTTTCCCTATGTGGTTTTCAAGTGCTCTTAATAGTCAACCACTCCACCTTCTATACTTCATCTCCTTACCCCAAGCTCCTGACCAATGACCATGCCATGTGTATAGTGCAATATAGAATTTTCTTACAAAAATAATTTGGCCAGAAAGTATTTTCTAATTTTGGTTTCCAAAAACCCCGAGATTAGGGCTTTACACTGCAAGTACTTGATTAAGGGCAGTAAAAATCTTTCCAAAAATATATTTGACTCCTATTAGATATAGGATACCCGAAACCACAAAAATATAATTTTAAAAGTTGTTTTACTATTTTATTTAAAAGCTTTTTCTTAAGGCCAGAAATGGTCTTTAATAGGGAAAAATTATTTTATTGTTTTAAAAATATTTGGCAAAATTTATGGAAACTCATAGGACATATATTGTCCATATATAAGAGTTTCAACACCTGGTCATGTTCAAAATATTGGTCAAATCCCTCTAAAACCCTTCCTGGATATTTCAAGCTTTTGAAATATTTACAAAGGAAATATTATTCAAAAATTCCAGGAAAATTCTATCATGTCACATATGACATATTAGATGATCTTGCCAAGTCTCATGACTTGGAGAACAATATAACATCATCAAAACCCCTCAAAACTATTTCTGTCCATTCTGAAGTTTGATCAACTTTACATTGCCAAGTATGTCCAAATGTGCTCAAACTTGTTGGACATGCTTCATTGGTCTAATGATGCATCTGGACCAAATGGCACAGGTTGGAGAAGAGGAAATCTTGGTCAAAGTGCCTCAAAACCCTCTCTGACCAGAATCAAATTTGAACAACTTTGTTCTACCAACTTCTTCTCCAAGACCCCAACTTTTGTGAGCATGTTCACATGACCAAATGAGGCCACTACACAAAGTGGTTCATCAAGGAGAAGTGTTATGCTCAACTAGATCTACACAAATCCATTTCTGCTCATTTCTAGGGTTCACAAAAGTTGCATTGGCAACTTTGCCCAAATAATCTCCTAATTGGTGGAAGGCTATATTTATATGAGCCATTTCACCTTGTGGAGCCTCATGGCAATTGGAGTCCATTTGCTTGCTCAAAACTCTATCAAACACCTTCTCGACTTTTGCAAGAATCACTTTTTTGACCCCTTTCACTATTCTTGGAGAGCTCCAATTTTACCACAGCTCTTTCTAGTCCTCTTTCACCTCCAGTAACAATGGCAAGTCCCCAGCTCAATAATTGAGGGGTAAAACCCCCCTCTTTCTCTCTCTGGACAGCCCTTTCTCCCTCTTCCTCACCTCTCTCCTCACCCCAGTGGCCATCCAGGCATCCAATGCCTTCCCCTCCTTCTTTACTACCTCCACGCACTATGGACATCGGTGGCATACCACAGGGCATATTATATGCCATGGCATGCCATCTGCCAGCGCTCAGGCCTTCTACATCTTGGCTAGGCAACTTTGAGCCGCCCCGCCTAACGGCTCCGGCCACCTCGGGCCTTCCCCTCGCGCCAGCCGAGGCGCCTCGACGTCCGCGACACGCCACGGCGCTGTCCCCCCTCCTCTCTCCTCCTCCCCGCGCCTCCGCGCTATCGAACAGGGGCCGCCCGAGCGCACGGTGGCGTGCAGCCACACGCGCTGTGCCTCCGCCCCCCCTCTCTCTCTCTCTTCATCCCCGGGCGATTCGACCCCACGAGCCCCTAGACACGGTGCGGCGCCTCCCGAGGCCGTGGCGACAGCACGAGCCAGCCAAGACGAGCCCACGGTGGACCGCCGCCGCCTATAAGGGCCTCCCGAACCCTTCCACCTCACCCTCGCTCTCTGCACCACCAACACCTCCCCTGCACCCCAGTTCGCCCCCAAAGCCGCCCGAGCTCGAGATCGAGCTCGAGCTCTCCTGCGTCGGCTCGCCGGGGTCGCGAGGTATAAGCCTCCCCGCTCCTCCTTTGCCTCGATCTGGAACCCTGCATCTCCTCGAGCTTTTCCCCTCGTTTCCCTCTCAGAAGCTGCGGAAACGACCGAACCACCGCCCCAAGCTCCTCCGCTGAACTCGTCGTCCGGCGAACCAGCACCCCGCCGCCAAGTCCACCACCCACCGACGTCGGCGGCCCCTGGCCATCCTCAAGACTTTCCGGAGCTCGCCGTCGCTGCATCGTCGCCGGTGAGCACCGCGACCCCATCCACGGGTTAGTGATGACAGTGGGGCCCCATCATCCTCTCCCACACTCCCGCGCCTCTCTCTCTCGACTGCGGGCCCCGGCCGTCAGGTTTGAAAATAGGTGGTATGTAGCCTTGCTAGCTGTCTGGCTCGGCTGGGCGGCTTCTTTGGCTGGGCCGCTGCTGCTCTGGGCTGTTACGGCCCGGCAGCACACGAGTGCCTTTTTCCCTTTTCTTTTCTGTCACTTATTCCAAAAATTCCACAGGACACAATATTTGTCCAAATGGATTAATTCCAATTTCTAAAATCCCCAAATATTGCAACCTATTTAATGGTGCAACTTTCATTCAAATCCAACCAACCTTTCTTCACTGGAAATATTTAAATGTGATTTTAGCATTTAAATGTGCCTCTGAAAATCCATATCTCTGCTCCACCACTCCAAATCCAAAACTAGCAAGTTTCCCCATCTTATATTTCCATCTAATATTTTACAAAAAGAGTTGACATTTTTCTGAGCACTTTGATTTTTCTGTTTTATTATTGCCTTATTATCCCGTTATTATTTTGCGGCGATAGATTGCGTTCTTGTGAAGGAGTTGGACCGAAGACTTTGAAGACCTCAAGACTTTGCGAGAGCTGTGCAAGCAGCCCTTTGACCATGTCTATGAAACCCTTTTTATGCATGTCATATAGAACTTATTATTGTTGCATCGAATCATGAAGGATGGGTAACCACTTTGGTGGGTTGCTTAGGTATTTTCTCGTTGACACTTGCATTGTGCATGACCCTACCTTCTTATGAGGGTTATGCCGGTGGGTGTAGATAGGATGCAAATGTAGATGCTACGCAAATGGGATGGGTTTGTGCATGGTGAAGAAGGCAACGTGAATTCAAAAGTCTTTTCGAAAACCCCGTCGGGTGCCACTTATGCCCGAGGGAGATGATGAGATGGGTGACCACTTGATGACGAAGTGGTGTGCCAAGGGAAGTGTGTGTTGTTTTCGAAAACGGATTGGTCGGAGTTGCGACCGTTATTCCAACCTTACATGCGCGACCACTCTACCCTTATATGGGAAAGGGCATTATTGATTACCTAGGTCGATACTAGCTTGGAGCCCGCATTACTAGTGACGGGGGAGAGTTGGTGCTCTCTCTCGGGACGGGTCGTGCCATGTAGGGCGGCCATGTTCTGCATTTTACTGAGACCGGACACACCGTTGGTACCCCGTGCTTGTGGTATGTGATGAATATGGGAGCAAGTCTCCACAACTTTATGATGTGAAATGTTTGGCACGGGGGTTACTACCAATCGAGTAGACTCCATGTTAGTGTCGTCTAGGGAAAGGTAGTGATCGGGTGCTTACCCCGGTACTTGAGGTACCATGGTCGTGGATGACACGGAAGTTCCCGGATCTAGTGGGTAAAGTGTGCAACCTCTGCAGAGTGTAAAACTATTGAATAGCCGTGTCCACGGTCATGGACAGATTGGGTAACCGCTCTTGGGCTACGCCCACTTACTTTCAAACCCGGTGTGTGTGAGATGATGGAGATGTCTTGGATCAAGTCAAAGGACTTGACACGATTGAGATGGGTTGGTGCCCACTGCTTATGATAAATGGGTTGGTGCCCATTCTATTTATGTTGATATCGTGACTGTTCTCATGGTTACTTGAATTCTCTTGATGCATGCTTTATAGGTTGTTGAACATGTCATTGCACTCAAAACTAGCTTTATGCAAAACTTTACCTATGTCATGCATTTCTGCACCTTGAACCAAATCATGGGTTGCTTGTAGTACATTCAAAGTACTCATTGGCTTGCCACCGGTTATTTAATTGACCGGGCATGGAAGAACCGGAGTTCAAGAAGAGATCTTTGGAGACGATCATGCGAACTAGGACGTTTCCCAGTAATGCCTGTAGGGTTAAGGCAGATGGCATGGGTTCTATTATCGACGAAGATTTCCGCTGCTTTGTGTTTCATTTGATGTTCAGCCCTTAAGGCTTTACCGATGTAAGACTCGACCATAATGGTCATAATTTGTGTAAGACGGTATGTATGGATGTAAGACTCTTGTTATTCATTACGTGTGTTCAAGTGAGCATTGATCTCGGGATCCATCAGACACGTGCATTCGGTGATCACGACTTATGAGTCGGGGTCCCCACAGAGCTGGTATCAGAGCCATCCTGACTGTAGGAAGCCTTAGTTAGCATGGACGTTAGTTAACTTGAGACCATCTAAACCTCTCTTCTTTTCTGAAGCTTACCCCACCCAAGATGCATTTTCCTTATTGACCTCTCCCATTCAACCTTTGTAGATAGCTGCCGCACCAAGACTTCGACCACGGATTTCCGTGCTTCTCGAGGATAGCCTCAAGAGGTGCCAGCCCATCGAGCCCCCACTTTCACCTACCATGAGCATTGGATCAATGACGCCGAGACGGAGTATCATGTGGAAGTGATCGTGAAGGCCAATGATTCTCCAACAAGCTGGTTCTTCGAGGGACCCCAGATGGCAACACTAGTTCTTGCCGTCGAGACGGCAACCCTCAAGGCACTCACTCGCCTCCGAGACCTTCTCCCAGAGATGGCAGACGAGTTGGCAACCCGTTTCTTGCCTTATCGGAAGGAAGGCGAGGATGAGAGCAATGCACCAGCTCCACCATTAGAAGAAGGACTTCCACTCCGATTCCAGACCTACTTCAGCCTTTGTGCCGATAGTTTGGCACAACACTTGGCCGCGGAATCAATGGAACTCCGAAAGGAACTTCTTGGGACCAAGGCACTTCTTCGCCGAGCACAAGAGAAGACGGATAGGATCAAGAAGGAAGGTGCTCCCCCTGGACAGCCCGCAATCGCATACAGAGGCGGAAGACCCCCAAAGGATGGAGAACCACCACAGCAACCCCGCATGAGCGCAAGGGATTACCGCAGCTCTTCACCCCACCAAAGAAAGCAACGCGCGCTGAGCTCCTCCACTCCCCCACCCCTTCAAGCAATGAAGAAAGCGCGCTCTCGATGAAGAGGAGGAAGACCGGTAAGAGCCAGACTACGCGACCGAGCATTCCACCACTTAGGCATCATTCACAACTTGGATATGCCCACAAGTAACCCTCCCAGTAGGATAGGTCGATGTACCCCTATGCGAAGTCAAGTCCATGTAATGGTTCTTATGAAACCATGTAGTGTTGTGTTTGCTTTTCTTTGTGTTTGATGGACGTCGTGCTTTCCTTGGGAACTTGTAAACGACTACATCACCCATTTGGACTTTAATGAATGTGTTTGGCCCTTTTGGCCCTTGCATGAAAACAATTAGTGTCATACCAACCCCTTACTAGGCATCCCATCTATGTTGCTTTCCCCATCTTTCCCCAATCATGAAACCTTGACCACTCCAACGGGATGCTGTTGTAACACGTCTTGGTACCTCTACCCAAAGAAGAAGAAGCCGGAGGATTCTGCTGAAGCGGAGTCAGCCAGACCAAGCCCAAGGACAGACTCCACCCCACCACCTCCTCCAAGCATGGACATGGCTCAGCTTCTCCAAGCCTTCCGAGAGGAACGCCAAGCCAACACCGCAGCCCTCCGGATGATTGCTCGTGTGTCAATCGCCCCCCGTGGGCACGGCCATGGACGTTCCACACCGGTGGAGTTCAAGAAGCATGCACCACCCACTTTCATCGAGCTCGCTGAACCCCTGGATGCGCATTTGATCGGGTCCGCACCATTGAGGATCTGCGGCACTAGTCGAATGCACCGAGGACCGTGATAAAGTGGCGTATGCTGCCCACTGTCTCGGGGGGACTGCCAGAGCTTGGTGGGATGGATTCAAGGCTATGCATGTTGAGCAAGACATCACTTGGTACACCTTCAAGACAGAATTCCGCAAGGCCCACATTCCCTCTGGAATCATGGCCATCAAGAAGCATGAGTTCCGAGCCCTGAAGCAAGGTAGTAGCACTGTCAAGGAGTACATGCGAAGTTGGTGTTCTCTCAAGGTATGCCCTCGAGGATGTCAAGACCGATCTCGCCAAAAGGAGCGCTTCATGGAAGGCCTTAACAGACTGCTGCGTACTCGCTTGTTGTGTGTGATCGCCCAACCTTTCTCGATCGGTGAACAAGGCACTCATGCTTGAGGACAAGCGACGTGCCTTGGATGACACTCGAAGCGCAAGATGATCGGCAAGGGTAGCTCCAAAGAAACGAAGCCTCGCCCGTGGCAGCCAGCCCCGGTCAAGCCAACCTATCGGCAACCAAGAGCTCCCGCACCCGCACCAACTATCCACCTCAGAAGATGCCAACCCGTGCCAGCTTACAACAACCCCAATAACAATTCGGTAAGGGCGTCATCCCCAATCAAGTCACTTGTTCGGATGTGGACAGCCGGGACACTACTCCAAGAATTGCCCCAACAAGAAGCCCGACGCCCGCAATCTAATGCGCAGAACCAGTGCCAAGGCCGTGGAATGCCACCAAGGAACCAAGCTCCCGCAACCTGCCCAACAATGGCAAGGGACGTGTGAATCATGTCATGCGGAAGAAGCCCAGAAGACCGGACGTCAGGTCGGGTAATGCGTTCCTTGTCAATTCAGCACCAAGAATCGCTTTGTTTGATTCTGGAGCCACACATTCTTTTGTCACCCATAAGTTTGCATTAAAAAGTGGCATGACCCCTACACTCCTGTATAACCCTATGGTGGTACAAACCCCCGGAGCAGAGATGAGAGCCAAGACAGGATGTAGAGGAGTCGAGATTGTCATTAATGGGGTAGACTTCCTAGCAGACCTTATCATCTTAGGATCACAAGACTTGGATGTGATCTTAGGAATGAATTGGCTCATCAAGCACCAAGGCTTGATAGACTGCGCCAACCGGTCTGTCACTGTGACCAATGACCAAGGAGTCGAAGTTAAATTCGCCTCCAACCCCTCCTCTGCTCAAGCCAACCAAGTCAACTGTCTGACTGAAGTTGGATTGGAGCAAGTGCCGGTAGTATGCGAATACCCCGATGTCTTTCCTGATGAGTTACCAGGAATGCCTCCTGACCGAGACATCGAGTTCATCATCGAGCTCATGCGGGAAAGGGACCCATCTATAAGAAGCCTTATAGAATGGGATCGGAGGAGTTAGCGTAATTGAAGAAGCAATGGAAGAGCAGTTGAGGAAGGATTTATCCGCCCTAGTGCCTCCCCTTGGGGATCACCTGCTCATTTGTGGCAAAGAAGGACGGTACCATCCGCCTATGCATTGACTACCGCTCCCTCAATGAAGTTACAATCAAGAACAAGTACCCACTTCCCAAGATTGAAGATCTGTTTGATCAACTCAATGGGGCCAAGGTGTTCTCCAAGATCGACCTCGGATCTGGGTACTACCAACTCAAGATCGACCCCAAGATATTTCAAGACGGCATTCAGAATCAGATATGGCTCAGATGAATGCACGGTCATGTCCTTTGGATTGACCAATGCCCCGGCTTACTTCATGTACCTCATGAATAAGGTCTTCATGGAATATTTGGACAAGTTTGTCGTTGTCTTCATTGATGACATCCTTGTCTTCTCGAAGTCGGAAGAAGAACACGAGCAACACTTGAGGATGGTCCTAGACAAGCTTCGAGAGCACCAACTGTATGCCAAGTTCAGCAAGTGTGAATTCTGGCTGCGTGAAGTTGGATTCTGGGTCATGTTCTAATCGAAGAGGGATTGTCATCGACCCGCTAAGATTGAAGCCGTGGATGAATGGCAATCCCGAGCAATGTGAAGGAAGTCGAAGCTTCCTCGGACTCGCAGGATATTACCGCAAGTTCGTTGAAGGATTCTCGAGCATTGCCCACCCATGACTCAGCTCTTGAAGAAGGACAAGAAGTTCGAATGGATGCCAAAGTGCTAAGAGAGCTTCCAGAGTCAAGAAGAGGCTAACCATCGCCTCAGCTCGCCACACCAGATATACACAAGGAGTTTGTGATATATTGTGATGCGCCAAGAATCGGATGGGAGGTGTTCGATGCAAGAAGGCGAGTCGTAGCCTACCTTTCAAGGCAACTACGACCTCACGAGGAGAACTATGCAACTCATGACCTTGAGCTAGCAGCGAGTGGTTCATGCCTCAAGACTTGGCGACATTACCTTTTGGGTAGCGATGTGAAATATACACGGACCACAAAAGTCTCAAGTATATTTTCACCAAAGGGAATTGAACATGAGGCGAGAAGATGGCTGGAGTTGATAAAGGATTATGACCTCGGTGTTCAATACCACCTGGAAAGGCTAATGTGGTAGCAGATGCGTTGAGCAGAAGGCTTGCTCCTTGAATGCTATGCTAAAGCACAAGCTACCCGCCTTGTATGAAGAACTTGAAAGCTTGGGTTGGAACTGGTTGCACCAGATTCTTGGCCAACCTCGAAGTTAAGCCTACCTTGATGGATGATATCAAGAAAGCCCGGAAGGGGCATGAGAGTATTGAAGGCATCAAGAGGAAGATCAAGGGCAAAGCCTCGTGATTCTCAGAGGATGAGGAAGGAACTGTGGTTTGGGAATCACATCTGCGTGCCCAACAAGGTTGAGCTCAAGAACCTGATCTTGCAAGAAGCTCATGACAGCCCATATTCCATCCACCCTGGAGGCACCAAGATGTATCAAGACTTGAAGGAAAGATTTTGGTGGCACGGGATGAAAAGGGAGATTGCCACCTATGTCGCAAAGTGTGACGTATGCCAGAGAGTCAAAGCTGAACATCAGCGACCTGCTGGATTACTCCAACCACTCAAGGTTCCCGAGTGGAAATGGGACAAAGTCGGGATGGACTTCATCACCGGTTTACCCAGGTCAAACAAGGGACATGACTCCATCTGGGTCATCGTTGACCATTTGACCAAGGTGGCCTACTTCATTCCTGTCAAGACAACCTACAAGGGTAACCAGTTAGCCAGTCTCTACATCAACCGAATCGTGACCCTTCATGGTGTTCCCAAGGAGATTGTGTCAGATCGAGGAACCCAGTTCACCTCAAGGTTTTGGAAGAAATTCCAGGAGGCCATGGGGACCAAGCTGTCCTTCAAAGATCGCTTCCACCCACAGCATCGGAGGTCGACAGAGCGAGTGAATCAAATACTCAAGACATGCTCCGAGCACGTGTCTTAGCTTATGGGGCTAAGTGGGAAGATTGCCTCCTTTCGCCGAAGTTCTCTTACAACAATAGTTACCAGCAAGCCTTCAGATGGCACCATTTGAAGTGTTATACGGCAAAAGTGCCAGACACCTCTCAATTGGTCGAGACCGTGAAGGACTTGTCTTTGGGCCGGATATCCTCCGTGAAGTCAAGAGCAAGTCCAGCTTGTCGAGAGCGTCTCAAGTCCGCCAAGTCAAGACAAAAGAGCTACGCCGACTCACGTCGAGAGACATAAACTTCCGAGTTGGAGACCATGTCTATCTCGGGTCACCCTCTCAAAGGAGCCCAGCGCTTCCATGTCAAAGGAAAGCTCGCTCGAGATACATTGGCCCCTTCAAGATCATGGAACGACGAGGATAAGTGGCTTACCAGCTTGAACTTCCACGAACTTTCGATGTGCACAACGTGTTCCACGTGTCACAACTCGGAAGTGTCTCCAAGTTCCGCATAAGCCCGATCTCTACAAGGACGCCAATCACCAAGCCATTGACCTTCACTGATTTGACTTATCGTGAGAGGCCCATCTGCATTCGGATGAGGCCGAGCGACGACTCAAGCCGAACCATCAAGTACTTCAAGGTCCAATGGAGCAACCACTCAAGAAGCAACTTGGGAGCGTGAAGACTACCTTAGATCCAATTCTCGATCTCTTTAAAGCCTAGTTTAGGAATCTCGGGACGAGATTCTTGTAAGGGGGTAGGTCTGTCACACCCGCATTTTGTAACATTTCATTCTCATAAAAATAGCATGAAAATTTGGACCAACAAAACTTTTTGCTTTATTTGGCTTTTATTTGGTGTTGGATTTCCTATGTGGTTTTCAAGTGCTCTTAATAGTCAACCACTCCACCTTCTATACTTCATCTCCTTACCCCAAGCTCCTCGACCAATGACCATGCCATGTGTATAGTGCAATATAGAATTTTCTTACAAAAATAATTTGGCCGTAAAGTATTTTCTAAATTTAGTTTTCCAAAACCCCGAATTGAGGACTTCTTTGCAAGTACTTGATTAAGGGCAGTAAAAATCTTTCCAAAAATATATTTGACTCCTATTAGATATAGGATACCCGAAACCACAAAAATATAATTTTAAAAGTTGTTTTACTATTTTATTTAAAAGCTTTTTCTTAAGGCCAGAAATGGTCTTTAATAGGGAAAAATTATTTTATTGTTTTAAAAATATTTGACAAAATTTATGGAAACTCATAGGACATATATTGTCCATATATAAGAGTTTCAACACATGGTCATGTTCAAAATATTGGTCAAATCCCTCTAAAACCCTTCCTGGATATTTCAAGCTTTTGAAATATTTACAAAGGAAATATTATTCAAAAATTCCAGGAAAATTCTATCATGTCACATATGACATATTAGATGATCTTGCCAAGTCTCATGACTTGGAGAACAATATAACATCATCAAAACCCCTCAAAACTATTTCTGTCCATTCTGAAGTTTGATCAACTTTACATTGCCAAGTGTGTCCAAATGTGCTCAAACTTGTTGGACATGCTTCATTGGTCTAATGATGCATCTGGACCAAATGGCACAGAGTTGGAGAAGAGGAAATCTTGGTCAAAGTGCCTCAAAACCCTCTCTGACCAGAATCAAATTTGAACAACTTTGTTCTACCAACTTCTTCTCCAAGACCCCAACTTTTGTGAGCATGTTCACATGACCAAATGAGGCCACTACACAAAGTGGTTCATCAAGGAGAAGTGTTATGCTCAACTAGATCTACACAAATCCATTTCTGCTCATTTCTAGGGTTCACAAAAGTTGCATTGGCAACTTTGCCCAAATAATCTCCTAATTGGTGGAAGGCTATATTTATATGAGCCATTTCACCTTGTGGAGCCTCATGGCAATTGGAGTCCATTTGCTTGCTCAAAACTCTATCAAACACCTTCTGACTTTTTGCAAGAATCACTGTTTTGACCCCTTTCACTATTCTTGGAGAGCTCCAATTTTTACCACAGCTCTTTCTAGTCCTCTTTCACCTCCAGTAACAATGGCAAGTCCCCAGCTCAATAATTGAGGGGTAAAACCCCCCTCTTTCTCTCTCTGGACAGCCCTTTCTCCCTCTTCCTCACCTCTCTCCTCACCCCGGTGGCCATCCAGGCATCCAATGCCTTCCTCCTTCTTTACTACCTCCGGCACTATCGACATCAAGTGTCATACCATTGTGGCATATTATATGCCATGGCATGCCATACGCGCTCAGAAGCGCCACAAGGCTTGGCTAGGCACTGTAGCCGCCCTCGCCTAACGGCTCCGGCCACCTCGGGCCTTCCCCTCGCGCCACCGAGGCGCGCCTCGGCGTCCGCCACGCAGCGCTGTCCCCTCTCTCCTCCTCCCCGCACCTCCGCTTATCGAACAAGGGCCGCCTGAGTGCACCAGTGAGCGTGCTCACCACACGCTGCGTGCCTCCGCCCCCGCTCTCTCTCTCTCTTCATCCCTCGGGCGATTCGACCCCACGAGCCCCCTAGACACGGTGCAGCGCCTCCCGAGGCCCGTGGCGACGCAAGCACGAGCCAGCCCGGCGCAAGACGAGCCCACGGTGGACCGCCGCCGCCTATATAAGGGCCTCCCGAACCCTTCCACCTCACCCCTCGCTCTCGCACCACCAACACCTCCCCTGCACCCCAGTTCGCCCCAAAAAGCCTCGAGCTCGAGATCGAGCTCGAGCTCCGCTGTCGCTCGCTGGAATTCGCGAGGTATAAGCCTCCCCGCTCCTCCTTTGCCTCGATCCGAACCCTGTGATCTCCTCGAGCTTTTCCCCTCGTTTCTCTCTCAGAGCTGCTGGAAACGACCGAACCACCGCCCGAAGCTCCTCCGCCTTGAACCTCGTCGCCCGCGAACCAGCACCTCGCCGCCAAGTCCACCACCCACCGGCGGCGGCGGCCCTGAAGCCATCCTCAGACTCGCCGGAGCTCGCTGTCGCCTGATCGCCGCCGATGAGCACCGCGACTTCCAATCCACGGGTTAGGGATGACAGTGGGGCCCTTTGTCATCCTCTCCCACACTCCCCCCTCTCTCTCTCTCGACCTGGGCCCCGGCCGTCGGGTTTGAAAATAGGTGGATGCTACACATCTTGTTGGCTCGGCTGGGCGGCTTCTTTGGTGGGCCATTGCGCTCATGGCTGTTTACGGCCCTAGCAGCACAAAGGTTCTTTTCCCTTTTCTTTTCTGTCACTTATTCCAAAAATTCCACAGGACACAATATTTGTCCAAATGGATTAATTCCAATTTCTAAAATCCCCAAATATTGCAACCTATTTAATGGTGCAACTTTCATTCAAATCCAACCAACCTTTCTTCATTGGAAATATTTAAATGTGATTTTTAGCATTTAAATGTGCCTCTGAAAATCCATATCTCCTGTTCCACCACTCCAAATCCAAAACTAGCAAGTTTCCCCATCTTATATTTCCATCTAATATTTTACAAAAAGAGTTGACATTTTTCTGAGCACTTTGATTTTTCTGTTTTATTATTGCCTTATTATCCCGTTATTATTTTGCGACAATAGATTGCGTTGTCGTGAAGGAGTTGGACCGTAAGACTTTGAAGACCTCAAGACTTTGCGAGCTGTGCAAGCAGCCCTTTGACCATGTCTATGAAACCCTTTTATGCATGTCATATAGCACTTATTATTGTTGCATCGAATCATGAAGGATGGGTAACCACTTTGGTGGGTTGCTTAGGTACTTTTCTCGTTGACACTTGCATTGTGCATGACCCTACCTTCTTATGAGGGTTATGCCGGTGGGTGTAGATAGGATGCAAATGTAGATGCTACGCAAATGGGATGGGTTTGTGCATGGTGAAGAAGGCAACGTGAATTCAAAAGTCTTTTGAAAACCCGTCGGGTGCCACTTATGCCCGAGGGAGATGATGAGATGGGTGACCACTTGATGACGAAGTGGTGTGCCAAGGAAGTGTGTGTTGTTTTCAAAACGGATTGGTCGGAGTTGCGACCGTTATTCCAACCTTACATGCGCGACCACTCTACCCTTATATGGGAAAGGGCATTATTGATTACCTAGGTCGATACTAGCTTGGAGCCCCGACATTAGTGACGGGGAGAGTTGGTGCTCTCTGGACGGGTCGTGCTGTAGGGCGGCTATGGCTGTTTTACAAAGACCGGACACACCGCTGGTACCCGTGCTTGTGGTATGTGATGAATATGGGAGCAAGTCTCCACAACTTTATGATGTGAAATGTTTGGCACGGGGTTACTACTAATCGAGTAGACTCCATGTTAGTGTCGTCTAGGGAAAGGTAGTGATCGGTGCTTACCCCGGTACTTGAGGTACCGCTGGTCGTGGATGACACGGAAGTTCCCGGATCTAGTGGGTAAAGTGTGCAACCTCCGCAGAGTGTAAAACTATTGAATAGCCGTGTCCACGGTCATGGACAGATTGGGTAACCGCTCTTGGGCTACGCCCACTTACTTTCAAACCCAAGTGTGTGTGAGATGATGGAGATGTCTTGGATCAAGTCAAAGGACTTGACACGATTGAGATGGGTTGGTGCCCACTGCTTATGATAAATGGGTTGGTGCCCATTCTATTTATGTTGATATCCGTGACCTGTTCTCATGGTTACTTGAATTCTCTTGATGCATGCTTTATAGGTTGTTGAACATGTCATTGCACTCAAAACTAGCTTTATGCAAAACTTTACCTATGTCATGCATTATCGTACCTTGAACCAAATCATGGGTTGCTTGTAGTACATTCAAAGTACTCATTGGCTTGCCATGGTTACTTAATTGACCGTGCATGGAAGAACCGGAGTTCAAGAAGAGATCTTTGGAGACGATCATGCGAACTAGGACGCTTCAGTCGTAATGCCCGTAGGGTTAAGGCAGATGGCATGGGTTCTATTATCGACTTAAGATTTCCGCTGCTTTGTGTTTCATTTGATGTTCAGCCCTTAAGGCTTTACCGATGTAAGACTCGACCATAATGGTCATAATTTGTGTAAGACGGTATGTATGGATGTAAGACTCTTGTTATTCAGTTACGTGTGTTCAAGTGAGCATTGATCTCAGGATCATCAGACACGCAGCATTCGGTGATCACGACTTATGAGTCGGGGTCCCCACACAAACACAGAGTACAGAAAGCGTAAACACATGATAATAATAGATGAAGACAAACAGACTGAAGAAATTGAACTGAGGAAATTCAGAAAGTCTTCAGTCAAAGTCTTCAAACACAGATATGAATAATCACTCAACATAGTAATGAAGAAATGAAAGATTTGAGGAAATAGCCTGGTAAGGTTGGTGAAGACAATGATTTGGTTGACCAGTTCCAACTGTTGTCTCAGTTATGCGTCTGGTTGGAGCGGTGAGTATTTAAACTCGAGGACACAGTCCGGACACCCGGGCCGCTGAGCACGCTGCTCAGACACCAAGTCCTCACCGTATTCTCCTTGAACTAAGGTCACAGAGACCTCGTCCAATCACTCGTGGTAAGTCTTCAGGCAACTTCCAAAGCTTCACAGACTTCGGTCACTCGGCGATCCACAATTCCTCTTGGATGCTCTAGACCATGACGCCTAACCATCTGGAAGAAGCACAGTCTTCAAAGGTAACAAGCGTCGGATCCATGCAGGATCAATCTCTTCAGTGATGCTCAATCATTTTGGGTTTGTAGGTGTTTGGGTATCAGTTTTTCCTCACTCGATGATTTTCGCTCAAAGTCATCGGAGGATGGGTTGCTCTCAAATGACAAGTGTTAGTTTCTCTCAGAGCAGCCAACCGGCTAGTGGTTGTAGGGGGCGGCTATTTATAGCCTAGGGAGCAGCCCGATATGATAAGACATAAATGCCCTTCAATGATATGACCGTTAGGTGGATAAGATATTTTGGGATAGTTGGCGCAAGAAGACAAAGAACGGTCGAATTTTGACTCTCAAATTCCTTAGGGCTATCATGTTCCTCATCGTAGGCAATCCAAGACTTTGGCGAATTCCTAACTCCTCAATCGAACAAATTCTCGGTGACCATAAGAACTTCGTCTCATCCATCAAGAAATTGGTGAATCTGTATGAGATTTCCAATGGCTTCACTCAAGGGATTGGTAGGTGTAGGATTTTGAGTTGAGCATCACATGGAAATTTTTCCTTAGTATTTCCTCGACCCCCTTTAACAGTACGGTGTTTCTTATGACTCAAGAAGGAGAAACCCAAAACTAAGTCTTCAAGCTTCATATTCCCTGCATGAATATCAAGTCTTCACGGACAGACCAATTTCTTCACTTTCAAAGTCTTCATGAAAGTCTTCAGGAATACCAAAATCTTTAGTCGAAGATATTCATTTTTAGGGCTCGACTTTCTCTGTAAATATCAAACTCCTCATAGACTTATAGACCTGTGTACACTCATAAACACATTAGTCCCTTAACCTATAAGTCTTCAATACACCAAAATCACTAAGGGGCACTAGATGCACTTACAATCTCGCCCTTTTTGGTGATTGATGACAATATAGGTTAAGTTTTCAACGGGGATAAACATATGAAGTGTAAGTACTGATATTGAGGAATTTGATTGCAAGATATAGAAGAACTCCCCCTGAAGATGTGCATAGTGAGGAATTTGCTTTTGAAGCAATGCACACTTGAAGAGTTGAGTCATGGAGATCTCCCCCTATATCTTGTAATTCATACATGCATTTGACATATAATATGAAGAATTTGAAATGCATGATGAAATATGGTGCCTGAAGAAATTCAGCATGCGTGCAATAATATTAACGAGGAACAAGCATGCGAATAACGATCAAAAGTATCAGAGCACAGTGCATCAAAAGTATCAGAGCACCATCGATTTTAAGATTACAACTCGATCCAATAAAAGTTTCAGAAGAGCGAGAGTTGTAACTTAGCAAAAAAACGCCCATATAATAGACCCGCTTGAAGACTAACTCAGATTTCTCCCCTTTGTCATCGAATGACCAAAAGGATCGGCGAGGACTAACGCCCTGAAGAATATCAAGTTGATGGAGGAGCGTCAGCGTTGTTTGGGTCGGTTGTCGTAGTAGGGTCTGCTGCAGTGTCGTCCAAGTCTTCATTTTCCTCAGTGTCGCGCGATGAAGAATAGGAGCTGGCCACCAAGGAAGGAACCTTGACCTTCTTGAATTTCTTCGGTGGAGCTGCAGACCAGTCAAATTCTTCCTTGAGACCCATTCTCTTCAGATCTTCTGCATTGTAGACATGAGATAGAACAGCCCAGGTACGGTTGAAGGTTTCATGGAGGTAGTAGTGGTTTTTCTTCACTGCATTGTGTGTGGAGGTCATGTTGTGAAGAATTGAACCAAAGTGACACTTGACCCATTTATGATTGCGATCAACTTTCTGATCAAGACTGAGGAGTAACTCATGATCAGTCATCACCCTGGGTGCTGTGGCTTGAGGAATTTGCTTGGCAGAGGTGTTGGCAGCAGAGTCATGTGTGGCAGAGTCATCATTGGTGGAGTAGGATGCAGCCTTGCGAAATTGACCATCCAATGGACGAATGCCTTCATTTATCACAGCAGTTGCCTTGCCTTTCTCATCAACTGAGGAAAATGTCCATTTGAAGACTTCAATTGGACGCAAGTAGCTGCCGTGGTTCAGAGTATCAGCCTTGTAATTGAGTGAAGACCTTGTCCTGATGAACCTCATAATCCATGGTGCATAAGGCTTCAGCTCAAATGGTGACATAGCAATATCCACCAGAGTCCTCATGAAGAAATCATGGAAGTTGACGGGAACGCCATGAATGATATTGAAAAGCATATTCTTCATGATGCCAACGACTTCTTCATCATTTGAGTCGTGGCCTTTGATAGGACTCATTGTCTTCGTCAGAATGTGATAGACAGTCCGTGGCACATACAATAATTCCTTGACGAGGAATTTGGTTCGAGGGGCTTGCCCTGGCTTCAAGGGCTTCATCAGCACTTGCATGTAATGATTTGTAAGCTCAGGTTCATTGTAGATGCAACGAGCACCTTCAAGGGGAGGACTGAGTGGGAGGGCACGAAGCAATTCAGTTGTTGGTGCTTTGTAGTGAGTATTTTCTGATATCCAGTCCAGCACCCATGAGTTCACATCTTCAAAATTTCTTGTGATGTGCAGCTTGCATAGAATTGAAGAATGAGTTCTTCATTCCAATCACAGATGTCAGTGCAGAAATTCAGCAATCCAGCATCATGAAGAACACTGAGGACTGGCTCGAAGCCTAGCAGAGATTCCATGTCCACGTGAGGAATGTGTTCATGATCGAAGACTTTGTCTTTGTTAAATAGCACTGAGGAATAGAAATTTTCTTGACTAGTAGTCCAGAAACGCCTCTTCCTTATGCGAGCAGAATCATAGGGATTGTAGTCTGTGAAGAACACATGCTCATTGAAGAAATCTTCAGCCTTGAACTTTTGCTTCTTTGAGAATGGATCCTTTGGCTTGGGCAGAGGAGTGTCAGTGAGTTGCATCACAACCTCAGAATCGCAATCTCGGTTCTTCAGCCGAGGAATTTCGGTTCCTCTTTAGTGGCAGTCTGCATGTTCAAAGGATCAATGTGCAGCGGTTTCAAAGACTAGTGGCTGGAATTTCTTCATGCACATACGAGGTAGGGTGAGTTTCTTCAGAGCCCATTTGAACGATTGGTGCAGGGGACTGAGGTATTTGTCGTATTGGGGTGAAGAGTGGAGAATTAGGATGCTGACTTTCCCAAAAGTCATCATTCATCACAGGCGTAGTGCATCCAATATCCACGTCTTCATCTTCAATTTCTTCAATGCCGTCTCTTCACCGTGAACCGAGGCATTGGCGAGGAAGCAAAAGGCGCCAAGGGATCGCATCCACTTCAATTTCTTCATCAATCTGCTTTCGACGAAGCGCAGAATGATTTTCTTCATCGATCTGCTAGGATCACATATTCTTCACCAAAAGGAACAAGGTCCTTTGATGGCGTGGTGGAAATCGAACAAGATCAATTGGATTTTCAAGTGAGCTGGTCATAGGCTTCATTTCTTTGAGTCAAGAATCAAGCAGATGATGCTTTCCTTTTCTTCACTACAGCTCTCTCTGCAGCCTTGGTCTTCTCACATCGATGCGGATGGAAAGGTAGGAGTTGGTGTAGGCGCAGGAGGAGCCGAGGAATCTGTCTGAATTTCCTCAGCGAATCGATGCAAATTGTTCTCGACTTCTTCATTTTCTTCAGCGCACCACTAGTGGATGCCCCGGCAATGTCTTCGGTGGTGGAATGGAGTCATCAGCCCTAGAACTAGCATTTTCATCAAGACTGAAAGTCATCGGTGGTCTTGGCATGTTCTTCGATTTTCTTTGAGTAGAGGCTTCACTTGAGGAATTTCTTGTTGCGATGGGGCTGCAACATTGGTGAACTTCTCGGTCGGTTTAACGAACGACTTTGGCTCCTTGCCAATCAAGATATTAAGCATTGAAATCATCACGAGGGCTTTGATTTCAGATCGATCTCGAGGAGTTCATCGGTTGTCATTTTGACAACGTTTTCCTCGTGAACTTTCTTTCCTAAACCGAGCCTTCTTGATTTGTCTAGCCTTCTCAAATTTCCATTTCTCTTGATGATGAAATGGGTTGAGATGTGACTTTGGCCGAAGTCAAATGAAAATCAGGCATAGGAGTGTTTGGGTCCTTGTGCCGAGATCAATGTAGTCGAGGATCGCTTTTGAATCCAAAAGCGTTGGCACATTTGTGCCTTTGGCTCTAGCGGCCCTTTCTTGCTGTCTCGATGATTTCGCAAGTTCATCATCATCGCCTTCATCGCCGATGGCACTTGGAAGGCAACCTATTTCTTCTTGATTTGCCGAGGACCTAAACCATTTGTTGCCTCTGTCTTTGAGTGGGGCTGATGAAGAGTTTGGTGCGGTGATGAACTCGCCGAGACACCAGAGGCAATAGAGATGCTGCATCCTTTGGCACGTGGTCGATGTACAGTGTTGAGGACTTTGCCGAGTGGCGAGGACTTTGGGGAGGAGTTGAGGACTTTGGAGGAGCAGGAGCAAGATGAGGCGGCCGTGAGGGCTTTGAAGATTCTGGCCGTGAGGGCATTCTTGAGAACTTGGCCGTGAGGGCACAGTTGGTGAAGCACTTGGCTTGTGAGTGGGCTTCTTTGCCATTGATTTTCTAGGCTCGACAGAGGCCTCGATGGCGGCAGAGAGCAGAGTCTTCATTAAATTTCCTCACCGCTTCTTTGGCTTGTCTTGCCAACTTGGCTTGGCGTTTGGCCCATTCTTTGAAATCCTCACCACGCTTGATGTTTGGTGGGGTCGACTTCTGGCCAGTGCCAATGGAGCTCTTGGGCATGGAGGATTTAGTGCGAATTTCTTCATATACTTTGGAGTTACATATCTGTACTCCTCCATTCTCTTGCCCATCTCCTTTCAATCCTCAGATCGCACCTTGCGCTGATTTTTGTTCTCCTTCCGAACTTAGCCTCATCGGTGTGCAATAGTCAGCATAGATGTCCTCGGGTATTTCAACGCAGATCATGACCTCGAGCCTCTTTCCTCCTTTCGTGGTTTCTTCTCGCATGCGCCATATTCTTGATTGAGGATTTGAACAATCGAATTCTCTAAAGAAGTATGCAACTTTTCTTCGAGGAACGCTGCAAATGAGTTAAGTTGATGAGAACCTAGTGATTCAAAGGCGGACATGAGTACTGTGAATGAGTATAGTTGCGAGGAATTTGAAGAGGTCATATGTTCTCAAGGTTTTCAAAAAATAACAAGTTTGAGGAATTTGACCAGATGAGTCTTGAAGAATTTCACTAAGCGTTCTTTGTCTTAGGTTCCAGAGTTGTATAGATTGAGGATCCACACAATTGAGGAATCTTGAAGATAAATGATGCTTAGAGAAACAAATCAAGAGCAGATGACTAGTGAGGTGTTTTGTGTGTGAGGATTTGAAGAATAAAACACCTTTGAAGATATTGTTGAGAAAATTTGAATCAAAGAGGGCAGTAAAAGTAACTTTTAATTACCCTGATGAAGAACACGACGAACTGAGAAGTGTAGATTTGAAGCTCATCAGTTTAGATCTTCCATGCCCTAACTTGGCGGAGGAAGACAGCTACGGCGGCGGCGGAGTGAAGATTTCCGCGGCCGGCGCGAGTACGACGGCGAGGCAGTGAAGCTCTTCCTCACCGGCGATGATGGAGTAGCGGCGGCGCTAGGGTTTGAAAAGCTCGAGTGAGAGAGAGAGCGGCCAAGCGGAGTAAAGGAAGTGAGGAAGGGGTGAGGGGGGTATTTATAGTCATAGTGAAAAACTGTTTGCCCAAAGATTTAGGACGAACGTGCCCCTGACCCTTCTCATTCGCTTGACATGTGTCACTCATGAACAGAAAAGTGGAGATCGTGGGTGAATAGATAATTCTATCATGGGATACGGGACGGTTTGAGCGGCAAAACCGAAAATTTGGATAAGATAAGATTTTAAGTTTTGTTCGCAATTTCTTTAGCTGACAAGGACACAGTGAAGATTTTGAACGAGTTTCAAATAGAACGCACATGAAGAACTTGTGAATAGATTGGGTTGAGTATAGCATAGAGGGGAAAGGGTCCGATCAAATTCACTTAGCAGAAAATGCAACTTGAAGAAATAGCCATAAGTGAATGTTGTATAGGACATAAACTCATATATATATAGCCAATGAAGAAAAACGACGGAAACAGTGAAGATTTTGCAAAGTTGAAGAATTTGAAAAAACTGAAGAATTTCAAAAATAAGATTTTCAACTTTGGTGGTGGCGTGACCCACCGTATAAGAATGATGATTTCGCATAATCGTACAATTGTCGAGGGTTCTCGAGAATCAAATTTTTATTAATTTCTTCACACTTAGAGTGTTATTCTTCATTGATTGAAGAAAACGTTTCTTCATGTGTTGCACATCTAAGTCATCAATTTTGCATAAGTGTTAGGATGAGTGTCCTTTTCAAAGAACATTCGAAGACTCTAAGATATTTAGCTCACACCGCAACTTGCTAAATCTCTTCTCATCCAAGGGCTTTGTGAAGATATCGGCTAGCTGTTCTTCAGTCTTCACATGATCAATAAAGATGTCGCCCTTCAACACATGATTGCGAAGAAAATGATGACGAATCTGAATGTGCTTTGTCTTCGAGTGCTGAACTGGGTTGTGAGCAATCTTGATGGCACTCTCATTGTCACAGTAGAGAGGCACATTCTTCACGTTGTTGCCGTAGTCCTTGAGAGTTTGCTTCATCCACAGCAATTGAGCACAGCAAGAACCAGCAGCAATGTACTCAGCTTTCATAGTAGATAGTGATACGCAGTTCTGTTTCTTCGAGGACCAATAGACCAAAGATCATCCGAGGTACCAGATGTTGACTTGCGGTCCACACGATCACCAGCATAGTCAGAGTCAGAATATCCAATGATATCAAAAGTAGAGCCCTTGGGGTACCATAGTCCTAGTGTTGGTGTGTGAGCTAGATATCGAAGAATATGCTTCACAGCCTTATGGTGTGATTCCTTCGGTGTAGCTTCAAATCGGGCACACATGCAAACACTAAGCATTATATCTGGCCTAGATGCACATAAGTACAATAAAGAACCAATCATGGAGCGGTATACCTTGTGATCGAAGTCAATACCATTTTCATCAGTGCATAGATGGCCATTGTGGGCATAGGAATTTTGACTCCTTTGCAATCTTGCATGCTGAATTTCCTCAAAACATCCTTGAGGTATTTCTCTTGAGATGTGAATATGCCATTATGCTGTTGACGAATTTGAAGACCTAAGAAGAATTTCAACTCTCCCATCATAGACAATTGATATTCTTCACTCATCGTATAGGCAAATTCATCACTATAACGTTGGTCAGTACAGCCAAAGATAATATCATCAATGTATATTTGGCACACAAACAGTTCACCGTCATAAGATTTAGTAAAGAGAGTAGGGTCGAGTGAACCAGGTGTGAAGCCATTCTTCATGAAGAATTCCTTCAAAGTATCATACCACACCCGAGGGGCCTGCTTGAGGCCATAGAGGGCCTTGTTGAGTCTAAAGACTTTGTCAGGATTCTTTGGATCTTCAAAACCTGGGGGTTGAGCAACATATACTTCTTCCTCAAGCTTACCATTGAGGAATGCACTTTTCACATCCATTTGATATAAAGTGATATTATGATGGTTAGCATAAGCAAGTAATATGCGAATAGCCTCAAGTCTAGCAACAGGTGCAAAAGTTTCATCGAACTCAATTCCTTCAACCTGTGTGTAGCCTTGAGCTACCAGTCGTGCCTTATTCCTCACCACAAGGCCATTTTCATCTTGCTTGTTGCGGTAGATCCACTTTGTGCCAATGATATTATGCTTTCGAGGATCTGGATGTTTGACCAGTTCCCAGACATTGTTGAGCTCGAACTGATGTAATTCTTCTTGCATGGCCTGAATCCACTCAGGCTCTAGAAATGCTTCATCTACCTTAGGGGGCTCTGTGATGGAGACAAAAGCATAGTGCCCACAAAAGTTAGATAAATGTGAAGCTTTTGAGCGGGTGAGAGGACCTGGTGCTTCAATGTCATCGATGATCTTTTCAACCTGCACTTCTTTTGCAACGCGAGGATGAGCTGGTTGTTGTCGAGGAACTTGATCAACATTTTCTTCAGCACCATTTTCTTCAGCATTTTCCTCAGGTGCATTAGCTCGACGATCTTCGCTCGGAATGAATTCTTCAAGAGATTCTTGGTAGGAATGACATCCTCAAGAGCCTTGAACTTGATAGAATCCTCGGTGCTGGTTCATCTATCACGAAGGTAGGTGCTCTCTTCCGAGCCATTAGTTTCATCGAATCAAGACATCTACAGTTTCAACAACCTTGTGAAGAGCGTTGTTGAAGACTCTGTAGGTGTGTGAGTCCTTTCCGTAACCAAGCATAAAACCTTCATGTGCTTTCGGCGTGAATTTAGCATTGTGATGAGGATCCCTAATCCAACATTTAGCACCGAAGACTTTGAAATAACTCACATTGGGTTTCTTGTCAGTGAAGAGTTCATAGGCAGTCTTCTTGAAGGATTTGTGAAGATATACTCTGTTGATGATGTGGCATGCGGTATGAATTGCATCAATCCAAAAACGACGAGGCATTTTGTATTCATCAAGCATAGTGCGAGCCATCTCAACAAGAGTTCTGTTCTTGCACTCCACGACGCCATTTTGCTGAGGAGTATAAGGAGCAGATAACTCATGAGTAATAGCAAGTTCATCAAGATAGTCATTAAGACCGGAATTCTTGAACTCAGTTCCGTTGTCACTCCTGATGTGCTTGGTCTTCACACCAAAGTTGGTTGAAGCTCTCGAGGAAAATCGTTTGAAGACTTCCTGCACTTCATGTTTGTAAGTGACAATGTATACCCATGTATAACGAGATTAATCAACAATAACAAAGCCATATAGAGATGCATCATTAGTGACTGCTGAGTAATGATTAGGACCAAAGAGGTCCATGTGAAGCAATTCGAATGGACGAGTAGTGGTCATGATAGTCTTCGCTGGATGCTTGGCCTTGGTCATTTTTCCAGCTTCACAGGCACCACACAAGTGATCCTTGAGGAATTTGACATTCTCAATGCCAATGCATGCTTCTTCTTCACAAGCGTGTGCAAATTCCTCATGCCTGTGTGACCAAGTCGTCGATGCCATAGCCAGCCTTCTGAAGCTTTTGCCAGTAAGCACACGGCTGGTTGTGGTCCTGTAGAGAAATCAACAATATACAGATCTCCTCTCCTAAAGCCTTCGAAGGCTTTGGAATGGTCAGCTTCCATGATCACAACACAACGATATATTCCAAAGACAACAACCATATCGAGATCACAAAACATTGAGACAGACATGAGGTTGTATCCTAAGGACTCGACAAGCATGACTTTGTCCATGTGTCGATCCTTTGAGATCGCAACCTTACCTAGACCCAATACCTGACTTTTGCCTTTGTCAGCGAAGATGATATGCTTCAGATGTGACGGTGTTAAGGGAGAATCCATCAATAGGTTCTTGTCACCAGTCATGTGATTTGTACATCCACTATCGAGGACCCACTCGTTTGCTTTGGGCTGATCATCCTGCAGATGAATTAGTGCATCTTACGAACTCATATACTTCATCAGTGAAGAATATGACGTCAATTTCATCAGTTCAATTTCATAAAGCAATAGCACAGATAAGCAGTGTGAGGACGTGTGAAATGATAGTTCATTTCATCATGATTCGCCTGCGTCCTTTCAGGCAGTTTGTCAGGCCCCCAGCAAATTCTTCAGACGATAAAGCACGTCTGGAGACATGACCCTGCGGAAGAAGTTAGTTCTTTTTCTTCACCACCCACATCTGAAGGGGTGGCAAAGAATTCATCACTCTGCGAGCACCATATGAGAAAGGTGGCATAGAAGCTAGTCCACTTCGCTTCACATAAGAGGGGTTAGGGTAAGCATATGAATAAGCAGAGAAATTCTTCGAGGACTTATGAACATAATGATTTGAAGAATAATGCGCATATTCATAGCCCTTAGCTCTACCCTGCGAAACAGAAGGGTTAGCACGATGATGTTCATATGAGGACTTTGATCCATTTGTGGAATTTGATCTACGTGAGGAATTTTGTCCGTATGAGGACTTGGATCCATATGAAGAATTTGGTCCATATGAAGAGTTTGATCTGGGGTTCCTATTCTTCACTGGTGGTGTCATGAGGACATCCACCTGAAGACTTTCAACATAACTTTTGGGAACCCAGATTTTCTTCATAGGGGAACCGTTCCTGCAGTTAGTGCCAACATATCTAGCAAATACTTCACCATTTTGATTTTTGAACAGTTTATAGTTGGAGTCAAATGACTCATGAGAAGAATGAGGAGATTCACATGTAAAGCTAGATAAGTTAGATGGATCAACTGGAGGTCCCTTTGCAAAGAACCCATGAGGTTTTGGGGTACCGCTCAAAGCTTCCAATATGTTCCATCAGCATTGAGTTTCCTCTCAGAAGCAATACCCTCTTTCCTAGGGTTTCCGTTGAGGATCTGCTTTTTAAGCACATCACAAAGAGTCTGATGCCCTTTGAGGCTTTTGTACATGGCTGTCATATACAATTCCTCCAGCCCTGCATCGTCAGTGATACTAGCAATGTCCTCAGATGAGGAATTAGTGATAGCAGAGGCAGGTGAAGAATTTGTAACATTTGAAGCATTTGAACATTCAGGTGAAGAATTAGCAGATTCATGTTCAATGCACTTTAAGCATGGAGGATCAAATTCTTCCTGAGTAGCGCTGATTTGTTAAGCAAGTAATGAATCGCGCTCCTTCTGAAGATCTTCATAACTCACTCTTAGCTTCTCAAGATCTTGCTTTCTTTGAAGAAATTCATAAGAAAACTTCTCGTGATCAGATAAGAGAGTTTTATGATGACTTTGAAGGTTTTCAAACTTAGACTGAAGTCTCTGAAGATTTTCAGTTAAGTCTTTAGTGTGGTCCATTTCACCACCCAACATATTATCACTTTTGTCTAGCATGTTTTGAAGGTTTTCAATAGCCTTTTGTTGTTTCACAGCAATCTTAGCAAGTTTAGAGTAGCTAGGCTTAAGATTTTCATCAGATTCATCCTCACTTGATTCAGAGGAGGGGTATTTAGTTACCTTAGCAGCCTTTGCCATGAAGCAATAGGTGGGAGCGTAGTCGTCATTGCCTTCATCAGCGTTGTTGGTGTTGCCATTTTCTTCAGAGTTGAAGATAGACTTGCTGATAAATGAGGTAGCAAGAGCTAGACTTGCCACACCTGACTCAGACTCCTCGGATGCCTCCTCTTCCTCATGATCCTCAGATTCAGCCTCGGAATCCATTTCCTTGCCAATGAATGCCCGAGCCTTCTTGGAGCTGCTCTTCTTGTGGGATGAAGACTTTGAGGATTTTGATGATGGAGACTTTGAAGATTTATTCTTCTTCTTGGCATCATCAGAACTATAATCCTTGTATTTCTTCTTCTTCAATTCCTTGTCCCACTGAGGACAATCTTGAATGTAGTGACCAGGCTTCTTGCATTTGTGGCATAGCCTTCTCTTATAGTCACTTGATGAGGAATCACTACTCCTTGAAGATTTTCCAAAGCGACCACGTCTTGAGAATTTCTTGAACTTCTTCACGAGCAGTGCTAGCTCCTGGCTCAATTCTTCAGGATCACCAAGGCTACTACCAGAATTTTCACATTCAGATTCAGACACTGCCTTGGCCTTTAGGGCACGTGTTTTGCCATAGCTTGAACCATAGAGATCTCTCTTTTCAGCAAGCTGGAACTCATGAGTATTTAGCCTCTCGAGGATATCAGCGGGATCTAGTGACTTGTAATTAGCACGCTCTTGAATCATCAGTGCCAGAGTGTCAAATGAAGAATCAAGTGATCTCAGCAATTTCTTCACCACCTCATGGTCGGTGATGTCAGTGGCACCGAGCGTTTGAAGTTCATTTGAGATATCAGTGAGGCGATCGAAGGTTTGCTGAACATTTTAATTGTCGAGTCTTTTGAAGTGGTTGAAGAGATTGCGAAGAACGCCAACACGAGAGTCACGTTGAGTTGAGACTCTTTTGTTTACTTTGGAGAGCCTATCCCAGATAAGCTTAGCAGTTTCCAAAGCACTCACTCTACCATACTGCCCTTTACTCAGATGACCACATATGATATTCTTCGCTTGAGAATCGAGTTGCTTGAATCTCTTCACATCGCAGAGATTCGTGGAAGGTGTGACCGAGGAACACCATTTTCCACAACGTACCAGAGATCGTTGTCAATTGCTTCAAGATGCATTCGCATCTTATTCTTCCAGTAGGGGTAGTCCGTGCCATAGAAGGTAGGACACCCAGCAGAGACCTTAATCATACCTGCGGTCGACATAACTATAACTCCAGGTGGTTAAACCAAAATCACACAGAACGAGGGAGTACCTTGCTCTGATACCAATTAAAAGTGCGTTATATCAACTAGAGGGGGTGAATAGGTGATTTTTATGAATTCTTCACTGAGGAATTTGCCGGTGAGGAAATTCCTTAACGAGGAACTACTTGCAGTGGAATAAGTACTCAGAAGTAAGCATGACAGAATGCACACATAGTCATCATGATGAAATGAAGACAAACACAGAGTACAGAAAGCGTAATCACAGGATAACACAAGATGAAGACAAACAGACTGAAGAAATTGAACTGAGGAAATTGAGAAAGTCTTCAGTCAAAGTCTTCAAACACAGATATGAACAATCACTCAACACAGTAATGAAGAAATGAAAGAGTTGAGGAAATAGAACTAGTAAGGGTGGTGAAGACAATGATTTGGTTGACCAGTTCAAGCCGCTGTCTCGGTTATACGTCTGGTTGGAGCGGTGAGTATTTAAACTCGAGGACACACAATCAAACACCCAAATACTAAGCACGCAGCTCAGACACCAAGTCCTCACCGTATTCTCCTTGAACTAAGGTCACATGCACCTCGCCCAATCACTCGTGGTAAGTCTTCAGGCGACTTCCAAACCTTCACAGACTTCGGTCACTCGGCGATCCACAATTCCTCTTGGATGCTCTAGACCATGACGCCTAACCATCTGGAAGAAGCACAGTCTTCAAAGGTAACAAGCATCAGATCCACGCAGGATCAATCTCTTGAGTGATGCTCAATCACTTTGGGTTTGTAGGTGTTTGGGTTTGGGTTTTTCCTCACTCGATGATTTTTGCTCAAAGTCCTCGGAGGATGGGTTACTCTCAAATGACAAGTGTCAGTTTCTCTTGGAGCAGCCAACCAGCTAGTGGTTGTTGGGGGCGGCTATTTATAGCCTAGGGAGCAGCCCAACATGATAAGACATAAATGCCCTTCGATGATATGACCGTTAGGTGGATAAGATATTTTGGGACAGCTGGCGCGCAGCACAACAACGGTCGGAATTTTGACTCTCAAATTCCTCAGGGCTATCATGTTCCTCACTGTGTAGGCAATCCATGAGGCTACTAAGGATAAACAACTAGATAGTCAGATCCCACACATAGCAATACACATTACACGTACGCATAACATGCAAGTATGTGCTTTACAACATGGCATCACAAAGATAACTCAACAACTCATATAGATAAAGGCTCAAGAGCCATCATAGCATTTATTGCAAACAGGGTCACAGGACCCATCATACGAGCATACAAGCAACAAGCGGAAGCATTACATGTCCGGGTACAGACATCTACAAATGAAAAGGTCAAGAGCCCGACTAACTACAATATCCGATCAAGATCGCGGTGAGGTACAAGCTACTTGTCAAGTCCACGAGAACACTAGTAAGACCAAGTCTCATTGCAAAAACATAAATAAAGCAACATGAGTACAAAGATACTCAAGAAGACTTACATCAGATCCTATCGTACATGCATTTGTATCAAGAGGGTAATGTGGGGTTTAGTTGCGACAAGTCAGCTTTGACTCGTGGCTATCCTGTTCTCACGACTACTGAACTTCTTTGAGGTGATATAGGCACACGCAGTCCACTAATCACCATGAATACACTACTATGTATTCATCCACGCCTCCCACGAGAAGGCCATCCATAGCACTCACACTTGTCTTGAGCATTTTATAGTAGCCACTTCAAGTTGTTTATGTACCATGTAAGCATCCAAGAAGTCCATAACGCATGACCCGGCTATTCGAATAGATCATGTTAACCTGCAGGGTGTACTTCTTCACACACGCCTCGCCACTTACCGCCATGTACACGTCATGTAACTCGGCAACCTTCAAGCGGAAGCCTGGCGAGGGTGTCGGCCACGACCTGACTAACCACACAAGACTCTAATCCAGGTTTATCACCTATTCAGGTTCCATCCGCAAGGAGATCCGCCGGGTGTCACCACGGCCCCAAACGATGTGAGCAGGATCCCAAGCCCACCATCCGGTGCCACTTGGTACACCGTACATCAGGTTTAGTCTCGTCCCAAGCCCACCTAGCCGGGTGCCACTTGGTAGACTACTAACACTACCTACAAACACCAGAAACTAGTTGCAACTCCTGGACAGAGATCAAGTCGGTTAATAAGTCGAGAGAGTCAATTAAGGATCCCAATGTGTGGTAGTATCGAGTCATTGGACAACATACATAGAACTCAGTGCTTAAGAACGGTTCCAGTGAGACAACCCACCATGTACTCCTACATGGCCTCTCACCGCTACCTTTACCAAATCGTGTTCACACACTTCACTCTTAGCATCAGAACATATCGTAACACTCCAATTCATTCCCAATGAATCAGACCTGACACAACTCTAAGCAATAGCAGGCATGGCATGGTAGGAACATAACATGGCTCAATCAACTCCTACACATGCTAGTGGATTTCAACTATTTACTGTGGCAATGACAGGTCATGCAGAGGAATGGGTTCAACTACCGCAGCACAAAGTAGCAGATGAATCGTTGTTGTCCTAATGCAATAACTGAGAGCAGGAGAGAGAGAGTAGGATTGTATCGGAATGAACAAGGGAGTTTGCTTGCCTGGTAGATCACAAGGAGGCACTTGCTCCTCGATGTACTACTGAACGGTCTCGGAGCAAAGACCTATCGAGAAGGAACGGTGCCAACAATCAAAACACAAGCATATGCAACAATATGATGCCTGATCATGGCATGTAGATGTGATGCTGTTTGAGCTAATGCAACTAGCTTTTATTTGGATGAAATCCATTTGAACCAAGGATTCAAATGCATCTCCAAAATAAGCTCTTTATATAAGCCATTTTAGTGTTTCACTTATACAGTAGGTATAAGTTGGTTTGTCATGCATGAAACTAGTACAAATGGGTAGATTGCATTTTTCTGATAATTTTTCATATATAAATTATTTCAATCTGAGTTACGGTTGAATTTCTATGATTTTTTGAAGTTTGAGTCATTTTCTGGAATTTCTTGATTAATTTAAAATCCAGAAAATGAATAATCGTCGACAAGATCGCGTCAGTGTGACGTCAGCAAGTCAACTGCGGCTGACCAGGTCAAACCTGACGTGTGGGGTCCACACGTCAGTGACACGGATTAAATAGGGGGTTCATTTTATCTTAATTAAAGGATTAGTGGCACTGGGCCAACTGGTCAGTGTCAGGGTGGTTAGTTAATGGTGATTAGCCTTAAGCTAATCACTTGACCCACGGGGCCCACCTGACGGGCCGGCGAGGTCAAAGGGTCAAACCCCACCGGCGTTTAGCCGCCGGTGAGGCCGAACACGACGGAGGGGCTCGGGATCGCATCTCCGGCGTCCAAATGGCCCGCGGAGACCACCGGGGCGAAGCCCTGGCTCGTCCGCATCCAGGGGAGCAGGCGGGAGGCTGCGGGGGCGGCGGAGCTTGTCGGAGCGGAGCTCGGGGCGGCGACCGGAGTTCGGCCAAGTGCGCGCACAACGCTGCGGTGCACGGCAGGGGCTTCGGGCAGCGGCGTTGGCTTTCTGGGAGGCAGCTGAGCACGTTGACGTGCGCGAGCGTGAGCTACGGCAGCTAGCGCGACGGCAGCGACATGGACGGCGGCGAGGTGCTATGGCCGTGGTGGGGAACGGGAGCTACGGCGCGAGAACGGAGGAACAGGGAGAAGGGGACGGCGTAGAAGCTCACAGCGGTTCGGACGAGGCGATCGGCGAGCTCGGGGAAGCACTGGTGTGGTCGGAATGTCGTCGACGATCTCGTGCGGCCGGAGGTGAAGACGATGTTGGTGGCGGCGATGCAGGCCGTCCAGAGGTGCGTGGCCCGACGGAGAGGATGAGGGAGACGTGGCGAAGCTTCTGAGCTTGTCGGAGAGTTGAGGGCGTGGCGGTGGGCGCGGCAACGGTGTGCGGCGGCGACGATGGTGCTCGGGCGTGAGAGAGAAGGCGAGAGAGAGGAGAGGAGAGGACTGGGGAGAGTGAGCGAGTCCGAGGGGGCGCGTGGCATCGTCCAGACGCATCAGCGGAGAGACAGGCAGGCAGGGAGGGAGGAGGTGGCGCGGCGTGGCGGTGCGCGCGTCGGGCACGCGCCCGTCCTTCTGGCGGGAGGAAGATGACAGGGGAGGGGACGGTGGGTGGGCTGGCCAAATTGGGCGGCCAAAGTCAAGACAGAAGGTGGGCCAAAGACAGAGCTGGCCGCAGGTAAGTTTTCTCCTGTTTTGTTTTTCTTTTCTATTTTTTGACATTTGTTTTTATTTAACAAACGTAATAAACCATTTTATTTTCTTATGCCAATTTTTGTAGGAGCTATTTATATTATTCCAGAGCTCCTCAACAACTAGCATAATTTTTGGACATATATTATATATTTAACATATATATATCCAAGGCAAATATTTACTACATTAATTCAAATGGCCAAGAATAAATACTTCTGAGCTCCCAAAAATATTGGTTGGAATTTTACCTCTGACCAATATTTTTAGAGAAAAACAGGAACATTTACTTGGGCCAAATTGAAGCAATTTTTATCTGGGTCATTTCCAGAAATGATTATGAGGGTTTCACAAATCCCCATTTCAAATTTAAATGGAATTTAAACATGATGCACACATGACTAGCTAGCCTCGAGCATACCAGAACTAGGGATGTGACAACTCGCCCCCACTTGAAACAATCTCGTCCCGAGCTTCAAGGGTCGACGGAAAGAAGGTGGGGTACTCCAGTTGAAGACGATCTTCTCGCTCCCAAGTAGCTTCTCTCTCGGAATGATGAGACCACCGAACCTTGACAAACTTGATGTTATGACGTCGAGTGAAACGCTCTGCTTGATCAAGAATGCGAACCGGGTACTCTCGGTATGTGAGGTTATCTTGGAGATCAAGCGTTTCGTGGTCCACTCCGCGGATAGGATCCGAGAAGCAACGCCTGAGTTGGGAGACGTGGAAGACATCATGCACTCTGGAAAGATGTGGGGGTAGTTCCAACTGGTAGGCAACCTCTCCTCGTTTAGCGAGAATGCAAAAAGGACCAATGTTACGAGGAGCCAACTTGCCCTTGATACCGAAACGATGGGTACCCTTTAGAGGAGTAACCCGAAGGTAAGCTTTGTCGCCAACTTCATAAGTCATATCCTTATGATGACGATCATACTTGCTCTTTTGAGGAGACTGGGTTGTTTCCAAATTCTCACGAATGATGCGAACTTGCTCTTCTGCCTCCTGGATCATGTCCGGTCCAAATAATTGTCTTTCACCGGTTTCTGACCAGTACAACGGTGTTCGACATCTTCGTCCATAGAGAATCTCAAAAGGAGCTTTCTTGAGACTGGATTGATAGCTATTGTTATAAGCAAACTCGGCAAAAGGAAGACATTTCTCCCAATCCATACCGAATGAGATAACGCAAGCTCTAAGCATGTCCTCGAGAATTTGGTTGACCCTTTCCACCTGACCACTTGATTGAGGGTGGAAAGCATTACTGAAGGAAAGATGGGTTCCCATGGCAGTCTGGAAACTCTCCCAGAAATGAGAAGTGAAAAGACTGCCACGGTCTGAATTGATCTCTAGTGGAACACCATGAAGTGACACTATTCGAAAAATATATAATCAGCGAGCTGACTAGCAGTGATACTCTCTCGAATAGGTAGGAAGTGCGCCACTCTGGATAGACGATCAATGACTACGAAGATAGCATTATTCCCTCTCTTGGTCCTGGGAAAGCCGGTGATGAAGTCCATACCAACTTTATCCCATTTCCATTCAGGAATAGCTAAAGGCTGAAGGGTGCCAGCAGGTCTTTGATGCTCTGCCTTAACGCGACGACAAACGTCACAGTTAGCGATAAACTGAGCAATTTCTCTCTTCATCCTAGTCCAGCAGAACCTCTGGCGTAGGTCCTGATATATCTTAGTACTACCGGGATGAATCGTGAGAGGAGATTCATGAGCCTCCTTAAGGATCAGTTGCCGAAGATGTTGCTTCTTGGGAACCACCAAACGGTTCTCGAAGAAAACAACACCTCGATCATCAACAGAGAAACTACCAGCAGCTCCCTTCTTCACTGGCGAATTCCTAACTCCTCAGTCAGAACAAATTCTCGTGACCGTAAGAACTTCATCTCATCCATCAAGAAATTGGTGAATCAGTATGAGATTCCAATGGCTTCACTCGAAGGGATTGGTAGGTGTAGGATTTTGAGTTGAGCATCACATGGAAAATTTTTCCTTATTATTTCCTCGACCCCCTTTAACAGTACGGTGTTTCCTACGACTCAAGAAGGAGAAAAACAAAACTAAGTCTTCAAGCTTCATATTCCTTGCATGAATATCAAGTCTTCACGGACACACCAATTTCTTCACTTTCAAAGTCTTCATGAAAGTCTTCAAGAATACCAAAATCTTCAGTCGAAGATATTCATTTTTAGGGGTCGACTTTCTCTGTAAATATCAAACTCCTCATAGACTTATAGACCTGTGTACACTCATAAACACATTAGTCCCTTAACCTATAAGTCTTCAATACACCAAAATCACTAAGGGGCACTAGATGCACTTACACCGTTTAGCAATAACGACACACATACTAAAAGTGTTATCGCCGAATAAGGCATGGAGCAGAATAATAATATCTGGAACACTGAAGTTTCCACTATTTTCGCGACCAATTAAGCATCGACTAGCAAATATGGCAAAGTATCATAAAACAGGAAAGTGTATGCTAGTGATTCTCGCATCGGAACCCTTCCTCGAATCCCCTACAGTAATAGTGTTAACAAAACCATCCACATCTTTATGATGTGGTTCATCTAAGCTGCCCTCAAAGGGTATTCTACAAGGCGCACAAAAATTACGTAATGACATTTCCTTAGCCTCGTCATATAAATGAAAAGATACTGAAGGAGGTGAATTCTTAGGATAATAGTAAAAGTTTTGCACAAACGTATTGGTGAGTAAGAGATAATGTTTGATTCGGTCGTGGAGGAAGTCTGTGAGGCCTGCATTTTCAGCCAATGAATAAAAGTCTTCATAAATCTCGGCTGCTCTCAAGAAATTATCACATGGCCATTCACAAGGCCTTACTTCCGCTACGCGAGAAAGATTATACTTGGCCTTTTCTTTCTCCTTAGCTAATTTATCCTTGGAGCTTTGGCTAGAAGAGCCCCTCAAAAGTCTCCTCATCATTTCTGAAAATTTCTGAAATTTTTAGTAAATTCAAAATAAAAGTGAATCAAACTAAACAAGATTGATAGCAACTACTCCCACAAGTGCCTAGAGCCTATATCATGCATTAGAATTGCTTGGGACCTCATAAATTTGACATGCAAGCTCAAGAACAGGGTCATCTATGCAGCAAAAATTTGCAATGAATAAAGCACTAGAACAAAAACTAATTGGACCAATGGAGGAGTCACATAGCAAGCAACAATCTCCCAAAGCAGTTTTGTGAATGGAGCTTTGAGCAAGGAGGTCAAAAATCACAGCAAAATGAGCTAGAACTCGTGCTTGAGCCGGATGGGGATTTTTTTGGTAGGAAGATGGAGTGTGTGGGTGAAGGAATAAGTGGAGGGGGGCCACCGTGGGACCACAAGGCAGGGGGCGTGCCCAGGGGGAGGGTGCACCCTAGACCCTCGTGGCCAGGTGCTTGCCCCCCTGCTAGCTTCTTAGTGCCTAAAATCCTCAAATATTCCATAAAAATCATACTAAATTTGCAGGGCATTTGGAGCACTTTTATTTTTGGAATATTTTTTTATTGCATGGATAATTCAGAAAACAGACAGATAATACTATTTTTGCTTTATTTATTCTAACTAACAAAAAGTAAAAAGACAGTACAGAAGGTTGTGCCTTCTAGTTTCATCCATCTCATGATCATCAAAATGAATCCACTAACAAGGTTGATCAAGTCTTGTTAACAAACTCATTCGAATAACACGGAATCGGAGAAATTTGAATAACACTAGGTTACCTCAACGGGATATGAACATCCCCTATAATAAGAATATCATATTTTTCTTGACAAGAGGGAAGAGGAAATTCAAAACCTCCAATAATAATAGTTGGAATTTTTCCAATAGAACTGATGCTATGAACTTGAGGTTGTTTCCTCGGAAAGTGTACCGTATGCTTATTACCATTAACATGAAAAGTGACATTGCCTTTCTTGCAATCAATAACAGCCCCTCCAGTATTCAAAAAAGGGTCTACCAAGGATAGTCGGCATACTATCGTCCTCAGGAATATCAAGAATAACAAAGTTCGTTAAGATAGTGACATTTGCAACCACAACAGGCACATCCTCACAAATACCGACAGGTATAGCAGTTGATCTATCATCCATTTGCAAAGATATTTTAGTAGGTGTCAACTTATTCAATTCAAGTCTACGATATAAAGAGAGAGGCATAACACTAACACCGGCTCCAAGATCACATAAAGCAGTTTTAACGTAATTTCTTTTAATGGAGCATGGTATAGTTGGTACCCCTGGATCTCCAAGTTTCTTTGGTATTCCACCCTTAAAAGTGTAATTAGCAAGCATGGTGGAAATTTCAGCTTCCGGTATCTTTCTTTTATTTGTAATGATATCCTTCATGTATTTAGCATAAGGGTTTACTTTAAGCATATCAGTTAAGCGCATACGTAAGAAAATAGGCCTAATCATTTCAGCAAAGCGCTCAAAATCCTCATCATCCTTTGTCTTGGATGGTTTAGGAGGAAAAGGCATGCGTTTCCGAACCCACGGTTCTCTTTCTCTACCGTGCTTCCTAGCAACAAAGTCTCTCTTATCATAATGTTGATTCCTTGATTGTGGTTTATCAAGATCAACTGCAGGTTCAATCTCTACATCATTGTTATTGCTAGGTTGAGCATCAACATGAACATTATCATTAACATTATCACTAGGTTCACGTTCATCACCTGATTGTGTTTCAGCATCAGAAATAGAAATATCATTGGGATTCTCAGTTGTGTCCATAATAGGTTCACTAGAAGCATGCAAAGTCCTATCATTTTTCTTTTTCTTCTTTCTAGAAGGACTAGGTGCCTCTAAATTATTTCTCTGAGAATCCTGCTTGATTCTCTTAGGGTGGCCTTCAGGATACAAAGGTTCCTGAGTCATTCTACCAGTTCTAGTAGCCACTCTAACAACAAAATCATGTTTATTATTTAATTCATCGAGCAAATCACTTTGAGCTTTAAGTACTTGTTCAACTTGAGTGGTAACCATAGAAGCATATTTGTTAATGAGTTTAAGTTCACCTTTAACTCTAGCCATATAATCACTCAAGCGTCCTATCATGAAAGCATTACTCTTTAATTCTCTACCAACATAAGCATTAAAACTTTCTTGCCTAGCCATAAAGTCATCAAATTCATCTAAGCATTGGCTATGAAATTTAGTAGACAGGATTTCAACTTTATCATATCTATAGAGAGAATTTACCTTTACTACCTGTGTCGGGTTATCAAGACAATATGTTTCTTCAACAGGCGATATATTAAGACCATGTATTTCTTCAATAGGAGGTAAATTCTTAACATCTTCAGCTTTAATACATTTTTTCTTTCATAGATTCCTTTGCCTCTTGCATATCTTCAGGACTGAGAAATAGAACTCCCCTCTTCTTCGGAGTTAGTTTAAGAATAGGCTCAGGAGTTGGCTCAATTGGCTCAGGAATTGGCTCAGGAAGAGTCCAATTATTTTCATTAGTCAACATATTATTCAATAGTAATTCTGCTTGGTTGACTGTTCTTTCCCTGAAAACACAACCAACACAACTATCCAAGTGGTCCTTGGAAGCATCGGTTAGTCCATTATAAAAGATATCAAGTATTTCATTTTTCTTAAGAGGATGATCAGGCAAAGCATTATATCGAAGAAGCCTCCCCAAGCTTGTGGGAGACTCTCTTCTTTGATTTGCACAAAATTATATATTTCCCAAGGCAGCTTATTTCTTATGAGCAGGGAAATATTTGGCGAGAAGTAAAAATCATATCCCGGGACTACACACACAACCAGGATCAAGAGAATTAAACCAAGTTTTAGCATCACCCTTTAATGAGAATGGAAATATCTCAAGGATATAATAATAGCGAGACTTCTCATCATTAGTAAACAGGGTGGCTATATCATTCAACTTGGTAAGATGTGCCACAATAGTTTCAGGTTCATTGCCATAAAAAGGATCAGATTCAACCAAAGTAATTATTTCAGGATCAACAGAGAATTCATAATCCTTGTCAGTAACAAAGATAGGTGAAGTAGCAAAAGCAGGGTCATATTTCATTCTAGCATTCATAATTTTCTGTTTAAGTTTAGCTAGTAATTTCTTAAGATCAGATCTATCATTGCAAGCAAAAAGATCTCTAGCAGTTTCTTCATCCATAACATAACCCTCAGGAACAACATGAAATTCATACTTAGGGGGAGAACCTTCATCATCACTATCGTCAATAATTTCATCTTCAATAATTTCATTATCTCTAACCCTAGCAAGTTGTTCATCACCTAATGGCACAGTAGTATCAAGCATAGAAGTAGTTTCATCATAAGTATCATGCATAGTAGAAGTGGCGTCATCAATAACATGTGACATATCAGAATTCATAGCAGTAGCAGGTTTAGGTGTCACAAGCTTACTCAAAACAGAAGGAGAATCTAGTGCAGAGCTAGATGGCAGTTCTTTACCTCCCCTCGTGGTTGAGGGGAAAATCTTGGTTCTTTCGTCTTTCAAGTTCCTCATAGTGATCAGCAGATATAAATCCCAAGTGACTCAAAGAATAGAGCTATGCTCCCCGGCAAAGGCGCCATAAAATAGTCTTGATAACCCACAAGTATAGGGGACCGCAACAGTTTTCGAGGGTAGAGTATTCAACCCAAATTTATTGAATCGACACAAGGGGAGCCAAAGAATATTCTCAAGTATTAGCAGTTGAGTTGTCAATTCAACCACACCTGGATAACTTAGTATCTGCAGCAAAGTATTTAGTAGCAAAGTAGTATGATAGTAATGGTAACAGTGGCAAAAGTAAAGATAGCAGTTTTGTAGTAGTTGAAACAGTAGCAACAAAAAAGTAAATAAGCAAAGCACAATATGTGAAAAGCTCGTAGGCATTGGATCAGTGATGGATAATTATGTCGGATGTGATTCCTCATGTAATAGTTATAACATAGGGTGACACAGAACTAGCTCCGGTTCATCAATGTAATGTAGGCATGTATTCCAAATATAGTCATACGTGCTTATGGAAAAGAACTTGCATGACATCTTTTGTCCTACCCTCCCGTTGCAGCGGGGTCCTAATGGAAACTAATGGATATTAAGGCCTCCTTTTAATAGAGTACCGGACCAAAGCATTAGCACTTAGTGAATACATGAACTCCTCAAACTACAGTCATCACTGAGAAGTATCTCGATTATTGTCACTTCGGGGTTGTTGGATCATAACACATAATAGGTGACTATAGACTTGCAAGATAGGATCAAGAACTCACATATATTCATGAAAACATAATAGGTTCAGATCTGAAATCATGGCAGTCGGGCCCTAGTGACAATCATTAAGCATAGCAAAGTCATAGCAACATCAATCTCAGAACATAGTGGATACTAGGGATCAAACCCTAACAAAACTAACTTGATTACATGGTAAATCTCATCCAACCCATCACCGTCCAGCAAGCCTACGATGGAATTACTCACGCACGGCGGTGAGCATCATGAAATTGGTGATGGAGGATGGTTGATGATGACGACGGCGACGAATCCCCCTCTCCGGAGCCCCGAACGAACTCCAGATCAGCCCTCCCGAGAGAGATTAGGGCTTGGCGGTGGCTCCGTATCGTAAAACGCGATGAAACTTTCTCTCTGATTTTTTTCTCCATGAAACGGAATATATAGAGTTGGAGTTGAGGTCGGTGGAGCAGCAGGGGGCCCACGAGACAGGGGCGCGCCCAGGGGGAGGGGCGCGCCCCCACCCTCGTGGACAAGGTGTGGGCCCCCTGGCCTTGATTCTTTCGCCAGTATTTTTTATATTTTATAAAAGTTATCTCCGTGGATTTTCAAGTCATTCCGAGAACTTTTGTTTTCTGCACAATAAACAACACCATGGCAGTTCTGCTGAAAACAAGCGTCGATCGAGTTAGTTTCATTCAAATCATGCAAGTTAGAGTCCAAAACAAGGGCAAAAGTGTTTGGAAAAGTAGACACGTTGGAGACGTATGAACGTCCATCTAGGACCGGACGAACGACAACACCTCCCAGCGAGCAGACGTCCGGCCTCCACCGGACGACCGACCGGTCCACACCCGAGCCAAATCAGCGGAAGTCTGAAGCGACCGGACGACTGGCCGTCTCCAGAAATCCGGTGCCACTTCAACCGAGCCGAAATGACGGAAGTCCGGACGCCCGTGAGCCACCGGACGACCGGTACCTGTCTACGCACAGTGTTGTGGGACAAGGCCCATGTACCCCTTCACTTCGCCCCCAATTGCACTACGACTATAAATAGGACACCCCTTCCTCCTAGCTAGGGTTAGCAATAGTTTAGCTCATTTGTGAGATAGAGCTTTGCTCATCCATCCAGATCTACTCCACCGAGAGAGACCGCGACCTCTTCGGAGAAGATCCATCTTGGATTCAAGACCCCCTCACGGGCGGACCCCCCTTCAAGGCCTCCTCACGGAGATGAACTAGTTGCCACTTGTATCGTCCCTTATTGATCGTGGGTCGTGTATCTCGTTGTGTTTCGAGGATCTAGCATATGTGTGACCGAATCTTGTTGGTTGAGTGATTTCTCTCATGTTTTTCTCTCGTGATTTCACCTCGTGTTCTTCGTAGGATTCCCTCCAATCGTGAAAGATCGGGCCGCTAGGGTTCTACCCTACATCAAGAAGGAAAGAGGGGGGCACCGCCCCCTTCCCTAGTCCAATTCGGCCTCCTTCCCTGGTGCAGGGCGCGCCAACCCTTGTGGGCTGGTGTGCCTCCCTCCTATGGCCCATATGGCCCATATCTTCCCCCTGGGGGTTCCGGTAACCTCCCCGGTACTCCAATATGTATCTGATACATCCCGGAACACTTCCGGTGTCTGAATACTATCATCCAATATATCAATCTTTACCTCTCAACCATTTAGAGACTCCTCGTCATGTATGTGATCTCATCCGAGACTTCGAACAACATTCAGTCACCAAATCACATAACTCATATAATACAAATCGTCATCGAACGTTAAGCGTGCGGACCCTACGGGTTTGAGAACTATGTAGACATGACCGAGACACCTCTCTGGTCAATAACCAATAATGGAATCTAGATGTTCAGATTGGCTCCCACATATTCTATGAAGATCTTTATCGGTCGAACTGTTATGACAACATACATTATTCCCTTTGTCATCGGTATGTTACTTGTCCGAGATTCAATCGCCGGTATCTTCATACCTAGTTCAATCTACTCATTCCATAATGCATCATCCGCAACTAACTCATTAGTCACATTGCTTGCAAGGCTTCTTATGATGTGCATTACCGAGAGGGCCCGGAGATACCTCTCTGATACTCGGAGTGACACAAATCCTAATCTCGATCTATGCCAACCCAACAAACACCTTCGAAGATACCTGTAGAGCATATTTATAATCACCCAGTTACGTTGTGACATTTGATAACACACAAGGCATTCCTCCGGTGTCCGGGAGTTGCATAATCTCATAGTCGGAGGAATATGTATTTGACATGAAGAAAGCAATAGTAATAAAACTGAACGATCATTATGCTAAGCTAACGGATGGGTCTTGTCCATCACATCATTCTCCTAATGATGTGACCCCGTTCATCAAATGACAACACATGTCTATCGCTAGGAAACTTTAACCATCTTTGATCACCGAGCTAGTCAAGTAGAGGCATACCAGGGACACGGTGTTTTGTCTATGTATTCACACATGTATCAAGTTTCTGGTTAATACCATTCTAGCATGAATAATAAACATTTGTCATGAATAAGGAAATATAAAATAACAACTTTATTATTGCCTCTAGGGCATATTTCCTTCACTAATGTGGTCACGGACGACCAAAGTAGTAACCACAATCTCCTCATCATCGGAAGACGAATCATCCGAATCACAAATGAAGTTGTTGAAAAGTAATCATCGCCACTATCCATTTGTACCTTGAGGGTGAAAATTCAAACACCTTGTGGGCATGGTGGAAGAAACCGACCAATGAAGAGCCCTGCGTCTCTCCCAAACCAGGCAGCAGCCTGTCGTTGTGGAGGCGACCAGGGCGGCGACCGGCGAACAAGGTAGCTGAGCTTGGAGCATTGTTGGTAGTGGCAGAGGTGACGGGGGTGGCGTGCATGTGGGGGTGCTATGAGGACGGCGAAAAGAGTCCACCAACACCGGTAAAGAGCGACCGTCGAGTGTGTCATGCTGTCGGGGTGTGTGCGTGTGGATGGCGGCCTGGGCAGCGTAGAACTAGCCGAAACTGGTTGATGACGGCGAGGGCGGGGTGGCCGGGTGTGTTGGTTGTCAATGGGAAGGGGATGACCAATGTGCCACCAATTGGTGGACCAGGAGGAGGACAAGGGCGTGTGTCACACGCTTCTGCCTCATGTCCGCGCCGACACGAACCCGACCCAAATTTGAGTCAGAAATGGGTCGCACGCGGACAAAATAGGGAAGCTTGTCCGTTTGCGTTAGCGTGTCGGGACGCGATTTCTTCCCGTTTCGATCCAAACAGACACGCGCTGATAGTTTGGGTCGGCGCGTTGGAGTTGCCCTTAGGAATGCCCAACAATACCAATTCCAATTTCAGGGCTCTGATGCATACTCCCTCCGTCCGGTGAAAAGTGTACATCTAGAAATTTTAGCACAAATTGTGGAGTGTACTAAAAATTCATTGGAAAGATACAAGCCACCATCTCTCTCCTCTTTACCCAACCCCCAATGAGCTAAGTGCATACAGAAATTAAGTAGACCATGTGTACAATATTATTGGTCTTGATTACCATGTGATGAGAAAAAAAATATATTTTTTCTACATTTAGTGCATTGGAAAGATAGAAGTATACTCTTTTGTGTTTTTTCAAAAGCCTACACTCTTCACCGGACGGAGGGAGTACGTCCAAACCGGACGTAAGGGTCATTTAGTGAAAACTAGTAAAGCATATGCCCGTGCAATGCACGTCTTTACCAATAAATAATATTAAGCACAACCAAGTACAAACAAAATTTATATACCATATCAGTCCCATCCATATATAGGATAGTTATCTTGAAAATTTAGATCATGTAATTATATTATATAAGGAAGGGAGCGCACAAACAGCTATGTAACTAAATTAGTATCATTACACCCAAAAAATATTACATAATCCAAGTTGAGGAATGGCCTAATTTCCAAGGATTTTTTTTGAAATTATATCACTATGAGAAAATCAACTTTCCTTGACAATTTAGCAAAACACAGTGTCAAACTGCATAGATGATTGCATCAAGGGACTACGAAGACCATCTCTAGAACAAACAAGGAAGTGCATAGCATCATGACCAGAACATTCATTGACAAATAGATCTAATGACTTGAAAATGGTAAGTAAACAATGGTTGGGGCAAAAGATGAGTTACGACATGTATTTTGCAAATGAGGGAGCACAAAGTAATATTTAGATATCTAACATGGAAAGTATTTTTTTTTACAAGAGACTCAAAGTCAATCCATGATGACAACAATGACAACATCTCATTTCACCCTGAACCTAAGCAAAGTGGCATCCACCTTAAGAGCGGCTCACCAAGATCCAAAAGAAGGATGGTCAGCTTTGAAAATAAAAACCATCTCTTTGTTTTCAAATGTGCCAGCTAGCAAGATAACAACTTAACCAAATTAAGGTTTGTTGACAAGTCTCCTCGACTGTTGGAAGGGCTGAATAATATATCTTTGTCCCTAACTAATTTGGAAATAATTTGAAACTCACACACTGAATTTAGTGGAGGAGACAAACTTATAAGATGATACACATATGTGTCTTTTTCAACTTGAACCACTAAAGTTTGGTAGCAGTAATAAATGTGAAAACATGTCATGGATAAACCTTAATGTAAGCAACATTGAATTCAAAGATGCGCAAAATCAATCCTTTCTAGGCATGAACCCAATGTCCTTTAGTTTTAGAATTCAAGAGCTGCATAAGAGGATAAAAAAATATGCTCAGCACATGCAATGTATGAAAAAGGACATCATATCTTACAATAGGGTACGCAGAAAATCATGTGACAACAATACTATATACATATGTCAAGATTCATATTTGCTAAAAAGGCAATGAAAAATTTACGTTATTCATAAGTTCATTGTATTTGTAGCAATACTATATAAATGTATTACAACAAGACTGTAGTTTGTTAGTAAATATCAATAGTTAAAAGGTGTGTGCTCGTAGTAATCTGCAGTTTGCTAATATATATAATACATTTAATAATGTAGTTAAGGCCAACTTGAACATTGATATTTCAAGGCGTTGCACAGCAGCCACCCCTCGAGCTTCCCTCCTCTCCAAAGATCCTTCCGTCACCGCATGTTCTTGGACTGTCCCTACGGTGACCTTGTCGAGTTTGCAATATCTCAGAGGTGCGCAACCATTCAATGGTACTGGGAAAATAAAAATAAAGAGAACACCACAATACCACATATACCCATTTGGAAACAAAAGAACACATGATCTTTGCTGGAAACCATTTGTGGATGTAGGCCAATTTTACAACAAGCGCAATAGCAGAAACTAAACTGTCATTTTCTTACCCTCTTTCATGTAGTGTCTATAACTAATTTAAAGGAAACAACACTAACAAGAGTTCACTGGATAAGTTAGTAAGAAACCCTTATAATCCTTCTAGCATGTAGGCCACATTTCTTGGCATAAATAGTGAAACCCCATGAAGCATGTTCTAGATCTGCCCATCCTTCTGAGCCACTTAAATTATGTGTGACTAATTTCTGCACTTAAGTCTACTAAAATAAAATTAAACCAACTGTATAAAATAACGATGTATAGTAAACTATAAGAGACAAAACAATTTGGAAGCTTCATTTACGGGCATACATGCATGTACCAGTTAATAACTAAAAGAGCCAACTTGTTCTACTCTTTAGAACTAAACTATGTGCGATGTGATAACACGACGAGATAAGTCCTGAAATTTTAACACACTGTCTACATGAAAAGCAAAGTTATCTTTTTCCTTGTGTATCTCGGTGAAGTAAATGATGAGTAAGAAAGCTAACACTTAGTACATGGGAACTTTAGATTATAACAAGTAGAAGCATCAATTTATTATTTTAACAAAAAGAACCATAATCCCTCTCATTCCTGATTGTAAAAGAGGGAAATATAGATGGAAGTGTCTCGACAGAGATAACATGGAAGCCAATGAAACATATATAGTGTGCATCACAATATGACAACTGATTATGGATACACCAATCACAATTTATTTCATATCATGAAAAACAAATAGAGAATTTCTGAAAGACAAAAGTATTCGATTTGTTTGGATTGTGAGGTTCGAGTCGTACACAAATTAGGAAAGTAATATGTTCAAGCTCGCACCCCCTCATTGCCAAATTAGCCTCATGCTATCGAGAAACTAATGGAAATCAAATGCACGCACACAACTGAATGAAATCCAAGCAAAAGGCACCACTGACAAGTTTAGTTAAAAATATCCTAGGTATTATACTTGTACAAGTTCAGTTTTTAAAAAATGTTTGTACAAGTATGCAGACCGAACTTTTTATTTTCAGGGAAAGTATGCAGAAAATTGGGCGACAACAACTCGTAGTAGAAAATACATCTTCAAAGACAACAAGTTTGGTGGATTTCAGGGTCATTCAGACTGTGCCTGCACCAGTCGTACCAAAATGCGAGTGTGCCAAATTATATATAGGCTAATAAAATCATGGCTAGGGAAATCGCCAGTCGTGGGGCGCAAAATCTATATGGGCCAAAAAAATGGCTCAGATCTGAAAATTGAGTGTCAACCAAATGGATGCCCAACCAACCATTCAATGTCGATTATTTGGTATGGCGGCTGCTACCAACCAAATATGCCCTTCGTGAACTGATGGTACTACTGATAAACACAAGTAGGCCGAGAAACTAAAAATACAAAATCACACAATAATCTTATGTTTGTAAAGTAGTGTCCATTAAACAGTCGTGAAGAGTAGATTGCATAAACTATGCAGAACTTGAAATCCGGAACTACTAACATATCCGAGCAAGGAAAGGATAGAAATTAACACATTTGTATGAGCATAGATCATATTAATTTTGCCAATGTCTTATGCACCTTACCCTGACTAACTTGGTTAATAGTCGTCTACCAATTACTAAATATTTGGGAGATGGAATCTAAACTGCACGGAAGTGTTATCTGCGAAAAATGATTAAGCAAATGCTGAAAAAATAACACTTATCATATTCAGAATGGTTAACCAATGGAAGCATCGTGGGAGAGGATCCTCTGCTATAACATGGTATAATGATTCCAGCAAATTATGTTCTGAAAATCTGCACGGGATACAAAATTGTTGCTAGCCTACTCAAACATGCCTTGAGTATCCTTTTCTCCATTCTACACATGGCGCCTTGATAAGAAAGGTTGGGGCATTTAGTAATAAGCCAAAAAATGATAGAAGAAAACTGTAGCAGGGAGGGAGGAGAGAAAGAAGGCTTCAAATGATAGAAGAAAACTGTAGCAGGGAGGGAGGAGAGAAAGAAGGCTTCAGGCGTGGCCGCTCTCGTTGCCCTCACCATTACACTGCTTTGTGGTTCTGCCATCTTTGTTGTTCAGTCTGTGCGGTGTGTGTGTTGGGGGAGGGGGGGGGGCAGGGGGTGCAAACCACTAGACGGGGTGGGGATACATTGTGAGATTGCCGTTGTCGCCGAACAACCTCCGAGCGACCTCGTCATATCTGGCAGTCGCCCGTTCTACATTTTGTGGCGTTTTCGACCACGGGGCAAATGCAGGATGGTGATGTCGGAGGCGGAGGCGTACACATCGGCCGGGCCGGCCCGACCATTGCCTCGGCTTTCCTCTCCCACTCGATTTCATTGGCCTCGTAGTTAAGGGATCCCGAGTCGCTGCTACCCCTGCACACTGCCACACGGGGTGAGGTCCGGATCATTGGGAAGTAGGGAATCGGGGCTACAGTGGAAAACCCTAACGTGGTTGTACTATCAGGAAGAAGGGAAGGGACAGATTGGGAGGACGAGGAGATCGTGTGCGGGGCAGACCAGACGGTGGCAGAGATCTGTGTGTGAGACCGTTGGATCTAGTCACGGTTAGTGTTAAACATTGGCATGTTTTGGATTGTTAGATCACATGGTTAAACGTCTGAGATGATTTGGATCTGCCTCTTTCGTGCTTTTATATAAAGGTAGTAGATAACACCCTGCTTTTATATAGGGTAGTAGATAAGGGTATGTACAATGGGGACAGCACCACCGCCGGTGCACATAAGCAAATGGAGTTGAGACCATCGCTTCAATCAAGCACCACCCAACGCGAAACTGCCTCCTATGATTTATATTGGCCTCACTTAGTTAATTTTCTATTCAACTTTCCACCGTTATCATCCTTCACCTTGCTTTTTGTGTGTGTAGGCAGTATGGTCCTCCTGCACTTTGTCAGGCAAGAGCGGACTCCTCTGCAGGAAGTGATTTGCCTCTGCAAGCATTATCTTTAGCTGAGTTGGACTTTGTGAACCTACGTGGTATGCTGGGGCATCGGTCCAGCGTGGCCCGTTGGCCATGCTCTAACTCCCAAACACACGGCGAAAGTGGTCAAATTCGAGTACAGAGCTTTCCTAGGTCTCCGCTCGCTTGAAGGCAAGCAACCACCGGCTGTTGCAGCCACGGCACCAACCTCTACACCGCCCGGTGACCATACCCACCCTTCCAACGGCACGTCTATTTCACGTGCCCTTCCTTGCCCCCCCCTTCCTTCCTCTCCTCCCACGTCACCTCCACCTACCGCCGGCGAACTCGTCCCCGTCGCTCTCCAATCTTCCCACCGGAGATGACGACAGAGGGTCTGGTGCCGATCACGCGGGACTACCTCGCGCGCTACTACGACAAGTACCCGCTGCCCCCGATCCCCGACGGCGTAACCGCCCTCTCTGCCCGCCTCCGCGCTCTGTCCGCCGAACTCGCCGCCGCTTCTCCCTTCTCCCCCGGTGAGCGCTTTATCTGATGCCTCGCTGCGATTCGCTTACTTCTCGACCCCGCTGCTGCTACCTTTGATCTTACTACGATTCCTGAAGAGTGGAATGGGTACAGTAATCTTGTTCGGTTCTTCTAGTGCGGGTAGTTTCCTGCTCGGGGCATGGTAGAAATTGGAGGCTGCTTCCCTTTCTTCGGTCTAGCCAGACTCAAAACGATTAAAATCAGTTATTGCCAGCACAATAACTGAGGTGGGTATGCTTCTCAGGGTTTGTACGAGTTCGGTTCTTTTTCCCTATTATATGCAGAATTTGGTCAGTGGCTAACTAGTAACTAGTGCTGTTATCTTGTACTAATTGACTTGAAAGTTTAGTCTTAGAAGCTGAAACTGCAGCAGGATTTGATCCTTGGCATGTACTAATTATAATTGGCCTTTCTATAGTGCTTCTGTTAGCCGCGTGGATGTTGTTTTGACAGGGGCGTCTAGTTTGTTACATTCGGGTGCTGCTCATTAGTCCTGGAAGCCATTTATGTTTCATCTTTGTAGTAAGATTGTATGGGATCTACCTGTAAAAGACCTGTGCATTACAAAGGGTGCCATATGGTTAATTTTAGTTAAGACAAACAGGAAAAATAAATTATTAGAAATATGAAGGGAAAATCCCCTGTACTTGTACGGTGGGTGCTCACATCAGCAGTGGAAAAAACAAATGTAACTCTCTTAGAAAGGAAAAGTAGGCGGGAAATTGGTAGCAGGGACAATGGTTTTGTAATTAACATTTTGAAATGGAAATCTCCATTTTGGCCTTAAATCCTGAATGAATACGTTTTGGCCACTTAGTTGACATACTGGTACCGACCCCACTTATCAGTGAGACGATCAGTAAAAAGCAAGATGAACTTAGTCCATAGAAAAAGGTCAAGTCCCATTAAAGATAGAGAAATATGCATGCTAGCATAAGTTATGAGTGGCAGATCTCATGCGTTGGTTTCTTGCGACGTGTGTTGTAAATCCATGCAGGGTGTTGTTAGCAGAAGTTTTACGAATGTGTAAGGGTTAATGCTAAGATTAAAACCATTTCATATTGTACCTTACTATCTAAGAAAAGAAGTAGATTTTCACTAGGACATCAGCTGCGACTCTTTGGCTTGCTAATTATGGAACATTGCTTGGGTGATCTTTCTGAAGCAAGTATTGTTCTGACATGATAAATCTATCTGTTTTGCATGTCCAAGAGGAGGAGCACTTGAAACAAGAGGCATCTGGTGTACCTGCCCATAAAATAGATGAGAACATGTGGAAGAACAGAGAACAGATGGAAGAGATTCTGTTTCTGATTAATAAATCTCGTCGTCCAGTTGCTGTAAGTTTAGTTCTGAATCTTGCTGCAAGGATGACTCCTACCTTTCAATTTTGTAGCTAACATTTGTCATGTGCTTGCGACCAGCTTCAACAGAAGTCCACACCAGAAGACGCTGAGATAGTTTCCACACTTGATGATTGTGAAACTAAATTGAAAGAGATGTTGAAGAAGTTAGAACAGTTTCAGCTAAAAAATGCCGATAATGTTTTCAATACAGGTTGACATTCTTTCCTTCTGCTTACTTTACTGTAAACTGTTTTACCCATTGAAACTTGTATTACTGTGCACTCAATAGTTTTGTACTGGTTGTTTTCTAGCATGTCCTGGACATAGATGATTGAATCTCCTTTCCATATAATTTCCCTGGAGCCCTTCACTGTTTCCTGAGATTTTCCTCAGTTGTTAATCCCAGAGTCCCAGATATTAGCTTACTATGATATTTTTTAGACCAACTAGCTTACTGTGATATGCTATATGATATCTCTTGTTCTATTTTGTGACGAGTCTGTACCATGTTGCCTTCCTGTCATTTTTGAACTATTGATTTCTGGAACTGAAATTTGTATAGTAAAACAGTACTTCTTTTATCATGTTAATTGCCTTATCATTTGGTATTTGACCTGCATTTACAACATCTGTAGTTATGACATACATGCCACAAGACTTCCGTGGTACACTGATCAGGCAACAGCGAGAACGCTCTGAGAGAAATAAGCAAGCGGAGGTTGATGCTGTAGTTAGTGCTGGTGGAAGCATTCATGATAGATACGCATTGCTATGGAAGCAGCAAATGGATAGGTTCTTCTCCTTTCATTTATTGGTCTACAAATTTTCATTATCAATAAATTTATAATTACTTTCCATTTTGGTATGTAGGCGGGTGCAATTAGCGCAGCTTGGTTCTGCAACAGGTGTATATAAGACACTTGTTAGGTACTTGGTTGGTGTTCCACAGGTTAGCCAAATTGTTCGATTCGTATTCACCATATTTGATGATGATGATGAGAACATCGTTATTCTAAATTTGAGATAACACTGGATTATTACGAATTTCATTCCATCTAATATTGTCATATCATTATCAAGATGTAAATTGTTGAATGTTCCCTTAAGTAGTTATTATTACTCCTTTTAGAATGCAATGTTACATGGTGGCATAGTAACACCCATTTTCTTGTGCTGACCATTGCAGGTGTTATTGGATTTTATTCGACAAATAAATGATGCTAATGGGTATGCATGCTACTATTTTTATCGTAACACAAGTTAGCATGTACTACCGTGTACATGGAGTGAAGGACAAATATTGAATGTTCCTTTAAGTACTTATTATTGATGACATTTCTTTCTATTGAATTTTCTCGTCAGACCTATGGAAGTGCAAAGAGAGCGCTATGGGCCAGCACTATACACACTTACAAAACTGGTGCTTGCAGTTCGGTTATATCTACATCTCTCTTTGGCACGATATGGACAGAAGAAAATGTGAGTGAGTATTTATTTGAAAGAAGAGTATACGCTTTTTAACTAGCCATAGAATATCTTGCGGGAACTAGCTCTGTTTGCATATGCCCCTTTTAATTCTAATAACTCTGAAACCCTATTTGAAAAAATAAACAGAGGGAAGGATGACATTGCTGTGTTGCAGCAGGCAGTGGTTATATACACCGAGGAATTTGGGAAGTTCACTACATTCATCGGGTACTATAATTTCATTATCAACCTTATCTAGCTAACAATAGTATGTTGATTTTCTATGTTCCCATTTTCCATACTAGTGCTTCACATATACGTTTAAAATTTTAACTCGCAATCATCTTCTATTCATACTCTGCAAATACTTAGATTCAAAGAAGAAATACATAATATTGTACAACCTTATTTCTGTGGGCTACAAGATTCAATAAGTTTGGCTTCCTGCTTCTTCACATGGTTTTGATACATTTTGGACCTAATAGCTATTTCTTTTCTTTTTGCTCTGAGTGTTTTACTTTGAGGCATTGTTTAACTTGTTAACTTGATCTTAGCATCTTTGTTGTCGAACTACTTTATTGTATCATTTAGCATTTGGTGCCTACTGATTTCAGCAAATAATTATCAAATGTAACCTATAAATAACACGAAGAAGTCTAATCTACTGTAGGAAGTTAGATGCTGATCATGCAATGCAGGTTCACCAGCCTCAGCCTGAATAGATCCTAATATATGACATACAGAATTTCTTACTTCTATTTATGACTGTTAACACTTAACACTCTGTTAACTGCTGTGAGAAACCATTGCAGTGAGGTTTTTGTGAATGCCCCATTCTTCATATCTGCTGAGGATGCAGGTGCTGATTCGAGGTACTTACTCGATTCAGTGCAAATTTGATGCATTTTGCTGTGCTTATTTAGCATTAGCTCGCTAGGAAGCATGGAGAAGTTTTGGAAGGCCTTCAGAACTGAAAGACTCTTGTTTTTACACTTTATGTAGGAAAAACGATGAGTACCGAGAAACCATTATTCCAGCGGGAAAGACACATGAGGTACCATTTTAATTTGACACAGTTTTTTTTGGCTCATTAATGAACTAAAAGCACGACACATATTTTGGATTGGAGGGAGTACGAAATGCAAATTTGGTTTACAGTTACCTAAATATTTGAATATTAGTTTGGAACATCTGTCAGCTGTTTGGCAGTAGGGGTTTCAAAATGCTTATGTTCTGTCAATCATTATTCTACAGGTTATTTTAAGTGTTGAGGCTGTCAACTCATATATTGCATGGGATTTCTCATTGCAACAAGGGGCCCTCAGCACACTGCTGGTACTCTGTCCAACCCCTACTGCCAAGAAACACAAAATGATTAGCAATTTCCTATTGTGTAGTCATAATCTTTATGCTATTTGGAGTTGATTTTAACTGTTTTGATTGCTGTGTTATAGTTCTATTTGTTTTCAATAGCTTAGTGAGCATGAGTGTGGGTACCGGGGACTTCCTTATTCAATTACTTTATGCAAATATATGACAATGTGTGTTTATATAGTCTGATGTAACCAATCTGTTAAGATCATGCCGGAGCTATCCAGATACAAAGATATTCATCCAACTAACCCAACTACGGAGATATATATGCATTGTGCTGACTCCTTTCCTGAGTATGCCGTGTGGTATGGCTGGTGCTCCTTATGCGCCGCCTCCCATACTGTCCTTCAAAATATGACTTACAATTGAAACTATTATTGTATGTGTCCCCTCCGTTTCTTTTTACTCTGCATATAAGATTTGTCTAAAGTCAAATTTCATAAAGTTTGTCCAACTTTTACAGTAAAAATATTAACATCCACAATACTTATACAATATGAAAATTAATTTCATGATGCATGTAGTGATATTGATTTCGTATTATCAATGTTGGTATTTTTCCTATAAAGCTAACTTCAGACAAATCTTATATGCGGAGTAAAAAGAAACGGAGGGAGTATATATGTTAATATATTAACAAAATGATTACATGTTTCATATTTATTGAACTCTTCCATGTGTAGTTCCATCTCTAACAACCATGATAGTTCTATCCGACATTATACTTTGTAAGGTGTGTTAATACAACAACAACAACGACAAAGCCTTTAGTCCCAAACAAGTTGGTGTTGGCTAGAGCGGAAACCCATCAGATATCGCAACCAACTCATGGTTCTGGCACATGGATAGCTATCTTCCACGCACCCCTGTCCATGGCTAGTTCTTTGGTGATATTCAAGTCCTTCAGATCTCTCTTTACGGACTCCTCCCATGTCAAGTTCAGTCTACCCCGACATCTCAACATTATCAACATGCTTTAGCCGTCTCTATGTACTGAAGCTTCTGGAGGCCTGTGCTCAATATGCCCAAACCATCTCAAACGATGTTGGACAAGCTTCTCTTCAATTGGTGCTACCCCAACTCTATCCCGTATATCATCATTCTGGGCCTGATCCTTCCTTGCGTGGCCACACATCCATCTCAACATGCGCATCTCCACTACACCTAACTGTTGAACATGTCGCCTTTTAGTTGACCAATGCTCATCATCATACAACATTGCGAGTTGAATCACCAGAACCTGCCTTTTAGATTTTGTGGCACTCTCTTGTCGCAGAGAATGCCAGAAGCTTGGCGCCACTTCATCTATCCGGCTTGATTCGAGGGCTCACATCTTCATCAATATCACCATCGTTCTGCAGCATTGATCCCAAATATCAAAAGGTGTCCTTCTGAGGTATCAGCTGCCCATCAAGGCTAACCTCCTCGCGCCTAGTAGTATTGAAACCACACCTCATGTACTTGGTTTTAGTTCTACTAAGCCTAAAACCTTTCGATTCCAAGGTTTGTCTCCGTAGCTCTTAACTTTCTATTGACCCCCTCCCGACTATCACCGATTAGCACCACATCATCCGCAAAGAGCATACACCATGGGATATGTCCTTGTATATCCCTTGTGACCTCATCCACCAGCAAAAGCAAAAAGATAAGGGCTCAAAGCTGACCCTTGGTGCAATCCTATTTTAATCGGGAAGTCATCAGTGTCGCCACCACTTGTTCAAACAATTGTCACAACATTATCGTACATGTCCTTGATGAGGGTAATGTGCTTTGTTGGGACTTGGTTTTCTCGAAGGCCCACCACATGACATCCTGTGGAATATCATAGGCCTTCTCCAAGTCAATGAACAACATATGAATGTCCTTCTTTTGCTCCCTATATCTCTCTCCATAAGTTGTCGTACCAAGAAGGTGGCTTCCATGGTCGACCTCCCAGGCATGAAACCAAACTGATTTTTTTCTTCGAGAAAACGCAAAGTGATTTTTGCGTTTCATTGCATTGAAAAGGTGTGTGAGAGAGAGAGAGAGAGTACATGCCTCCTAGGAGGTTATTGTTAAGCTTCATGCACTAGCCAACGCAACCAAAAGTCCGAACTGATGGAAAGGGCTGTTACAGTATATGTGGATTGTACTAGTCCTTATCTTGAGCTCAAGTCCTGGCTTTCGCAATTTATTTAAAAATTGCTGCTGCCCCCCCTGTGTCCATGTATGAGCCTCTTGAGCCATACCTCTGAGTCTATCCACATGTTGACTTTCCGGGTCAAATGTGAGAGGGGGTGTTGAAGTGTATATGTGGATTGCCTAGCCCTTTCCATCAGTTCGGACTTTTGGTTGCGTTGGCTAGTGCATGAAGCTTAACATGGTATCGGAGCTAAGGTCTTGAGTTCATGTCCTGGTTTGCGCAATTTATTTAAAATCCCCAAGCTTTCCATTAATTTCATCTTCTCCTTAGAGTTCAAAGCTTCATAAACTTCATTAAGCGTGAGAGTATCACGACTGTATAATATGGTGTCTCTAAAATTGGTATAAGAACTTGGCAGTGAACAAAGTAACATTAAAGCAGTATCTTCCTCTTCTTCCTCTTCATACTTAACCTCCATTGCAGCAAGATCAGATATGATCTCTTTAAATTCTGAAATATGATTCAAAACATTACCTCCCTCGGGTAACCTGTGCAGGAATAATTTTTGCTTCAGATGCATCTTCTTTGGTGAGATCTTTAGTCATACAAATCCTTCCGGCTTTAACCATAGGCGGCGGCAGTTTTCTCGCTCAAAACTTCATGCAAAATATTATTATGCAAATGGAGTTGAATTTGTGACAAAGCCTTACAATCAATTCTTTTCTCCTCATCAGTCCAGTCCTGAATTCTGTTCTTCCCAAAACTATCCAGTGCTTCATCATAGTCGGACTGTGCCAACAACGCCCGCATCTTGACTTGCCATAGGGTAAACCTTGTGTCACAGTCTAGCAGCGGAAGATCGTACTTCATGGATGCCATGAGTAGATTAAATCTGTGCACAAAGTAGTACAAGCCGGTAGAAAAATTCTTGATAGAATTTAATATGCGTAGCAAACGAACCGGAAGAATAGCACCTGGATATTGTACGGGAATAGACGAAAAAATCAAACTGTAGCAACCGAAGACCAAAAAATCTGATCTGTACTCAATTAGTACTAGCACGTACTAGCCTTCACGCCAAAAGTAGCAGCGGCAGGGATTCCCTCGGGACTTGAAGCTGTACTTGGACAGGATGATGTAGCCGAGCTTCTGGCTGGTAGCGGCGTACGGCGAGGAGCAGCTGCAGGTCTGGCACACGCAGCTTTTTAGGGCGGCTCAGCAGCAGAGGAGGTCAATCTCCTGTCGGTCTCGGCGAAACGATCTGATGATCGTGTACGGTTGCAGCTGAAATCGATCTCGCTCGGACTGGCGGATCGACAGGTCTCGTGCGGCCGCACACACAGACGCAACCCTAACTCTCGTCTCAATCTCGTATACTACCCTAACTCCACTTGTTAGATAATAACGAGAATAAACGAGACAAAGAGAGACACGGATTTTTACGTGGAAACCCTTGCGGGAAAAAAACCACGGACGCACGAAGGCGCAATCACTATAATGGAGGAGTATTACAAGCACGAGACGACAGGCCGTCTTAGGTGCGACTACATGGGGTATATATGAGGGCAATACATGAGAGTCCTTGGAGGACAAGTAAACGAGTTGTACTCGTACGCGTCGACGTCAACTCTTTGTCTCGTTTATTCTCGTTGTTATCTAACAGTCACATCTATAGAGGCCATGTCCACATCAAGCGTCAACGGCATGACACGGTATGAGGTGTGGCACGGTGTGAAGCCTGATGTACATTTCCTTCGTGTTTTCGGGTGTGTAGGCCACGTCAAGATGGCACACCCTCATCTGAAGCTCGATGATCGGAGCTCACCCATGGTCTTCATCGGCTACGAGACTGGCTCCAAGGTGTACATGATGTACGACCCTGCCTCAAAGCGCGTGCACATCTCCCGCAATGTCATCTTTGATGAGGTGCTGTAACTAGGAGGCGTCTGGGGAGCCGTCGACGAGCATGGTTGTGACTAAAACGAGACATTTGCTCCTGTGGCCCAGATGAGAACTGTCTGTACCCTTCTCACGGTGGCTTCTATTCGCCAATGGTCTGTCTCTTGGTTTGATGTCAAGAATGTTTTTCTTAATGGTGAGTTGCGTGAGGAGGTATACATGCAGCCACCACCACCACCCGGGTATTCTATTCTGTTCCTGATGGCATGGTATGCCGCATTCGCCGCTCTCTCTATGGCCTTAAGCAAGCCCCTCGTGCTTTGTTTGAGCATTTTGTCTCAATGGTGACTGCGGCTGGTTTTTCGGCGAGTGCTCATGATCCCAAGCTTTTTGTCCACCCTACATTTCGTGGTCGGACTATTCTTCTATATGTCGACGACATGATCATCACTGGCGACGACTCTGAGTACATTGCCTTTGTGAAGGCTCGTCGTAGTGAGCAGTTTCTTATGTTTGATCTTGGTCCTCTTCACTACTTTCTTTGGACTGAGGTTTCTTCCGCCTCTAATAGCTTATTTATCTCCAAAGAGAAGTATATTCACGATCTTATTGCTTGTGCTGCTCTTACTGATGAGCGCTTTTGAGGCTCCGATGGAGCTCAACGTCCACCTCCGTGCTTCTGACGGTGACCCTTTGTTTGACCTGATGCGCTACCGTCATCTTGTTGGGAGTCTTGTCTATCTAGCTGTTACTCATTTGGACATCTCCTCATCCCATTCACATTCTGAGTCGGTATGTCTCTGCTCTACTTTGGTCCACTACCGTCATCTCCTTTGTGTTTCACGGTATCTTTGTGGGACTCTCTCTCACTATCTCTTTTTTCTACGCTCTAGTTCGTTCCATCTTTAGGCCTATTTGGATGCTACCCCTTTTTGCTTATTGTGTTTTTCTTGGTGGTTCTTTCATTGCCTGCAAGACGAAGAAACAGATTGCAGTTTCATTTGAGTGCAAAGGCTGAGTTGCGTGCTATGGCTCTTCTAACAGAAGAGCTGACTTGGCTACGGTGGTTCTTTGAGGATTTTGCTTGTCAGTACACCCATTCCTCTTTTTTTCAACAGTACATGGGCTATTAGTATTCACACGACTCTGCGCAGCATGAGCTCACCAAGCATATGGTGTTGATGCTTCCTTTGTGCACTCCAGTGTGCAAGATTAGGTGATTGCTCTTCAGTATGTGTCTTTCGAGTTACAGTTGGCGAATTTCTTCACGAAGGCACAAACTAGAGCATAATGGCTTTTATCTCTCCGAACTCAGTGTTGTTGACCCGCATGAGTTTAAGAGGGGTGTTGAGTTATAATAGTGTTGTGTAGCCTTTGTATTTTCCCTGTTGTATAAGGGACTTTCTGCATATTTCCTGCACTTGTACATGTATACATACTGGCCTATGGCCCCGTGGAATTACAAGTTGTTCCCATAACACCTGGATGTGCAATTTTGCAGAAAATGGCTACTTTCTTCCCCACACTATAAATACCCCTTCCCACTTCAGATAGGGTTATCTCTTGAGTATTTCTTTCATATCTACTCCGGAAAAAGATTTTGATGTAGGGTGGAACCCTAATGGATGATCTTTTTCACACTTGGAGGGGGGAAAAGGGATGAACAACAAGAACAACAAGAGGAAATCACTCAGACAAACCCAAATCACACATCCACTAGAATAATGAGATCCACAAGTATGCAAGAACAATCAAGGGAAAATAGCACAAAGGTAAGGTTCTTCCCACTCCAAAGGAGGTGAGGTCATGATGATAGTATTCTCCAAGAGGAGGTCTTGATATCCACTTGGGATCTTCTCCTAGGAGGTCTTGATCTCCAAGAGGAGTGGTAGATGAGCAAAGCTCTCTCTAGATAGTCTCATACACTTTGGTAACCCTAATTTTGAGCTGGGGGACGAGCACTTATAGCCTAGAGAAGATTTGGGGGAAAAACAGGGGTACAAGGGTCATTTGCCCCTAATGCACGCATGCATGGTCGGGGTGGTCCGGGCAACCTGGGAGGAGGGTCCGGGCACCCGGGGGTCGAGGTCTGGGCACCTGGGGTGGTGCCAGGGGGAGGGGCCGGGCACCCGCAATGTCCAGAAACTTTGCCCTCCAGTGGCCGCAAGTCCGGGCACCCGGGGGTCCATTTGTCCGGGCACCCGGGGTGTCGGGAGAGCCTCCGGTGTTTCGCGTCTTGGGAGTTTCTCTTTCTCTTGTGGCTCCCCGTGGACTTGGTGATCCTTCCTTGCTTCTCCATGGTCTTCTCCTTGATACCTAAGCATGCATAAAGTCTCCGCTTGAGGTAGAAGTCATTTCTCACATGAGCTCAAAGGAAGCTCAAAGAGGAAAGATGTGACCTCGGTTTCGATGGCACGTGCGCGAGCTCTCGTCATTGGCCCGCCTCGTGTTTGCGGTGGTGATGGAATGTCCATGGGATGCTCCGCATCAGATTTCCCACCACCCCAATCTCATTTCCTTCGATCTTTGGAGAAATTCTTGAGGGTATTTGGGCTTTTTGGCTTTGGTTCTTTTTGATCTAGCAAAAATGTTGGTCATTTTGACCAAGACTCTTCACCAAACACATCCTCTTGTAATAGTGCGGGATCCCTACCAACTCAACGAAAATAAAATAGAGCCTTCTCGAAACCTCTGGGATTCTACGACTGGATCTATTCCTTTTGGGTTGTCGCCGATGACTCGACAATCATCATAAAGGGGACTATAACCTGACAATGCAATTAACAAACACATTACTCCCTATAATTTTGTCATCAATACCAAAACATCATTAGGGGCCTAGATGCACTTTCAAGTCATCTTGGTCCTGTCCAAATAGGAAAAACCCATTGGTCATCTCACTTATCGAAACACATACAAGAATACCTGACCGAGTCAGTTCGGTCCGTTGCAATAAATAATTACTCCCTCTGTAAACAATTGTAGGACGTTAATTAAACTGCGAAAACGTCCTACATTTGTTTACAGAGCGAGTAGGTATTAAGTATTATTTGTTCTGACTTTCTAGGAAAAGTTCCCGTTTTTCTCGTTTCAATCCTTCAAACTTGACTGAAAAAAATAAACTGCGTATGATATTGTTATTTCACCTTCAGAAACTGGCCAGTTTGATGTACATTTCTCTTCACTGTTGTATGTGATTTGTGTTTTTACAATTCTGAAGTGAAAGATTTTATCTGGACAGGATATTGGCTTTCATGTGGAGTACATAAGCCCGTCACGGGAGAAAACGGTAGGTTTTTAAATTTTGGGATAATGTGACTATGTATTTTCTGTTCACAAAAGGAAGTGAAATATCCTGAAGATATCTACAGTTCGTCATTTGTGGATATTGATGATATTAATTCAATTAGTAGTAGTATGACTGCAGTAGTTTTCATGGTTTGGTGCTTAGATTCGAAGCTAGTTTCTAATGATTAAATAGTGCTGATTGTTGTCTTGTTAGTAGTTAAAAAAACTACTTTGTAACTGGCACACCTACACCTCAAATTAATTAAATGATTAATCGGTTGACCAGTTGTTATCTTGGAAGAAACTTGAGCATTTCCATTTTGCAATGAAAAGTATTCAAAATCACACATCCAGTTGAACTAACTTTTATATGTTTGTTTACCTAGTAACGGACAGGTTGCCTGTGGCTTTACAAACCAGTCATTGTCTTTGTTAGATACATATGCCTGCAAGATCCTATACAAGAGAATATGTGTTGAGAGAATAGCTAAAATTATAACCGGGGTCCAACCCGAGTCCTACATGCCACCCACAAAGACTGTTCAACCCAAGTCCACGGTGGTCAACAAAAGTCTAAGCAAGCTCCATAAACCGAAGCAAGCCACCCAGGTCAACAGAAGTCCAACTGAGCCCTCATGGTCAGCAAGTTGATGGAAGAAGAGAAGATAAAAGACCAAGTCAAAGATGGAGCCCAAGCCAGAAAGCTATTGTGGAGGGAATCCCTCCTCCCATGGGCCACAATTTCCCTCCTAGCCTACTAGGATCCCATTGACTCATAGACCAAAGATCACCTCTTTCTACCCTCCCACCTCCTCATCTCAAGGGTAGCCTTTGTCATTTGTCAACGATCCCTATGCTAATAGCTCCCCATGGGCATGTAACTCATTCACGCCCCACTTGAACAAACTCAAGAAGAGTCCCCCCTACCCCTCAGAACTGACTTTCGAAAGGGGGTTGCGATTCGGAGTCTGAGAAACCTTGTAAGGCTCGGAACGTCAGGAGTCGTGGGACTTCGGAAGCAGCGATGCTCTGACTGTTCCGTATACATGTTCTATAAATTTATTTTGACCTTTATATGTCTTAATTGTTTTCTCTAATGAATGTATATGTTTTCCAGTTGATTCTTCCCTACCGACGGTATGAAGCTGACCAAGTGAGTTCACTTTAATGCTTATCCTCTTTTGCTTCGAAATATTCTACTTTTCAGGTTTGTGGTCCAATCAATATAGTTTTCATTCAAAGTGAGTTAGTTCCAAAAAAGGGTTTAATAGGTTATAGCATTAGCATGTTTATGTGTTCGACAGATCAGTCAAATTTTGTACTCCCTCTGATCCAAATTAATTGTCGCAGCTCTAGTACAACTTTGTACTGAAGTTGTACTAAAGCTGTGACAATTGATTTGGATCAGAGGGAGTATTATTCTTAGCATAGCAGTTTGCATGTTTAGGCTGGTGGAATACATCTTCAGCCGTCATAACATGGGCCACAGCGAGAGAACCACATGGTCTGTTGGCCGTTTGTATTACTAATGCAACAGTAACCAGCCAATCAAATGTATGAATCCCACCTTGATCTTGACCTTCGGTTCATCATGAGGTAATCAGAAACGTTGCAGTTAGGCACCATAGTTGATTACTATTGTCCAACCACCCAAATTTATACCTCTATCCAACATTATTGATGTCATAGTCATTTGTTTTGCATATATTGCAATAAAATTTACTGTGGGGGCTCCCCTATAGTTTTGGTTTAGAAAAATGTGAAAACATATAGTTTTGCTAATAAATTGCTAGATGTACAATCCCAACCGGTTGACTAGGGAATGATTTAAACAGGGTAATGTTTGTCCTATTTTTGCATTAATTATTCGACCGCCTTGCACAGGAAAAATCCTGGGCAAGAGTACTATTGCTTTAGCTTTTAGCAGCCATGGTGTAAGAGTAAAACCCGTATCTGCTCTTCTGATGCTTAACATTTCGTTTGTCCTGCACAGGGTAACTTTTGCACTGTTTTCGCTGGATCGTACAAGCTTGTATGGGACAACTCATATTCAACATTCTTCAAAAAGGTATTGACTGGAATCCTGTTCGTCATTTACAGTTCGTATATTTAGTGACTTGACTTTTTAGCCATTTCCTATTTGTTTATAATGTCCTGGAGAAACTGTAACTCCTTTTCCTGATTTGCATCTGGCAAACATCTCAGTTCATCTCCAAGACTGCTAGAATTTCTGCCTAAACTATATAGGACGTTTTTTGACACTAATGTAATGTCAAAAAACATCTTACATTATGGGACGGAGGGAGTAAAATATACTCCCTCCATCCGAAAAAGCTTGTCCCTCAAATGGACCATCTTACACTATGTTCTAGATACATCCATTTGAAGGACAAGTTTGGGACAAGCTTTTTCGGACGGAGGGAGTATAAGGCTAACACATGTTGCTTCGTAATAACTACAGCTTATGAAACCCACTTGCAGTGTGTTTACTAGGTTCAGTGCTGGAACCTGCCATGCTGGACATGGATGGTATGACCCTTCTTTTGCCGAAAAAGGCTTTCGCCCCGCTTTATAAATAAAGGAAACTGCCACAGAGCACACATACAAAGTCAAGTCCACACACACACCCAAGTCTCACAACAAAGTACAGAGGTTCTGCTGAGGGCACAGCTCAACAAGCCCAAAGAAATAAAAGAACAGAACACGCCGGACGAAGATAACGCGTCTGATTCGTGGCGGCGGGGGCGGCGGCAATGACAAGTGGCGACCATCGGCGAGATCGGCGATGAAGGTGAGATGGCGTCGCGGTCCCGGCGGCTAAGCGCCGCCAAAGCCGCAAGAAACCCGAGAGTTTGAAAAGAGTGTGAAGCTTTGTCGGAGGCGTCTGTTGAATCACAAGCTTATTGCGGACGATCCGGAGGTCGAGCGAGGACCCGATCTCTAGCCACCTAATGTGGCGAGAAGTCCTGAGGACATCGGAGTTCGCAAATAAGTCGAGGAAGTTAGTGCGGCACCAATTTCCACCGACCGCTTCAGAAGCAGCTCAGAGAACCGAAGCGGACACACATGAGAAGAAAATGTGGTTCGAGTCTTCCGGGACCCCACAGAGCGGGCAGATGCCAGTACCCGGGCCATTTCGCTTGCGCACCTCCACTCCAGACGGGACCCGACCGCGAATCCATTGCCACATGAAGATAGGATCTTCAGGGGCAGGCGGATGGACCACACCATCGATAGGGTAAGTGGGGCGGAAGATGGGGCGATGGCCATGTATAGCGACTTGGTGGAGAATCGGCCCGAAGGCTCAAAGGCGCCATCGCACCAGGTCAGGGCCACCATCCACCATCGGTTCGTGGAGAGCAACACAGTCAAGCAACTCACGCTAGGCGGCGGATTCCAAGGGGCCAAAGGCCCGCCGGAAAGCAAGGCGCTGTAAGTCAAGAAGGGCCCTATCTACAGAAATCACGGGATCGACGGAGATGGAGAATAGGCCGGGAAAGCGAGCCGCAAAGGAGTGTCCTCGCCCAAATGATCAAACGAGCGATGTCGATGCTCGAGCCCACCGAGATGGAGGTCCCGACACGGAGGACCGGAGGAGCTGACAATCGATCGCCAGGCGAGATCCGCCGGACTTCTAGCAAAAGGCGAGGGTTGTCGCGCAAGTATTTATTCCGGATGATGTCAAGCCAAAGGCCACCGTGCCCTTGCGAGATCTTGATGCCGGCGGAGAGGAGGCGATATTCATCCGTTTAGAGCACATGATGCCAAGGCCACCTTGCTCCCGGGGTTTGCAAATGTCAGACCAACTGACCATATGATACTTCTGCTTGTCATTGTTGCTCGCCCAGTAAAAGCGGGACTGGACCTTGGCGATCTCCTTGTGAAGGGTCTCGTGGAGGCTGTAGAAGCTCATGAGGAACAAGAGGAGGCTGGAGAGGAAAGAGTTGATGAGGATAGTCCGGGCCGCTTTGGACAACCACCTCCCTTGCCATGGCTCGATGCGCGTTTGGAGCTTGGTCACGGAGGCGCAAGTCATGACGGTGGCCGGAGTCGATAATGGGCGTCCCCAGGTAGGTTGTGGGGAAGGAGCCCATGCAGCAATTAAGCCTGTTGGCAATGGCCAAAGCCTTCGCGGGGGAGTATCCCATCACCATCACATCACTCTTGGCGAAGTTGATCTTGAGGCCCGACATCTGTTGGAAGCAGAGGAGGAGGAACTTGAGGTTGGAGATATCCGTCTCCGAGCCTTCAACCATGATGATAGTGTCATCAGCGTACTGGAGCATGGAGATCCCGGAGCCACCGGCGATGTGGGGAGTAATCCCACGAATATGGCCAGCGGCTTTCGCCTTATCAAGGATGGACGCCAACGCGTCCACAACCATATTGAACAAGAACGGGGAGAAGGGGTCGCCTTGTCGGACCCCACAAAGGGTGGGGAAGAAAGGGCCGATCTCACCGTTTATGTTCACGGCCGTGCGACCGCAAGTGACCATTTGCATTACTCTCGTGATCCACCGGTCGTTGAAACCCTTCCAAAGAAGGACTTCCCGAAGGAAGGGCCAACTAGCCGTGTCATAATCCTTATGGAAGTCAATCTTCAGAAAAACCGCCTTGAGGTTTTTGATGCGAACCTCATGGAGGACTTCATGAAGGACTAGGACCCCATCCAGGTTGTAACGACCCTTAATGAAGGCTGATTGGTTGGGGTCGTCACACGGTCGACCGGCGAGGTCACCCTATTGGCGTACCCTTTGGCGAGGATCCGGAAGATCACGTTAATGACTGTGACGGGGCGAAATTGACGGATGTCGGACGCCCCAGGGACCTTTGGGATGAGAGAGATGATCCCGTAGTTGAGGCGTCCGAGATCAATGGCGCCTACGTAGAACTCGTCGAAGATAGCCATGACCTCCGGTTTAATCACGTTCCAGAAGGTCTGGAAGAATTTAACAGGGAGGCCATCCGGTCCATGCGCTGAGGAGGGGTTCATGCCCTTGATGGCTTCCCAGACCTCCTGCTCGGAAAAGGGGACCGTAAGGGCCGCGTTCTCCGTCTCAAACACCAACTGGGGACTAGACCAACAATCGGGGGCAAGAGAGAGGCCGCTCCGAGGAGCGGCAGAGAATAAGGATCTATAGAATCCTCGACGTGGGATCGGATGTCGCGAGGGTCATGAAGGAGCATCTCACCATCCCACAAGAGAGGGATGGTGTTGCGTCTACGGCGGCCGTTGGCAATGGCCTTGAAGTATGCCGTATTCGCGTCGCCCTTCAAGACCCATTTCTGAGCACCACGGAGGCGCCAATAGGCCCCCTCATCGGTGTAAATCACGGTGAGCTGGTCTTCCAGGTCGTACCGGGAAAGCCACTCGTCCGGAGAGAGCCCCATCAAATCAGCGCGCAGGTAAGGGCCTGGATCGCGGATAACAACGCCTTCTTGCGCTCCCGAAGGTCACAACCCAAGTTAGCACCCCAGCTCTTCATGAACTGCCGTCCGCGCTTCGCGCAGAAGTGCCACGAGTCAATGGCCGGGGGGGGGGGGCGCGACCTCGATCCACCGAGCGCCAACCGCATCGATGAACCCATTTTGGGAGAGCCAGAAGGTCTCAAACCGGAATCGAGGGGTGATTGGCGGACGCTCGTCAGCAGAGGAGAGGAGCAGGGGGACATGGTCCGAGCCAATCCGGGTGATGGCGTGAAGGGAGGCAAAGGAGCAGCGGAGGTCCCACTCTGGGGACACTAGGACCCGGTCCAGGACGGACTGGGTCGGGGCGGCCTGCCGGTTGGTCCAGGTGAACCTGGCATCAATCCTATCAATTTCGCGGAGACCAAGGTCGGCAATGAAGTCATTGAACATTTGCATACGTGCAAAGCAGACATTAGCATTGCTCTTGTCTTCCGCAACACGAAGGAGGTTAAAATCGCCACCCACCACCACCGGAAGGGAGGCCGCGGAGATCTTCCAGTGGAGCTCCTCGAGGAAGGCGGCAGACCGATTATGGTCAGGCCCGTAGACGATGATGACCTCCCACTTGAAGTTGAGAGACCTCTCAAATAGCTCCATGCTCACAAAGAATTCCCCCCGGTCCATGCTTCCCACCTCAAAGGTGGCATCCTTCACGCCTAAAAGGATGCCACCCGAGTGGCCGGCGCTCCCACTAGAAGGGAGCCAATGCCACGCAAAGAGGTGGGAGCTCAGACAATCAGCTCGAGGCGAGAATTCAAGACGCATGGTTTCTTGGATGGCAACTATGTCAATGTGTTCCTCACGCATGTACTCTATGAGTTGTCGGCGTCGGCCATCATGGCTGAAACCGCGGATGTTTCAGAACATGGCACACATTAAGGCGCCATTGGGGGGCTGCTTGACCCCAGGACACGAGAGGCACTTTGAGCACGGAGGGCCGCGGTGCGGGAGCGAGTGCGACCACAGATTTCGACCACCCCCACCGCGGGGGCACCTAACTGCCTCAACGCCGCCGGAGAGGCCTCGCCGCCGAGGCGGAGCAGAGGCGAAGGAGAGCAGACGGGCCTCCGCGAGCCTCCCATCAAGGATCTCGCGGGCGCGGATAGCCGCAATCTGGACTAGGGGGGGGGCAACTTCCCCCCTAAATATGATCGCTGAGTCAGAGGCCACCTTTGCGAGGTTGCCAAGAAGAATTGACTCAAGAGCAGAGCCGGCGGGGAACGGCAGCGCACTGGCTCGTGTTTGAGTAGCAAAGACGGATCTCCGCCCGCTCGGTGATGGGTGAGCCGGATCGCCTCGGGTGGCGACATCAACCGAGCACTCCGACGGGATGCAACCACCGGAAGAGGCCCCGCCACGACGCGCAGTAGGCGGCGGACCGTGGAGTGTGGGCCGGGCGGCCACGGGGGTGGTCACCCGAGCCTCCCCATCCGTGGTCGGCCCATGCAGTGAAGCGAAGAGTGGACACGGAGCGGTGAAGAGAGGCGGGCCGGGTTGAGCCGGGCCGGAAGCAGCAGGGCGAGGCGCCTCGGGAGGGCTGAGCGGCCGCATGAGGCGACGCTGGAAGAAGCGTCGACCAGGGCTTCGCCATCACTGGGAGACCACTGATCGACCAGAGAAGCGGTAAGGGTCCGAGTAGCCGAGGAAGGACCAGTCCGGACCAATGACGGAGGAAGCGGTAGGGAGGAGGCGTGGTGAAGAAGCCGGGCAGACGACCAGGCCGACGCTAGAGATGTCGCTGTCCTCGGAGGAAGTCGCCGCAGAAGCCGAGGGACCGCCGAAGGCCTGGCTGAGCGCGGCCTGGCGGCCCTTGCCCTTGGTGGCAGGAGGAGGAGGCGAGGGGGAAGGGGAGCGGGAGTCCTCCGAACCCCCTCCTCATCCGAGTGGTGGGGAGCGGCACAGTGACATCAAGTGGTAGTCCCGTCGGCCCCGGGTTGCCACCGAGGCCGGCGTCGAAAGGCGAGCGGCGGCGTGGTTGGGAGGCTCGGGGAGATCCCGAGGTCAAAGCCCCGGTCGTTGAAGAAAACTTCTTGACGGTGATCACGGAGCTTGGAGGAGTCGAGACACTTGACCTTGACCGGACCTCCTCCTCTTCTTGTGAGAGAGTTCATCGACCACCACCACCTTGCCCAAGAGATGGGACATCTGGCGGATGACGAGCTCGAGATCGCTGCAATATCGAGGAGGCCGCCACAAGGATCCAAGCGGTGTCAAGAACGGCCACTACCGAGCATCGAGGATCGGCTCAGAGATGTCGACAACCGGTGGTTGAGAGCGGCGTGATCCGCCACAAGGCGTCAGCGTAGCCGTGGACGTGGTCGGGGAAGGCGACGGTGAAGATGTGGCGGCGGTGGGGGTGACCGCCCAGTCCCACTGGTGACGGTAGAGGTGGTTGAGTTCGGCCTCGATCATCTCCGGGGAGGCCACCCCGTTGACGACCGTGACGACCACCTGGAGGGAGGGGGAGGGAGGCGGCACGTCAGGGACCTCGAGGTGGAAGAAGCCCAGCCCCTCGATACCGTGGCCCTACATCATGAGCTCGGACATCACCGGACGGTCCGGGCACAGGAGGGCCGGGTGCCCAGGATCCTTGCAGAGGTAGCAGCACTGGGGGTTGACGCATTCGACTTGCGAGTGGCCCGCCACCCCGCAATTGAAGCACGGAGGGCGGGGAAGGTCGGAGACGGGGCCCGGAGCGGAAGAAGAGCGCGGAATCGGAGGTAGGGCGGATGGCGCCGCCCGGCCTTGTGGCCTTCTTCTTCTTGGCGGGCGGGCGCCACGGCAAGGTCCACGCCAGAGCAAAGCCATGGTCGAGGGCGCTTGACGCCACCGCATGAGGCGCACGCACGCACTCAAGACGGAGGCGCCGGGAGGTGGGTGGTCACATGGAGAGGCGGCCGAGAGGACCGAGGAGGAGAGGAGATCGAGCCGACGGGAGCAGGGAGGTGAAGGCGCGGGGCGCCCGGTCGCCGAGCGCCGGACAGAGGAAGGATCGTCCCATGAGTCATGATGGCTCGAGGAAGCGGTCATGTGACAGCCCTCTTGGAGGTCACGCAGCTCGTGGCACAACTCTCGCATGTGAGGCTTGTCGGGAGACGCCCGAGGCGGGTCATGATGGTCGGACCGCTCGTCGGCGTGGCGCTTGTGCCTGCGACGCCGCTGCCCCACTCCCGGGCATCGGGGGAGGCGTGGGAGGAGGGGGAAGGGTCCGACGGACGCCGGGAGGGAGGAGGAGGGGCGAGGCAGGAGGCTCGGGAGCAGAGGATCGATGTGAGGCGGCGGCGGACGAGGAACTGGGGAACAGGAGGCCTGGGAAGCAGATCGAGGGCACCAGAGTGGGCCTAGGGCACCCAGCGGCCCAGCTCCATGGGCCGATCCACCGTGGGGTCGAGGCGCGGAAGGCAGGGAGGCGGGAAGGGGTCCGCACTGCACGCCGGCAGGAGGAGAGGCGGAGGCGAGCATCGTGGCAGGAGGCTCGGGAGCAGAGGAGATCGTGGGGCGGGCGGACGGACGAGGAACTGGGAACAGGAGGCCTGAGGAAGCGATCGAGGGCGCTGAGAGCTGGGCCTAGGCACCCAGTGCCCAGCCCATGGGCCGATCCATTGAGGAGGTGGCCAGCGGCGGGAGCGAGGATGGGCGGGCCGGGCCCAACACACTGGCGCGGAGGGGCCCGGCCAAAGAAAGCGGCGCTGGTTGGACACGCCAGGGTCCCTCATGAAGGCGCCGTCGCCACCGCCGGCGAGGCACCGGAGGGAGCCGCGACCGCGAGATGGAGCGAGAGAAGGCGGAAATGGAACATGGAGGAGCCAAGGCAGCAATGAACGGCCGAAATGGCGGCAACCGCCCTGACCGGAGGCGAGCCTTGAGGCAGCTACTGGCCATGGCGGCGTGGGCGCCACGGGCCGACACCGCACCGGACAGCACCAGAGGAGCGGGCGACGCCCTTCGGAGCGGCCGCCACGCCCAGCCCGAGCCAGGCGGGCGAAAGCAGCCCCGCCCTCAACGCCGCGCCATGGCAACCACCGCCCGAGACGAGCTCAAGGGCAGCCGGCACTCCGACGACGGCCATGAAGTCGGTGGTAGAACCCGCTCTTTGGGGGCTGAGCCACGGCCAGCGCAGCGTAGCGTGCGGGCAGCGGCCGGAGAGGCGGCGGAGGGAAGGGGCTCGTCGGCCAAATCAGCCCAGCAGCATGGAAATGGGGTGGGGTACCCGTCACGGGGGCCGCAGCTGTCGACGACGGCGGAGGGGACGGAGCAGCGAGGACCGGGGAGGGACAGGCGACGGGAGCGCCGGCGAGGACATCGGGCGTCGCGGCTGGGGTAGCACAAAATTCCCTATTTTTGCCGACTATTTGGAAGAAACTCACTAAATCATGGATATTAATAAAGATTGCAAAAGGCCTGGGTAGCACAAAATTTGAAGAACATGGAAACAAAAGCGAAAGGCAAAAAATGAGTTAAGGAGAAAAACTCTAGAAATTAAACCGGTCAAGTCCTGGGGCATCAAAAGTGGAAGAAACTCCCTAAATCATGGATATTAAAGATTGCAAAAGGCCTGGGTAGCACAAAATATGAATAATATGGAAACAAAAGCAAAAGGCCAAAAATGAGTAAAGGAGAAAAACGCTAGAAATTAAACCGGACCTCAGGGGACATCAAAAGACCCCCCCCCCCCTGCCCCCCACAGCTTATTTCTTCTCTTCTGATAATGATTGTCCATTCCATTTGCATATGTCAGACCCTCCGGTACAAGGTGGATGCAGTGCCTCCGGTCACCGAGACAGAGTAGCCCTTATACCATGTTGTAACCTTATTCTTTTGCCGACTGTTTGCGGCAATTCTAATCGCCGGGTTTCACCGATCATACACTACACGTGGTAGCCCACTGGTGTACGAGCGCAGAATATGTATCTTTGTGTGCAAATATGTTTACGATGACTTGCTGATGCATGAATGCATCTGTACTAGAAGCATTACTTTTTCTTAATAATCACAAAGAAGCATTACTTGACTGACAAATGAGTGCATGTGTTTATAATTTCAGAATTATGGATGTGCCTATTTTCCTGATTGTCTGATTTATGGATGTGCCTATTTTCCTGATTGCCTGATTTATCAGAAAATCCGTTGGACCTTGCATTTGAATCTAAGAGTCGTCTTCATTTACTCCCTAGTCACTAGCAACTGCAGAGAATGTTCAGCGAAGCGCTAGCATATGTTTTTTTTTTGGAAGTCGGCATTTTATTGATTAAGCAATAAAGTCATACAAAGTCTCCAAGATACAATTCGGAACAGAATGGAAAACACACAACAAACTAGAGTTCTTACAAAAATTGGCCAAAACATGGGCCACTACATTACAGTGCCGACGAACATGCTTGAAAGATGTAGAAGTAAAAGTCATGCCTCCCGTATGTTGGAGTTAATTCGTTGATCCCGTATGTTGGAGTTAATTTGTTGCACCAAAGAGAGACAATCCGAGGCGAATATCACATGTGTGAATCGTTTGTCCTGGGCCAGTGTGAACGCTCGATGTAGTGCAAGCGCTTCTGCCATTTGCAGATCGAAGTATCCAGTGATGGGCTCAGAACATGCCACGAGACAATTTCCATCATGATCAAGAGCCACCACACCCCAAACTAGACTTGTTGAGATTAACAAAAATAGCAGCATCAGAATAAACTAGAACAGTTCCTGCCGGTGGCGGAGAGCAACAAGAGCTAGAAGCATGAGTCTCACGTCTTTTAACATGTACTCCATAAGCTTGTATAAATGCGTCAGTATCATCTCAACATAACCACAAACCTTCGCAACAGAAACACATGGATGGTGATAAATAGCTTCATTTCTTGCCGCATTTTTGGCTTCCCATACGTGCCATATCGCTACCGCAAGAATAGTGGCTTCCCGGTCAGAAGACCGAAGAAGAAAGTCAAATAGCCACATGGTAGAATGAAAATCTCAGCGGAACAAATTAATATTGAAAGAATATTTTACGCCATCCCAGATGGCATGAGCATGGGGGCTGAACAGGATGGTGTATTTAATACTTTCCGGTCTGCAACAGAAACAAGCTCGAGCTGGAACCTGACGCCGAAGAAGTTGTTCAGCGGAAGACAGGCAATTATGCGCGAAACGCCAGAGCACAATATTCATCTTATCAGGAGCTTTGATCGACCAGATGGATTTCCATAATTTCTCTTCATTAGCTGTCAGAAGAGCTAGTAAGAAACGATTTGAGCGCGCCAAATTATAAGCAGATTTCGTTGTTTTCTCCATACTTAGGGGGTGTTTGGTTCAGGGACTTTTTAGTCCTAGAGACTAGAAAAAGTTTTTTAGTCCTAGAGACTAAAAAAAGTCCCTAAAAAGTCCCTAGGAACCAAACGGGAGGGACTTTTTCTACAGGGACTAGAAAAGGACTCTACTGGAGAGTCTTTTTTGATTAGTCCCTGGGACTAGAAAAAGTCCTAGGACTTCTGAACCAAACACCCCCTTAGTAGATGGCCAACGAGCAGAATCCTCGGATGCATATTTATTAAATAGGTACGTTGAGAATTGCTGCAGAATTAAACATGGTTAGTAGATGACCAACGAGCAAAATCTCTAGGACCAAGGTGTTTAAGGCATACATTAGAAATCTCTGGGACCAAGGTGTTTCACGATTGGCTCTAGTTTCCTTTGCATGCGACTGAAAAATAGTAGCATAGTTAATAGCACAGCGCCTAATTGCTTGAAAAATCAATTCGTAGTAACCCCAATGTCCACTAAACGAGCAGCCCTCACGCATGCATTGGTGGAGACCGATTCCGGCGGGTATTTTTCCCTTGTATGCAGAACTAGCTTTTACACACATGTTCACACCATGGATGCATCAATTACACCCCGACGTGAGCAGTGTAGGATTCACACGGTCGCGGTCGCATTCATACAGTACTAGTAGGAGTAATTGCATTGGCGTTTTAAATCTTGTCTATTTTGGAAATGCACGTAAATCTAACTGCTCAGAGTAGTACATAGCATGCATGGTTTCATTATTCCATGTGCCTGAAGCCTCGTGAATTAAACATTGAACTATTGCTTTGGTTGGAATTGGAGAAATTGGGTTAAGCATACTCGGAGGTATTGAAGGAATCCAATGATCAGCAATAATTCGGGTTCGCTTACCGTTAACAATGCCGCAACAAATTCTTTGTTTTAAGAGCTCACGTCCATGCAAAATACTCGGCCATGATACTCAGGCCATGTAAAGGAAGCTGATCACGGTGCCGTCACAGTCCAGAATTCACCCTGAGGGTAGTATCTCCCTGTAAGTACCCTTGCACGTAAAGAACCCGGCTCTGTGATGAGACGCCAACCTTGCTTGCTGAGCATAGCTTGGTTAAAAAGTGCCATGTCACGGAAACCCATTCCGCCAAGAGCTTTTGGTGTCGTTAACCATTCCCATGAATACGGGTGTATCTTCTTCCTACCATCCTCCTACCCCACCATTCATTAGAAATGATTTGACGAATTTTTTCACATGTTCCAATGGGGACTTGGAAGCAGCTCATGATATGGGTAAGGTATAGCCTCGATAATTGACTTCAGCAGTGTTTCCTTACTTGCGCGGGAACAGGTCTATCCGACAAGCCATGAATGCGTTGCCACGCTCTAATGGGAAGAAATTTAAAAGTACTGATAGGAGATCATCCAACTTCAGTGGGCATTCCAAGATATGTGTCATGAAGAGTTTCATTATTAATACCCAACATGGGCATAACACGATGTTTCACAGCATCAGGACAATGATTCCCAAAGAAGATAGGGGATTTGCCTTTGTTGATAAGTTACCCAGATCCTTCACAATATAATTGTAGGGTAGATTCCAGTGCAACCACACTATGATTGTCACTTTTGGCAAAGAAAATGCCGTCGTCGGTAAACAGGAGATGTGAGATAGGTGGGCCAGAAAGGCCATTTCGGATACCATGTAGCTCGCCACAAGTCTCCCTCTATGATAACAGACTCGATATGCCTTCAATGCACAAAAGACACAGGTAGGGACTGATGGGGCCCCCCTGACGGATGTCCCAAGAAGGAACAACCGGATTAGTAAGTTCACCATTGACTCTGACAGCATACCGGACATTGGTTATACATCTCATGACAGAATCAGTCCAAATAGGAGCAAAGCCAAGCTTACTCAAACAAACGTGAAGATAACTCCATTCCACACGATCGTAGGCTTTCATCATGTCAATCTTCAAGGCAAAGAAAGGTTGCTTCGAATGTTGTTTTCTAATAGTGTGCATGCACTCAAAGCAATCAAAGTATTGTCAGTAATCAGTCTACGTGGCACAAAAGCACTCTGGAACTCGGACACTAGCACACCAAGAATCACCTTCAAGCGATTGGCTAAAACTTTGGAAGCAATCTTGTACAAAACATTGCGCAAACTAATAGGACAAAATTTTGTCTAATGTTTCGATCTGGCAATCTTTGGAACTAGGACTGAAAGTGCTTGTTATCGACTAGAAAGGGGGGGGGGGGGTGAATAGGCAATTTTTATGGAAACCTTTGAAACAGGCAATGTCTTTGAAGACATGTAGTTAAAACAATAACTAAACAGGATACAATGGAAGATAAACTACACTAGCCATGCAAAAGTGATAGAGGCAAAGGTGTCCCGTCTTTCGATGAGATGATGATTATTGTTTCGGAGGAGTAGACTTGGACGATCCGACTACGTACGTGCGAGGACGTCGCGCCTTAGCAATCGCTAAACCAACTCCGAGAGGTTATTGGCCACGCCGGAGCATGATCAACCTGACCACGAGGGTCTATTTCCTGCAAGCAAACGAAGAACAAACAAGAAACTGAGATTGCAATCTGGATATTGCGAATATAAGATGAACGCTTTATTGATCAAGATGGGGTTACTGTGGCGTCTTTATGCAGTCGTTGAACACAAAGCGAAATGCGTGAAGTTGCAGCTATGGCAAACTTTAATCTAAACAAAACCCAAAGTCTAAACGGTGCCCTAAGGGCTGTATATATGGAGGAAGAGGGGGGGAATTTCGTGGCCCTTGGTGGAGGGGTCCGAAACCAACCCTATCTCTTGTTTTCCCACACATACGGACTCTAAAAATGGCCTATACTTATGTATTTCGAAATTACATGGGCCTGACCCAATAATAAGATGACGCAACACCTAGAATACCTCTGGACGAAATTTATGAAGTGACATCTTGTATATTTCGTCCAAGGCTTCATGCACTCATTATGGTGGCTTCAAAGTCCTGAAATCATCACTTGTAACTCCGTTCTTGTTCCCCTTGCGCATGCCATCATCTCCATGCTTGGTCTTGCTCCAGTGTTCTTCCATCTTATCAATGTCAGTCCCTTCATTTGTGAGCAAAACAAATGTATCCAATTTAGGCAGCATCATATTCTTATGAACATTAAAATCATTACAAAGAAACAGAAGTACCTGATAATTTAATTGCCATGCGCGAGCTCTAGTAATTGGTCCGGTATATGTAGCAGTAGGGGCTGTGGGTGTAACAATGGTATTGATGTCCTCATCATCCCCCCTTCTTGAAATGAAGTCGTCCTCGACAGAAGCTCATCTTCCTCACCCAAATAAGGCTTCAAATCTGCAATGTTAGAAGTGGGACTAACCCCAAAATCTGTAGACAACTCAAGTTTATATGCATTATAATTTATTTTCTCTAACACCTTAAAAGGACCATTAGCACGTGGCATTAGCTTTGATTTGCGCAAATCAGGAAATCTATCCTTACGCAAATGTAACCAAACAAGATCTCCAGGTGCAAACACAACATGTTTTCTACCCTTATCTTCAACAAGTTTATATTTAGCATTCATACGCTCAATGTTTTCCTTAGTTAACTCATGCATTTTTAAGATCAATCAGGACGTTGTTTAGCATCAAAATTAACCTTCCCTGAAGATGGAAGAGGCAACAAATCAATAGGTGCACGAGGTAGGAAACGATACACAATTTCAAAAGGGCACATCTTAGTAGTAGAATGCAATGAGCGATTATAAGCAAATTCAATATGAGGCAAACATTCCTCCCACTTTTTCTTATTATTCTTCGAAACATCCCTAAGCATAGTAGACAATGTTATATTGACTACTTCAGTTTGTTCATCAGTTTAGGGGTGACAAGTAGTACTAAAAAGCAGCTTAGTCCCCAACTTAGCCCATAAACATCTCCAAAAGTGGTTGAAAAATTTAGTATCATGATCTGAAATGATAGTATTTGGCACACCATGCAAGCGAATAATTTCATGAAAGAACAAATCAACAACATTAACATCATCGCTTTTATGACATTGGTATAAAGTGTGCCATTTTCGAGAATCTATCCATGACAACAAATATGCTTTCCCTCTCCTTTGTTCGAGGTAAACCTAAAACAAAGTCCATAGATATATCCTCCCAAGGAACACTAGGTACAGGCGAAGGCATATATAAACCATGAGGATTGAGTCGTGACTTAGCTTTTTGACATGTAGTGCAGCGAGCAATAAAACGCTCAACATCCCGTCTCATCTTTGGCCAAAAGAAATGTGTAGCAAGTACGTCCTCCGTCTTCTTCACGCCAAAGTGTCCCATTAATCCTTCTCCATGAGCCTCCCGCAACAACAGAAGACGAACAGAGCTAGCTGGAATGCATAGCTTGTTAGCATGGAACACAAATCCATCATTAACGACGAACTTGTTCCACAGTCTTCCTTCTTTACAATTCTGCATTACATCTTTAAAATCAGCGTCATGCACATATTGATTTTTGATGGTCTCCAAATCAAAAATTTTGAAGTCAAGTTGTGAAAGCATAGTATAGCGACGAGACAATGCATCAACAATAACATTTTCTTTACCCTTCTTGTGTTTAATGACATAAGGGAAAGTCTTAATGAATTCAACCCATTTAGTATGTCTACGATTCAGTTTAGCTTGACTTTTAATATGTTTCAAAGATTCATGATCAGAATGTATAACAAATTCTTTGGGCCATAAATAATGTTGCCATGTTTCTAAAGTCCGAACAAGAGCATATAATTCTTTATCAGAAGTAGAATAATTCAGACTAGGCCCACTCAATTCTTCAGAAAAGTATGCAACAGGTTTGCCATCTTGTAATAACACACCTCCTAATCCAATTCCACTAGCATCACATTCAAACTCGAAAGTCTTATTAAAATCAGGAAGTTGGAGTAAAGGAGCATGTGTCAACTTATCTTTCAATACTATGAAGGTTTCTTCCTGTGCGGTACCCCAAACAAAAGGCACATCTTTCTTTGTAAGCTCATTGAGAGGTGCAACAATGGTGCTGAAATCTCTCACAAAACGCCTATAGAATCCAGCGAGGCCGAGAAAACTCCTCATTTGTGTGACCGTTTTGGGCTGCGGCCAACTCTCAATAGCTTCAATCTTGGCTTTATCAACTTCAATTCCATGTGGAGTAACAACATAGCCAAGAAACGATACTCGGTCGGTGCAAAAGGTGCACTTCCCAAGGTTAGCAAACAAACTTGCATCATGCAAAGCAATAAAAACAACACGTAAATGTTCCAAATGTTCCTCCAAAGATCTGCTATAAATCAGTATATCATCAAAATAGACTACCACAAATCGTCCAATAAAAGCACGTAAAACTTCGTTCATTAATCTCATGAAAGTACTAGGTGCATTAGTTAACCCAAAGACATGACTAACCACTCATATAATCCAAACTTAGTTTTAAATGTTGTTTTCCATTCATCTCCCAATTTCATACGAATTTGATGGTATCCACTACGCAAATCAACTTTGGAGAATATTGTAGAGCCACTCAATTCATCAAGCATATCATCTAGCCTAGAAATAGGATGACGATACTCAAACCGATGCACCAATGTTGGCAAGGGCACACGGAGTGGGCTGCGCCAACTCTCAATAGCTTCAATCTTGGCTTTATCAACTTCAATTCCATGTGGAGTAACAACATAGCCAAGAAACGATACTCGGTCGGTGCAAAAGGTGCACTTCCCAAGGTTAGCAAACAAACTTGCATCATGCAAAGCAATAAAAACAACACGTAAATGTTCCAAATGTTCCTCCAAAGATCTGCTATAAATCAGTATATCATCAAAATAGACTACCACAAATCGTCCAATAAAAGCACGTAAAACTTAGTTCATTAATCTCATGAAAGTACTAGGTGCATTCAAGGGCAAACGAATAGTAATATTATTAATGCCTCTACAATCAACACACATACGAAGTACCATCCTTTTTGGCACTAAACCGATAGGATCAGCACAAGGACTAAGGGATTAGCGTATATAACCTTTGTCGAGCAGCTCTGTACTTGACGATAATCTCCTTCGTCTCCTCTGAATTGGTGCGGTATGGCGACGGTTGGGTAATGATGCACCAGGAATTAAGTCAATTTGATGCTCAATCCCTCGAATAGGTGGTAATCCCGGTGGCACGTCTTGTGGAAAGACGTCAGCGAACTCCTGCAAAATGTTAGTGACAGCAGGAGGCAAACAGGAAGGCACGTCCTCGAATGAAAATAATGCCTCTTTGCACACAAAAGCATAGCAAACAGTTTGTCATCAATATCAGATTTGGTGGCAAGTAAACATGCACTTTTCAATTTAATTTCAGAAGCAACACTAGATGGTTTATTATTAGGCTTCATTTGTTGCTCAAATTCTTTTGGCACAATCTGATTTTCACTCTTAATTTTCTCCTGTTTTGCTTTACTAGCTCTATTCATATCATCTTTCAAAATGGACTCAGGAGTCATAGGAAGCAAAGTAATATTTTTATCCTTGTGAACAAGAGTATACTGATTGTTTCTACCATGGTGTACAATTTTTTTATCAAATTGTCATGGTCTAGCAAGTAATAAGGAACATGCTTGCATAGGTACGACATCACAATCAACATAATCAGCATATGTAGAGATACTAAAATGCACACGAACAATACGTGTTACCTTAACCTTGCCGCTGTTGTTGAACCATTGGATGTAGTAAGGATGTGGATGTGGTCTTGTGGTGAGAGATAGCTTCTCCACCATCTCCATGGTAACCAAGTTGTTGCAGCTCCCTCCATCTATGATGAGGTGAACAGAACGTTCCTTCACAACTCCCTTTGTATGGAATAAATTATGCCTCTGATTTTGCTCAGCTTGTGTAACCTGCACACTCAAAATACGTTGAGCAACTAAACATTCATACCTGTTAGCGTCTTCATGAGCCATGTATTGCGTCTCATGATCAGAATCATCTCCACCGTGTTCTTCACTTGTAATAAGAGTCAAAGTCTCCTCATCATAGTCACTAGTGGACTCAAACCCACCATCCTCAGTAGCAATCATCACACGCAGAGATTTGCATTCTCGCGCATAATGTACTTTTCCCTTACAACGACGACAAATAATATCACTTGTGTGCCCTGTTGATGCCATGGAAGAAGAAGAGCTCTGTGCAGGTGTGCTCTTGGCAGATAGTGGTGGTTGTGCTTGCTTTCTAGTATCACGGCTGGAGGTGGCATCTGATGGAGGTGCTGGTGCAGTGGAAGTAGAGGATGCACGCGGTGTCCATGATGAAGGTCGACTGCGAGAAAAGTTAGTTCACGCCAATGCCTGTCGATCCTGCACTTCATGTCCAGCTTTACAAGCAAGATGGAATAAACGAGTGATATTAGTATACTCCTTATACTCTAGAATGCTCTAACATGCAAGCATAGCTTCATTCTCCTCAACAATACCACATCTAATCATGCCAGTTTGTAATTCCTGATAATATTCTTCTACAATTTTTTTCCTTATCTTAAGCGCTGCAATTTTTGAAGCAATTCACGTTGATAATATGATGGAACCCAACGAGTACGCATAGCAGTTTTCAAAGAGCCCAAGTAGCTGGAATAGGATATAATCTACGATGTTCAGACCACCATACACATGCAAAACTAGTGAAAGCACAAACAGCAGCAGCAACCCGTCTCTCCTCGGGATATTGTAAACATGTAAAATGCTGCTCAGTTTCTAACTCCCAAGTAAGATATATATCAGGAACATATCTACCCTCATTTTATGGAATATTCACTTTCAGTTTAGGAATATGGTCATTATCTCGTACCTGAGATGGTGGTGCAGGCCTACCGTTGCGAATATATACCTGAGGTCGACCTGCTGGTGGTGGTGCTGGTGGCTGCACGTAGTTCTGATTTTGATCAACCTCATCCTCGTAATAGTCCTCCACCTCTGCAGATAGCAGCAAAGACTCTGAAGCACCAACAGCGATGGCGGCTGCACCAGAATTTTATCCTGGCTCAATAGGAACACGCTGTGCTCGCCCTACTGTATCGTGGCGTAGAGCTGGTTGTGGGAGACGTTTGAGTAATTCATCGAACTTAGCGTCCAACTTGGTGTCAATTGTCTTCTCAATGTCATCCATCTTCTCCATTACCTTTCCAAAGCTGGCCATCACGTCTTCCACCTGTTGACCCAACATTTGATGAAACTTATCATGAAGCTCCTTGTTCGTCATGTTCTCCCAGTCAATTCGTCGGCTTGTGGTCTTGCCATAGTTAGCAGCTATAGAAACAGACACGAATATGATCCTACAGACTACTGGAAAATGGTGGTGGTGGGGTGTCACAAATCCGTCAAGCGAATCTCAAATTCTTACCAGTTCTGACCAAACAGCAGGTGGTGATCGGCAACCGTTGTAGTCAAAACTCTTAAATCTTGGATAGAGCGATTACCAGGGAGAGTCAAACGCACAACGTAGATGTATGTGAAGCTGGGAAGGCTTATAATATGGTAGCAAAAAGGGCCAACAATAATCAATTCGGAGATGCAAAGTTGAATAAACGCTCAATGACGGTACTGTGCTGGTCCTAGGCTAGACCGTGCTAGAGAGCGAGCCTAGAACACTAATAAAATCACGGCGCTGCACGTAAACAAGGGAGGAGCACACTCTGATTTTTTCTCTCTTTTTTTCACTTTTTTTGCACTTTTTCCCTTTTTTTTTGCTCCACAACAATTTTTTTTTCAAAAAAGTCTACAAATGGTCTAGAAACTGCCTAGCCAGAATTTTCCAGACTTAGTTTTTTTTTTGAAATTGGAACTATTTTTCTACTGCGGGTAACACGGAAGTTCGGAAGTCCTTCTCTGTCACGACTCGGAGTATGGTGTGATCTGGAAGTCGAAAACAAAGCAACAAATACTGGACTCGGACTATAACTGATGGCGGAGATGAATCCGGGGGAAACTCAGACTGGTTGCGGATATATGTAGGGCGGTGGAACACGGACTGGTGGCGAATCTGTGATGGAGATGGACTCGGATTATCGTGATGGCGGTGGATATGTGGTATATGGCTGCGGTGATGACGATGGTGGTAGATGGCAGCGGTGATGACGATGGTGGTATATGGCAGCGGTGACGACGATGGTGGTATATGGCAGCGGTGACGATGATGGTGGTATATGGCAGCGTTGATGATGATGATGCGGCGACGGCGTGACAACTTGTGAACAGAACTCGAAACTCTAAAGGACTAGAAACTAAGACCAGCAACTAGACACGATGATGCAACCGCAAATTCAACAATGCAAAACCCTAAAAGGATTATGCAAAGGCTCAGATTTGTTCGGATATGAGGAACTAACCCTAATTTTTTTTGGCTTTTTCATGGACTGTAGGTATGAAGAACAGACTCGATCTAAACTATGAAAAACTATAAAATCTCACCGAGCAACCTGGAAATCTGATACCACTTGATAGAGGCAAAGGTGTCCTGTCTTTCGTTGAGATGGTGATTATCGTTTCGAAGGAGCAGACCTTGACGATCCGACTACGTACATGCGAGGACGTTGCGCCTTAGCAATCGCTAAACCAACTCCGAGAGGTTATTGACCACGCCGGAGCATGATCAACCTGACCACGAGGGTCTATTTCTTGCAAGCAAACGAAGAACAAGCAAGAAATTGAGATTGCAATCTGGATACTGCGAATATAAGATGAAAGTTTTATTGATCAAAATGGGGTTCTGTGACGTCTTTGTCTGGTCGTTGAACACAAGCGAAATCTGTGAAGTTGCAGCTATGACGAACTTAATCTAAACAAAACCCAAAGTCTAAACGGTGCCCTAAGGGATGTATATATGGAGGAAGAGGGGGGAATTTCGTGGTCCTGGGTGGAGGGGTCCAAAACCAACCCTATCTCTTGTTTCCCCACACATACAGACTCTAAAAATAGCCTATACTTATGTATTTCGAAATTACATGGGCCTGGCCCAATAATAAGGTGACGCATCACCTAGAATAGCCTCTGGACGAAATTTATGAAGTGGCATTTTGTATATTTCGTCCAAGGCTTCATCCACTCATTATGGTGGCTTCAAAGTCCTGAAATCATCACTTGTAACTCCGTTCTTGTTCCCCTTGCGCATGCCATCATCTTCATGCTTGGTCTTGCTCCAGTGTTCTTCCCTCTTATCAATGTCAGTCCCTTCATTTGTGAGCAAAACAAATGTATCCAATTTAGGCAGCATCATATTCTTATGAACATTAAAATCAGTACCAAGAAACAAAAGTACCTGCTAATTTCATTGGCGTGCGCGAGCTCTAGTAATTGGTCCAGTATATGTAGCAGTAGGGGCTGTGGGTGTAACAATGGTATTGATGTTCTCATCAAAAAGGGTCAAAGAACAATACAAAGGAGGCAGTAAGACAAGCAATTCCTAGGTAGACCAGATCAAAATTGGAAGACCAAATGATATTTCTCCAACGTATCTATAATTTTTTTAATTATTCCATGCTATTATATTATCTGTTTTAGATGTTTTATATGCATTAATATGCTATTTTATATTATTTTTGTGATTAACCTAGATCCTAGTGCCAGTTTCTTTTTTTTCTTGTTTTTGAGTTTCGCAGAAAAGGAATACCAAACGGAGTCCAAACAGAATAAAACCTTCGCGATGATTTTTCTTGGACCAGAAGACACCCCGGAGACTTGGAGATGAAGTCAGAAGAGCCGCAAGGCGGCGGCAAGGGTATAAACCGATCCGACCCGCCAATTTTCTTTCGTTTTTTTCGGTTTTTGTTTTAGTTTCGGTTTATTATTTTAGATCGGTTATTTAGCGGACGTTTGTCACATTAGTTTCTATAACGAACGAGTTCGTTAGTTTAGGTTTTGTAGCGAACGTTCGTTCGGTAGATTTTTCTTTTTAGTTTTACTAGGAAATGCGGCCGTGCGTTGCAACGGGAGAAACAAATATTTTCATGTGCCTAGTGGTGACCCATCCATACCACCGCCTCTCCTCTTCACTATCGTTGCTAATGATAATCACAGTGTCCGCTTATTCACGATGAAAGTGTCCAATCCTAAGGCAATGAGCGAGGTCACCATACTCTGGAACACCGCTTCGTGAGCCCCTCCCTGCACCGACTTACAATTTCGCCGACTTGTGATGATGGTGGGCGCCATCCTTTCTCATCTTTACTTGATGTGTGCACCATCCCGGCATTGTATGCAATTGCTCTTTTTCCATGGTGCGCAATATATGATAGATAAAATTACTGTTGAATAATTTTGAATCAAATAACAAAGGTTTTACGCGGTGAAGCTTGATGGAAACGGTTGGCAATTCATTAAAAAATCCACAGATGATTTCATGCACCTTCTTCGTCCTATCTGAATCATAAAATATCCACAGCCGACCGCACTCTCGTACTAACAGAACACATCATGCAAGGTTAAAGATCGGGCAATGGAGACGTCGTACAGATTTTCTTTTTTGAAACTTAAGCTGAGAAAATAAATTTTAAAAGGCCATTCAAAATACTAAAAACATGTGACGTTATCACAGCCTATAGAGGCAGCCTCCGTACAGTGCAAGCCTTGGCGTAGATATCTCCAAGCTTAGCGTCCTTCTAGCTTTAGAGGCTGCCTCTAACAAATAAATATGTTAATTGGTTCCACCTATAAGCAAAAGAGCCTGTACCTTGCAATGGGTATAAAATAAATTTCATAGTTTGTGTTGTATTTGAGTGTTTACGAAGTTTACTACTAACATGAAATTCGTCTGGATCATAATAAAGACATATATGGGCTTCAGGTAATGCCGTGAGATAAATATATTTGCTCCTCATAGACTTCAAATTTTACAGAGATGATCACTGGTGTGAGTAATTAGTCTGTGAATATATTGAAAAGAAAACGATCATGCACAATTAGATGTGGCACTACCGAGAAACACAAAGCAACTTGAAGTCTTAGCTCAAATTAGTTAACCCAAAAAAAGTTACCCTGAAAAAAGAATACTCAAAAGTGCATGCCAGCCATACATTTTAATGCACGTAATGGTCAAGGAACTTGAGTACCTCTCAGGTGTGTTACATGTTTGCTAGTAGGAATTCTCTTGATGGGCAGTTTCTTTATGCACACGTCCAGCAATGCATGGATCCAGCCGATTGCCATTTCCATAGTTTACATGCATGGATTATGACCAATCATTCCCTAATTTCATAATTCCACAAGCTAACTCGATTTCAATGGCATTGTTGCTTAGCTCAAGATTCACATGGTCGGGTGCAACCCTTTGGCCCGGTGGACCGGACCTTCACCAGCGGACCCTTGCTTCTTCGTGCTGTCGCGCCGCCGCCGACCATAGCTCACTGCAAATCCACAACCACTCCCATTACCCTCTATTGCTTGTGAAGTGCAGCTGCGCCATCTGCACATCGGCATCACAACCACCACCATGCCCATACTCGGCATCCAGCTCTTCACGTCGCGTCAGCTGCATGTCTGTCTCGGCGTCGTCTAACTCGTCCGTGTCACCATACCCGACACCATGTGCGTCGCCCCAGATGAGCCGGAAATTAAAATCATCCTCATCCTGCTCTGTCCCAGCACCATTGCTGGCGCTGCCAAGAAGACGCCGTGCACGTTCAGTGCAAAGACATCTCGCCGATGCATGCCCGTCTACGCAGTCCGAACACGTCTGGAAAGAAGCCAACGGGCGGCGGTAATAAAAATACTCAAAACAGGACCAAACAAAGCGGAACCAAACCAAGAATACCTATAATAAAAATACTCAAAACAGGACCAAACAAAGCGGAACCAAACCAAGAATACCTATTCCCTTTAATAGTAGGTATAGATTTTTCGGCCAGGGACCTATCCACGAATATTTTCTTCGCAGATTAGCCTCTGATCTTTAAACCCACATAACTTTTAGGTCGTTTGTCCAAATTCGACGAAACCAACGCCTAAATCTTCATAGAGATCCCCTCTGTTGTAGGGTGGAACCCTAAGTGAAGATCTTTCACGAATTGGAGAGGGAATCCCCAAGGACAAGATGAACACAAGAGAGAAAACAAGAGGAACACTGAAGAACAAGTCCAATCACACATCCACTAGACCAACAAACACACAAGATCCACAAGGTACATGAACAATCAAAGGGAAACAAGATACATGGTAGAGTTCATCCCAAATCCTATGAAGAAGATGAGGGCTTGATGATCTAGGTAGATCCTTCCGTCAAGGGGGGCTTGAATCCCTAGGGATCTTCTGCAATGGAGGTCTTGTACTCCAATGGAGTCTTCTCTCTCAAGAGGAATCCCATAAGGGGAGGTACATGAGCTAAGCTTTATGATTTGTGTCTATTCTTAGCTATCCCCTCTAATGAGCTAGGTGGGGGGGGGGGTACTTATAGTCTAGGGACGAAATAGAGGGGGAGAGGGATACAAAGGTCGGAAATGACCCTAATGCACCCAGGCATCCACGGAAGTGTCCGGGCACCGAGGTAAAACCGTAGGGCACCGGACGGTCAGGCTACCGCCGAGGGGTGGTGAATGGGGCGGGCACCGGGGTTGACAGCCAGGCACTCTGAGGGTCTGGCTGGCACCTGGGGGAAGAGGCCGGCACCGGGGCCAAAGTCTGGGCACACGGCCAGTGACTGTGGCTGGTGGCTGGTCGGGCACCCGGGGCCTCAAGGCCAGGCACCGATGGTGGCTGGGCACTGGGCCAAGAGAGGCCGGGCACCCGAGGCCGGCTGGAGCTGCGCCAGGGAGGGGCCGGGCCTCCGGGGCCAAAGTGCCCGGGCACCCGGAGTGTCCAGAGCCACTCCTCCTTCTCTCTTCTCGCTTCCTCCTCCTTCTCCTCGACCGTAGGTGCATGTGTCTCCGGGTGAACTTGGTGTTTCCCTCCGTGTTCCTCGTGACGATCTCCCAAGTACCTAAGAAAGCATAACATCTCCGTTTGAGGTAGGACCCGATTCATATGCGATTCCGAACGAGACTCGAAGAGGAAATAAGTGACCTCGTTGTCGATGTTGCGTGCGCGTGCTCTTGTCACCGGTCCTCTTGGTGCTTGCGATGGTGATGGCATGTCCATGTGGATGGACGAGGGTTGCTCCGCATCATCTCCCCCCCTCTTGGGAGAGATCCATTCATGGATCGTGATCTGCATCACTATGGGAAAGAGATGGCGTCGCAGTGTAGAAGTGGAGAACCGCCAAGTACTCATCATCATCAAGATTGAAATGGGCACTCTCCAATGTCGCACCGTCTAGTGATTCCTTCAAAAGGAACAAGTAGAGCAAACACTTGGAAAAACTGATGCGGTTAGCGTTAGAGCAAAACCAAGCATTCAAGAGGCGATTCACCAAACAAGTGTCGTCATCAAGCATATCATATGGTGTGACAAGGGATTGTGACATGTCATGTAAGCACATAAGTTGAGCCAAATCAAGGACATCATGGAAACAAGCATGTAAATGTGAGGTAGCGATGCAAATATGTTTGACAAGAGAGCAAGCATCGACCTCAAGATCATAGGAAACATGCATAAAGCGCTGGACAAATGGTCTATGGTAGGCATAAGAGTCATTAACACCATCAAATGAAATGGAATGGCTAAACACATGAGGCAAGTGCAAGACAATTCAAGCATAATGTGCATATGGTGTGGTGAAGATAATGTGGCACTCAACACAATGGAAAGAGCAATTGTTCATCATGTGTGAGGCAATCAAGTGAAGCAAGTGACAAGCAAAAGGACATGGCATGTGTGAAATGATGACATTGGTGCAACCAAACATGTGATATGAGAAAGTATGTATCATGGGTGGTGCACTACACGAAGCAAGCATAGAAATCATGTCGCACAAACTAGTGGGACGAAGATGCAACCGACTAGAGGAAATCATGGAAATCATGTCATGTGAGCAATAATAGGCATAGACAATGCACATGACATAGTATCATCATAGGAATGGATCACAAAGGAATCATGGCAAGAACAAGCAATATCTCCACCAAGCTTGCAAATACACATACAAGTAGTAGAATCAAACATCATGTGTAATGCGAAGCATGGGTCACAAATGCATGGCAAAGGCATAGGAATGAGCATATCATGCAAAGTGAACATGGCAAGATAGGCATATAAGATGTAATGGACGATAACCCATAACCATGTGAGAGCCATGTAGAAGAAATGCGCGAAGTCTTTGCACGAGGAGAGCGGTGAGAAAGGCAATCCATGTGATCCCAAGTCATCGTTGCTCTCTAGAGCTCGTTTTGTCAACTCATGGGATTGTGAGGTTGACAAGTATTCATGGGTACCTACACAAAAGAAACACAAACCAAAGAAATTGTGCGCGTGGTAAATGTACACATCATCCATCATGATGTGTATGTGCACATGTGAGTTAGCACAAGATAAGCATCGCTCAAAGAAATTTGATGCATGGTATAAGAACATGTCATCCATCATGAAAGAATAGTTATTGTGTATGACACGATGGGGATGCAAATTTAGCATAGAAGTATATGGCACATCAATAGCATGTTTATTCATGAGAAGCATATTGTGCACACAAGTATTGGGATCATGCAATGGATAGGATGAATCAAAATCTCCTAAAATGTATGAGGAAACTATGGGGGTCTCCTCATGTAACGCCCCGGATACGACTTTCCATATTCATAACTCCAACTCTTGCCTTTTCCGGAGATGCGATATGATTTTTCCTTCGTGGTTGGGTTTTTGTCTGTTGTGTTGCTTTTGTTTTTGTTCATGTCATGCTTTTCATCATCACATCATTCGCATTGCATCGGCACTCTGTTGCCGTCATATTTTAAAACCTGCACCCGTTCGTAGTTGCCGTGTCCCCCTTGCTTTTGTTGGCCGTTCCGAGACCAACCGGGTTTTTCGAGTCCCTCGTGTCTGGCCGTTTCTCTCTTTGTCTTCATTGACATGTTGTCAGACCGCTTGCCCTTGTTGACCTTCCCTCAGACCGTTCGAACCCCTCTCTTCTCTCTTTCTCCGAGACCACAAAACCCCCCTTGTCTTCGTCGACCTCTCTTGCCAGCTCGCAGCCCCCCTCGCGCGCGTCCGAAACTTGCCCGAACCCGACCCGGTCAGTCATTTCCGTTGGGTCCGGATCATCCCCTAACGTCTACAAAATATCTTCGTTTTATTTATTGGGCTCTCTAACCTATTTATTCTCGGCCGTTTGATTTCGATCGGAGGGACTAAATACCCCTAACCTAAATCCCTTACTATATATAATATCAGACTAACCCTAAAACCTAGGAACCTTGTCCCATCCACCCGTCGCCGCCGCCGCCACTCCACCAAATTCCCATCGGGATCCTCCCCCGATCCAAAATCCCTTCCTCGCTTTCAGATCCTCCCAATCCCTCCATCGATCAAACAGCAGCTCCCTCAAGCTCCACCCACAGCCCATCCTTCCGTGCCGTTCACTGGCCGTTGGCACCGAACTCCCCTTCCTCGCTCGTCTGTCGTCTGGAGACCCTCTGCTCCAGCGCCTCCGGCCCTCCCGAGCCTCCTCGCCGGAGTAGCAAGAGCCAAGCAACCACCAGGTCGCCTCGCCTCCTCTGCTTGAACCCAGGGCGAGCCTGCAAGCCAGCGCCTCCTGCCGCCTTGCCCGTCCACGCCGCCGGCGTCAACATCAGCAGCCCCGCATCCTTGAGCACCTCTCTCTCGCATGCCGTGCTCGCTTGCCTCCTCGAGCCGGCTTCGCAGCCGGCGGCAAGAAGCAACAACATCATCGTCAACCTCCTCCTCTCCTCCCGTGCCCGCTTCCACTCAACCGCGGTGCCCTGCCTGCCTCCCGCTGCCTCGGCCCCGATCTGGACCGGATCCCCTCTCCTCCGCCGCCCTAGGTCTCGCCGCCGACGCCGGGAACGGGTCCCCGACCACGACCTCCACCGGATCCGGCCATCTGCGGCCCCGTTCCGGCCTCCCCGCGCCTCCCTCGCCGTTCCCGCCGGTCTCTGCCGCCGTTGCCTCTGCTCCTCGCCCGCTTCGCTCGCCCGCTGTTGACCGCGTCGTGCCCTGGGCCACTTCAAGCGCCAAGGCCCAGCTGCTCCCCTACATTGCATGCGGCCCAGCGTCCCAAGGTGGCCTCCTCTGCCAGATGGGCCATAGCCCATGGTGAGGCCACCTCCAGCGCCTCCCGTTATTTTTTTTTGTTGTTGGGCCAGCCAGATTCGGCCTAGTATTTTTTTCCCTTAGTCCTGCGAATTTGCTAATTATCCAGAGAATAACAGTTTTGCAGAAAAACCCTCATACTTCATGCATTAATAACTCCACAACCGTGCATCGGATTTAAATGATTTAAATATGAAAAATGCTTAGAATTTCATCTAGTTTCATAATATGCCACTTTCATCCATGTTTAAAATGTTTAAATTGTTGTTTGCATTAATTTGATTAAATGCCATGTTAAAATGATTTAATTCATAACTAATTAACCGTAGCTCGGATTTAAATATTCTTTATATGTAAATGGGGTGGAAAAATGCCTAGTTTAACATGGTCCACTTTATTTTCCTGTTTAACAACTTTAAAATATGTTTTAGGGCAGATCAGTACCAAATTCGAATATTGCTCATGAGGATTTTCCGGACTTGTTGTTCGTTGTTTCCGGCCTCATTTAAACCTGCCTAGGTAGGTAGTTTTGTTATGCTTCACCCCTTGCCATGTTAATCAACATTTAATATTGTTGAGTAGCTTATAACGAGATCAAACTAAATAATTGCATGTGGTGTTTCGTCAATATGCAACTCGTTGCATATTGAGCTCCACTTAATTTGTAGTGTTGTTTGTTTGCACTTTGCCATGCCATGCCTCATTAAACCGGACATGCATCATATTTGTCTGCGCATCATGCCATGCTTATGTGATGGTTGTTTACCTATGTTGTTTGCTCCTTTCCGGGTTGCCTCTCTCGTTAGCTTCGGTTTCGTTCCGGAGTCGTGAGGGTTCGTTCGTCTACGGTTGGTTCGGCTTCATCCGTTCATCTTCTTCATGGACTCGTTCTTCTTCCTTGCGGGATTTCAGGCAAGATGACCGCTACCCTGGATCTCACTACTATCATTGCTATGCTAGTTGCCTCGTTCTTTCGCTATGCTGCGCTACCTATTACTGTTTGTCCAGCCATCCCAAATTGCCATGAACCTCTAACCTTTGACACCATTCCTAGCAAACCGTTGTTTGGCTATGTTCCGCTTTTGCTCAGCCCTCTTATAGCGTTGCTAGTTGCGAGGTGAAGTTGAAGATTTCTCCATGGTGGACAGGATTTTGGTTGGGATATCACAATATCTCTTATATTATTAATGCATCTATATACTTGGTAAAGGGTGGAAGGCTCGGCCTTATGCAGTGTTTTGTTCCCTCTTGCCGCCCTAGTTTCCGTCATACCGGCGTTATGTTCCCGGATTTTGCGTCCCTTACGCGGTCGGGTGATTTATGGGACCCCGACGAGTTCGCTTTGAATAAAACTTGTCCGCAAGGCCCAACATTGCCTTTTACCATTTGCCTCACCACCACCTACTTTTCCTTGGGAGTAATTAACCCAAGGGTCATCTTTATTATAGCCCCCGGGCGATTGCTTGTCTAGCGTTGGTCCAAACTAGAGCCACTTGCGGTGCCGCCCCTAGGCAACTTGGGGTATCGTCGGTTGCCGTGACGCATTGCTCATCCGGTCGTGGCTCGAGGCGAGATCTGTGCGGCTACTATCGGGTGTCGGCACGCAGGAGGCTTTGCTGGTCTTGTTTTACCATTGTCGAAATGTCTTGATGTACCGGGATACCGAGTCTGATCGGAGTGTCTCGGGTGAAGGTCTATTCCTTCGATGATCGCGAGAGCTTGTCATGGGCTAAGTTGGGACACCCCTGCAGGGTATAAATTTTCGAGAGCCGTGCCCGTGGTTATGTGGCAGATGGGAATTTGTTAATGTCCGGTTGTAGATAACTTGACACCAGATCCGAAATAAAACGCATCAACCGCGTGTGTAGCCGTGATGGTCCCTTCTCGGTGGAGTCCGGGAAGTGAACACGGTTTCTGTGTTATGTTTGACGTAAGTAGGTGTTCAGGATCACCTCTTGATCATTGCTAGCTTCACGATCGTTCCGCTTGTTTCTCTTCTCGCTCTCATTTGCGTATGTTAACCACCATATTTGCTTAGTCGCTGCTGCAACCTCACCACTTTACCCCTTCCTTTCCCATTAAGCTTTGCTAGTCTTGATACCCACGGTAATGGGATTCTTTGAGTCCTCGTGGCTCACGGATACTTCAAAACCAGTTTGCGGTGCTTATGTTACCGAAGCGGTGGCGCAATCAAGCTCAAGGAGGAGCTCGATGAAGATCTTGCCCTTTGTGTTGTTTCGTTCTAGTTGATCGATAGTGGAGCCCAGTTGGGGTCGATCGGGGACCCTTTATCGCATTTGGGGTTCTTCTTTTATTTTGGTTCCGTAGTCGGACCTTGATTGTATCTGGATGATGTAATGCTTTATTCATGTAATTGTGTGAAGTGGCGATTGTAAGCCAATTATGTATCTCTTTCCTTATGTATTACATGGGTTGTGTGAAGATTACCTCACTTGCGACATTGCTTTCAATGCGGTTATGCCTCTAAGTCGTGCTCGACACGTGGGAGATATAGCCGCATCGAGGCGTTACAAGTTGGTAATCGAGCCATCCCGACCTTAGGAGCCCCTTTGCTTGATCGTTTTTAGCGGCGCGTTGTGTCTAGAAAAATGTTTTGAGTCATTTAGGATTATATATATCGAGAGTTAGAATTCTTTTTACTCCCGGTCCTTGACCTTACGGTGAGGTATCGACATAGAGTTTTGACTCTTCTCTTCTTAAATTTCACTAAATTTTTTTAGGATCACGCTGGTATCTTGGAATCGTTCGATATTCTTATGGCGAGAACATTGTTCTTGGTGCCTCGACATTTAGGGGTTGTGGCGGTGTCCGGGAGTTGAGCTCCGAGGTGTTGTCGTCATAATTTTATCGTTGCGATTCGGAATACACGAGTTTAATCGCCGACATCGAAAATCTCTTTTATGCAGTTGTTGGTGAGATAACCCGCTAACTTGATCTTGAGGTGAGTACGGGAGTATTGCCATGACTTGTATAACGGATGCTTTTGAAGGTTGAGGTACACGATTTCGAAGGTTTCTTGGTTATGTGTTGACGGATGGATACAGCTTGGATGTAGGGATTGTTAGTTTGGGTGAGATATATTGCTCCCTGTATCCCCAACACCAGATTGCATAACCGAGAAAGTTTGGGAGTTTCATAGGTGGGAATTCAAGTAGCTCTTAGGATATCTTTCCGACGGATGTATGATATGAAATTGGGGTTCGACGTCTAGTGGTCCGCCTATTCACGGTTGGTTTCTGATGGTCTCGTTGTGTCTTAAAGAGTCCTTGGCTATGCCGACTCGGGGCGCTTCGTATGTCATGTGCCTTTGCCTTGTACATGATGGTGTTGTCTGATTGAGCCCGTGTAGGCCCCACCACGAAAACTTGGACGAAATCTCTATCATATGTTTGTTCCGGCTTATTCTGCAAGCCAGTCCTTTGTTTTTGTTTTGAGTTGTGGTATTCGAGTTGCTTCAATGTCAAATGTTGAATCCATACTTTTTCCTAAACGGTGTTCTCATATTGCTATGTGAGTGTTAATCCTTTTTGGATCATCGAGGCTGTCATGTTAATTCTTTTCCAACCAGTGTGCTTCTCTTCAAGTGGATCCGATCATTCTCCCCATCCGCAAGATCATTTCTAAGTTTTCTCAACGGTGTTTGTTTCATCCGTCCCAAGTTGCCTTTGTTTTCCCCGCCCTCCCACCCTTTTCTTCAAGGACACAGATTTCTTTATCAAATATCCATTTATTCATGTGAAGTCTCTTCATTCTTTTCAATCAATGGTTTTATCCGGTGATTTCCCATGAAGATGCTAAACAGTTTCAAGTTCATCATCCTTCATTGTTGTTTCTTCTCCGGTGGATCCAATTCAAGCTTTCAGTGTTGATCATATTCCTTTCCTCGTGTCAAATGCTTTCCCATGCCGGTGCATCTCATAATCGTTCACCTCTCTCTAGTCATATCCGGAGTGCTGAAGATATCTCAGAAGACTTGTGTTTCCATTCTCAATCCGTTCAAGATATTTCGAGATTGATATCTCATTCAAGTCATTTAATTCAACCGGTGCAACATCTCTTTTAAATCTTTTCAACGGTGTTCTTTTGAGTGGGCCCTAACCCACAGGTTTTTTCCCAGGATCTTACCTGACTCTTCTATTTTCCTAGAGCTATCCTAAATTCTTCTCCAAGTTTGACGTAAGAATGAGTTGTCATCAGTCAAATGTTTTTCTCCAAGATCTTTCAAATTCTTTTCATAGTTGGCTCAACCTCTTCGCTTTTGATTCTTCTGGTGTGCCTCAATAATTCTTGGTGGTGTTTCTCGTTGTCATTCTCATCATTTGAAGACCGAAGAAGGATTTCTCTTAAATTTTGCTCTATTCTCTTCAAGATTCATGGTGCTAGCTTGTTGCCATCCTCTCTTAATTGTTTTCGATTGTGAGAATTCTTTTCTTACCATCCGGAGTATTTCATGAGTTGTTTCCATTTCTTTCCTCCGAAGGCCATCATGTCATAATTAAATCGGTCTCAGCGTGTAGCTATCATTCTCTAAATCTTACCAGTGCATCATTCAAATATACTCTAATCTGTTCATGATATCTTCGTTCTCAGGTATCTAAATCCCCTCGAGTATCTTCATTCGTTTTCCAATTCTTCCCGGTGAATTGTGCCTTTGCTACGTTCATTTTCAATTCTTACGGTGGTTCTTTCAAGATCTCTCTTCCTTGTTCATCATATCAATTCATTTGTTGTTCTAATCCTACCGGTGGTTCGTTCAAGACCTTCTCAAGTTTTGATATATCTCTTTTAATCCTTTCTACGAGAATAAGTAGTATGCCAAATCCGTTGATTGTCATCAATTTAATTGGTGAAGGATAAGCATAACGTAATTCTTATTATTATTTCATCCAAGTGATTAATTCTTTTCTTCCGGAGATTGTTCATGATGAAGTCATTCTCGTTTCAGTTGTTTCACCTTTTCTTTTCCCGGAGTTCCAAGCTCTAATTATCACGGAGATCCATCTAAATCATCGCAAGGCTTCACCTTGTGTTTTCAACTTCTCTTTCTTTTTATCATCCTTTTATTACCGGAGTTCTTCATGGAGGCACTAAATGACGGTTCGTCAAGGATTCCTTTCATTCTTCAATTGTTCTTCATGATTTCTCTCGAAGTTATGATCCGCCAAGCTATACTCTAAAATAAACATGGTGCTCAACACATGTTTTTCCTGAGGAGTTCAAGTATTCTTCATCTTGCATTCCAAAGTGCAATTCCTTCTATCTTACCTTTTGAGATGGTGTTATGTCACTCTTGACAATTTCCTTCATGTTTCTTGATTCACATGTTGTCAAGAATGAGATATTTTAAATCCATCAATCTCTTCTTTGGAGTATCTTGGTATAGATTTCACCTAAAGCCTTCCCTAAGGAATATTGCTATTTGTGGTGTTTATCAATGATCCAAGTTATCTCCTATCCTCTTGGTGAAAGAAGTTTTTCATCTCTTTGGTGTTCTCAACCAATCAATGGTTTCCATTAGTGGCCGGTTGTCACCTCATCATTTTGAGATGTTTGCCATAAGCCCACAACAAGCTTGTGTTTTTCGTTGTTGATTTTCCAACAACTCCGTTCAATCCTTATTTGCAAGGATGCTTTCCAAGCTCATTTGTGGCAAAAGTTGTCATTTTCTTCTCCGTCCCTTTATTCCAATGATTTATCTTCTATTCTTTCTTCCGAAGGCATGGTGATATTGCTCTTTTCACTCATCACCTCGAATTGTGAGGATCATGTTCTTTTCGTGCTTATCCATTTAACCGGAGTGTTGTATCATCTCATCAATATCTTTTCATCTCATCAAGTTTTTCTTCTCTTTTCTACCGGAGTGCTGTCCAAATTCTGTAATTCTTGTTCCTTGGCTATCTCATTATACCGATGTGGTCATATTCTTTTCGTTCGTGAAACTCTTATTTCCATGACTTTCAACCTTCAAGTTCTCGTAATGTTCCTTGTTCCTCTTTTCTACCGGATTGTTTGCAATCTCGTTCATCTCTGTTGTACTCTTTCTTTTAAATTGCTCAACCTCTCAAGGTTCTTTGGTTTCACTCATTGGTCGAAGAAGCAACTTAGTTTTACCGCTTATCTTCCTCTTCCTTTTCCCTTCGGTGCCATCCTAGATCTCGGGCGAGATCCTCTCGTAGTGGTGGAGTGTTGTAGCGCCCGGATCGACTTTCCATATTCATAACTCCAACTCTTGCCTTTTAGGAGATGCGATATGATTTTTCCTTCGTGGTTGGGTTTTTGTGCATTGTGTTGCTTTTGTTTTTGTTCATGTCATGCTTTTCATCATCACATCATTCGCATTGCATCGGCACTCTGTTGCCGTCATATTTTAAAACCTGCACCCGTTCGTAGTTGCCGTGTCCCCCTTGCTTTTGTTGGCGTTCCGAGACCAACCGGTTTTTCGAGTCCCTCGTATCCGGCGTTTCTCTCTTTGTCTTCATTGACATGTTGTCGACCGCTTGCCCTTGTTGACCTTCCCTCGGACCGTTCGAACCCCTCTCTTCTCTCTTTCTCCGAGACCACAAAACCCCCTTGTCTTCGTCGACCTCTCTTGCCATTTCGCAGCCCCCCTCGCAGCGTCAAAACTTGCCCGAACCCGACCGGTCGGTCATTTCCGTTGGTCCGGATCATCCCCTAACGTCTACAAAATATCTTCGTTTTATTTATTGGGCTCTCTAACCTATTTATTCTCGGCCGTTTGATTTGATCGGAGGACTAAATACCCTAACCTAAATCCCTTACTATATATAATATCGACTAACCCTAAAACCTAGGAACCTTGTCCCATCCACCCGTCGCCGCCGCCACTCCACCAAATTCCCATGGGATCCTCCCCGATCCAAAATCCCTTCCTTGTTTTCAGATCCTCCCCAATCCCTCCATCGATCAAACAGCAGCTCCCTCAAGCTCCACCCACAGCCCATCCTTCCGTGCCGTTCTCGGCCGTTGGCACCAAGCTCCCCTTCCTCGCTCGTCTCTCGTCTGGGAGACCTCTGCTCCAGCGTCTCCGACCCTCCCGAGCCTCCTCGCCGAGTAGCAAGCAGCCTGCAACCACCAGTCGCCTCGCCTCCTCTGCTTGAACCCCTGGCGAGCCCGCAAGCCAGCGCCTCCACGTCGCCTTGCCCGTCCACGCCGCCCGGCGTCAACATCAGCAACCCCGCATCCTTGAGCACCTCTCCTCTCGCATGCCGTGCTCGCTTGCCTCCTCGAGCCGGCTTCGCAGCCGGCGGCAGCAAGAATAACAACATCGTCGTCAACCTCCTCCTCTCCTCCCGTGCCCGCTTCCACTCAACCGCGGTGCCCTGCCTGCCTCCCGCTGCCTCGGCCCCGATCTGGACCGGATCCCCTCTCCTCCGCCGCCCTAGGTCTCGCCGCCGACGCCGGGAACGGGTCCCCGACCACGACCTCCACCGGATCCGGCCATCTGCGGCCCCGTTCCGGCCTCCCCGCGCCTCCCTCGCCGTTCCCGCCGGTCTCTGCCGCCGTTGCCTCTGCTCCTCGCCCGCTTCGCTCGCCCGCTGTTGACCGCGTCGTGCCCTGGGCCACTTCAAGCGCCAAGGCCCATTGCTCCCCTCATTGCTTGCTTGAGGCCCGGCGTCCCAAGCTGGCCTCCTCTGCAGATGGGCCATAGCCCATGGTGAGGCCACCTCCAGCGCCTCCCGTTATTTTTTTTTGTTGTTGGGCCAGCCAGATTCGGCCTAGTATTTTTTCCCTTAGTCCTGCGAATTTGCTAATTATCCGAGAGAATAACGTTTTGCGAGAAAAACCCTCATACTTGTGCATTAATAACTCCACAACCGTGCATCGGTTTAAATGATTTAAATATGAAAATGCTTAGAATTTCATCTAGTTTCATAATATGCCACTTTCATCCATGTTTAAAATGTTTAAATTGTTGTTTGCATTAATTTGATTAAATGCCATGTTAAAATGATTTAATTCATAACTAATTAACCGTAGCTCGGATTTAAATATTCTTTATATGTAAATGGGGTGGAAAAATGCCTAGTTTAACATGGTCCACTTTATTTTCCTGTTTAACAACTTTAAAATATGTTTTAGGGCAGATCAGTACCAAATTCGAATATTGCTCATGAGGATTTTAGGACTTGTTGTTCGTTGTTTCCGGCCTCATTTAAACCTGCCTAGGTAGGTAGTTTTGTTATGCTTCACCCTTGCCATGTTAATCAACATTTAATATTGTTGAGTAGCTTATAACGAGATCAAACTAAATAATTGCATGTGGTGCCATTAATATGCAACTCGTTGCATATTGAGCTCCACTTAATTTGTAGTGTTGTTTGTTTGCACTTTGCCATGCCATGCCTCATTAAACGGACATGCATCATATTTGTCTGCGCATCATGCCATGCTTATGTGATGGTTGTTTACCTATGTTGTTTGCTTCTTTCCGGTTGCCTCTCTCATTAGCCGGTTTAGTTAGGAGTCGTGAGGGTTCGTTAAATCTACGGTTGGTTCGGCTTCATCCGTTCATCTTCTTCATGGACTCGTTCTTCTTCCTTGCGGGATTTCGGGCAAGATGACCGCTACTGGATCTCACTACTATCATTGCTATGCTAGTTGCCTCGTTCTTTCGCTATCTGCGCTACCTATTACTGTTTGTCCAGCCATCCCAAATTGCCATGAACCTCTAACCTTTGACACCATTCCTAGCAAACCGTTGTTTGGCTATGTTCCGCTTTTGCTCAGCCCTCTTATAGCGTTGCTAGTTGCGGTGAAGTTGAAGATTTCTCCATGGTGGACAGGATTTTGGTTGGGATATCACAATATCTCTTATATTATTAATGCATCTATATACTTGGTAAAGGGTGGAAGGCTCGGCCTTATGCCTGGTGTTTTGTTCCACTCTTGCCGCCCTAGTTTCCGTCATACCGGTGTTATGTTCCCGGATTTTGCGTCCCTTACGCGGTCGGGTGATTTATGGGACCCCCTGACAGTTCGCTTTGAATAAAACTTGTCCAAAGAAGGCCCAACATTGCCTTTTACCATTTGCCTCACCACCACCTACTTTTCCCTTGGGAGTAATTAACCCAAGGGTCATCTTTATTATAGCCCCCCCGAGCCAGTGCTTGTCTAAGCGTTGGTCCAAACTAGAGCCACTTGCGGTGCCGCCCCTAGGCAACTTGGGGTATCGTCGGTTGCCGTACGTACTGCTCATCCGGTCGTGGCTCGAGGCGAGATCTGTGCGGCTACTATCGAGGTGTCGGCACGCCGGAGGCTTTGCTGGTCTTGTTTTACCATTGTCGAAATGTCTTGATGTACAGGGATACCGAGTCGATCGGAGTGTCTCGGGTGAAGGTCTATTCTTCGATGATCGCGAGAGCTTGTCATGGGCTAAGTTGGGACACCCTGCAGGTATAAACTTTCGAGAGCCGTGCCGCGGTTATGTGGCAGATGGGAATTTGTTAATGTCGGTTGTAGATAACTTGACACGGATCCGAAATAAAGCGCATCAACGCGTGTGTAGCCGTGATGGTCTCTTCTCGGTGGAGTCCGGGAAGTGAACACGGTTTCTGTGTTATGTTTGACGTAAGTAGGTGTTCAGGATCACCTCTTGATCATTGCTAGCTTCACGATCGTTCCGCTTGTTTCTCTTCTCGCTCTCATTTGCGTATGTTAGCCACCATATTTGCTTAGTCGCTGCTGCAACCTCACCACTTTACCCCTTCCTTTCCCATTAAGCTTTGCTAGTCTTGATACCCACGGTAATGGGATTGTTGAGTCCTCGTGGCTCACGGATACTTCAAAACCAGTTTGCGGTGCCTATGTTACCGGCGGTGGCGCAATCAAGCTCAAGGAGGAGCTCGATGAAGATCTTGCCCTTTGTGTTGTTTCGTTCTAGTTGATCGATAGTGGAGCCAGTTGGGGTCGATCGGGGACCCTTTGTCGCATTTGGGGTTCTTCTTTTATTTTGGTTCCGTAGTCGGACCTTGATTGTATCTGGATGATGTAATGCTTTATTCATGTAATTGTGTGAAGTGGCGATTGTAAGCCAATTATGTATCTCTTTCCCTTATGTATTACATGGGTTGTGTGAAGATTACCTCACTTGCGACATTGCTTTCAATGCGGTTATGCCTCTAAGTCGTGCTTCGACACGTGGGAGATATAGCCGCATCGAGGGCGTTACACCTCATGAGCAATATTGGAAACATCACATGGAGAATATTGACAACATCCAAAACAAAGCATATTTGGTTCTATCTGGTCACGACATGGTATAGTAGATGAATTGTGCAAATCATGTAAAGGAAGCATGGCAATATCATCGCATGAAAAACAAAAGCCAATGACCATGGGCTTGTCATCTATGCCATATGTGCAAATTGGATTAATTTTAATGGCATATGCATAGTCACTATGATGAGATTGCAAATAAGACATATGATTGATCTCATGCATAGCATATGACAAGTCAAGCGGATTATCAAACATGATGTGACCAAGAGAATTATCACAAGAAATCCTATGTAACATGGCATCACAACTACTAGACTCAGCATGTCAATCATCAAACTCATCATAAATGGGTAAATCATCGCATGGGGAAATCATACTAGTATGACACATGGTAATAGATGGGTCAACATCATGCAAGCAATCAATGTCTAGAATGTCCACTAGTGGGACAAGAGCATCACCGTCACCTATGATACCGATGTCATTCCACTCATGTGGTGTAGGTGAGGTGGCAAAGACCAAATGGTAGTCATCATTTTCATCTTGATGGAACCATGTGGGGGGTGCATCATATTCCACCATGGCCATCGTCTTGTCCATAGGAAGGACGAAGTCGTCGCGGATCGGCGCATCATCATATATGGTGAAGGAAATATGCCCTAGAGGCAATAATAAAGTTATTATTTATTTCCTTATTTCATGATAAATGTTTATTATTCATGCTAGAATTGTATTAACCGGAAACATAATACATGTGTGAATACATAGACAAACATAGTGTCACTAGTATGCCTCTACTTGACTAGCTCGTTTATCAGAGATGGTTATGTTTCCTAGCCATGGACAAAAGAGTTGTCATTTGATTAACGGGATCACATCATTAGGAGAATGATGTGATTGACTTGACCCATTCCGTTAGCTTAGCACTTGATCGTTTAGTATGTTGCTATTGCTTTCTTCATGACTTATACATGTTCTGTAACTATGAGATTATGCAACTCCCATTTACGGAGGAACACTTTGGGTACTACCAAATGTCACAACGTAATCGGGTGATTATAAAGGTGCTCTCTGGTGTTTCGAAGGTACATGTTGAGTTGGCATAATTCGAGATTAGGATTTGTCACTCCGATTGTCGGAGAGGTATCTCTGGCCCTCTCGGTAATACTCATCACCTAAGCCTTGCAAGCATGTAACTAATGAGTTAGTTATGAGATGACGTATTCTGAGCGAGTAAAGAGACTTGCGGTGCGAGATTGAACTAGGTATTGGATCGAGCGATCAAATCTCGGGCAAGTAACATACCGATGACAAAGGAACAAAGTATGTTGTTATGCGGTTTGACCGATAAAGATCTTAAGTAGAATATGTAGGAACCAATATGGGCATCCAGGTCCCGCTATTGGTTATTGACCGGAGACATGTCTCGATCATGTCTACATAGTTCTCGAACCCGTAGGGTCCGCACGCTTAACGTTACGATGGCGGTTATATTATGAGTTTATGAGTTTTGATGCAGAAGGAGTTCGAGTCCGGATGAGATCGGGGACATGACGAGAGTCTCGAAATGGTCGAGAAGTAAAGATCGATATATTGGACGACTATATTCGGAGTTCGGAAAGGTTCGAGTGATTCGGTATTTTTGAGTCTTGGAGAGTTATAGAATTCGCCGGGAGAAGTATTGGGCCTTATTGGGCCTGAAAGAGAGAGGGCTGCCTAGGGCAGGCCGCACGCCCAAGGCCTAGTCCGAATTGGACTAGGGGGAGGGGCCGCACCCCCTCCTTCCTTCCCTTCTCTCTTCCCCTTCCTTGTCTCCTACTCCTACTACATGGAAGGACCCCTAGTTTGACTAGGAAAGGGGGAATCCTACTCCCAGTGGGAGTAGGACTCCCCATGGCGCGCCCCTCCTAGGGCCGGCCTCCTCCTCCCTCCCTCCTTTATATACAAGGGCAGGGGGCACCCCATGGACACACAAGTTGATCTACGGATCGTTTCTTAGCCGTGTGCGGTGCCCCCTTCCACCATATTCCACCTCGGTCATATCGTCACGGAGCTTAGGCGAAGCCCTGCGCCGGTAGAACATCAACATCGTCACCACGCCGTCGTGCTGACGAAACTCATCTCCGGAGCTCGGCTGGATCGAAGACCGGAGATCGTCATCGAGCTGAACGTGTGCTGAACTCGGAGGCTCCGTACGTTCGGTGCTTGGATCGGTCGGATCGTGAAGACATATGACTACATCAACCGCGTTGTCATAACGCTTCCGCTTACGGTCTACGAGGGTACGTGGACAACACTCTCCCCTCTCGTTGCTATGCATCACCATGATCTTGCGTGTGCGTAGGAAATTTTTTGAAATTACTACGTCCCCCAACATATGGGACCTAGCACCAAATGAGAAGACACAATAGAGGTAGAGGTCAAGTTGTTAGCAATGCAAATGGCCTCACGTGCCCTATCAACTTCCTCACTCTCTCTATGTGGTGGTGGCTCACTCACTCCCTCAAGGTAGGTGCACGCAATGTCACATATGGTGGAGTCACTCATCTCACTCAAGTGGTGGGGGTTGTGGCTCTCCTCACATGGGAATTGTGGCAACTCATCATATATGGGGCTAGTGGTGAAGTCACTCTCACTCTCCATATGGTGGCAAAAGTCATTCAAGTCATCATATGTCGCCGTGGTCGAAGGGAAAATCCCATGCTCAACCATCTCGTCGTTGTCGCAGTGGATGAAGGCCGAAGATGGCACATCATCGCTCTCCTCCATGACCGAAGGGAAAATCCCATGCTCGATCATCTCGTCACCGTCGCCGTGGAGGAAGGCCGATGTAGGCGTACTCGTCGGAGGTAGGCGAAGATGCCATACGTCCAAAGGCGAAGATGCCTTGATGACACTTGGCGAAGATGCCGAAGTGGTCGTAGTAGTCATAGCTCCGTCTTGGTGGTGCTTGTCTCGCGGTCTTCTGTTGATCTACGGATCGTTCCTTAGCCGTGTGCGGTGCCCACTTCCACCATATTCCACCTCGGTCATATCGTCACGGAGCTTAGGCGAAGCCCTGCGCCGGTAGAACATCAACATCGTCACCACGCCGTCGTGCTGACGAAACTCATCTTCGGAGCTCGGCTGGATCGGAGACCGGAGATCGTCATCGAGCTGAACGTGTGCTGAACTTGGAGGCTCCGTACGTTCGGTGCTTGGATCGGTCGGATCGTGAAGACGTACGACTACATCAACCGCGTTGTCATAGCGCTTCCGCTTACGGTCTACGAGGGTACGTGGACAACAGTCTCCCCTCTCGTTGCTATGCATCACCATGATACTGCGTGTGCGTAGGAATTTTTTTGAAATTACTACGTTCCCCAACGATGGCATCCGAGCCTAGGTTTTATCGTTGATGTTATATGCACGAGTAGAACACAAGTGAGTTGTGGACGATATAAGTCATCTTGCCTACCAGCATGTCATACTTTGGTTCAGCGGTATTGTTGGATGAAGCGGCCGGACCGACATTACGCGTGCGCTTACGTGAGACTAGTTCTACCGGCGTGCTTTTGCACATTGTGGCTGGCGGTGTTAGTTTCTCCAACTTTAGTTGAACCGAGTGTGGCTACGCCCGGTCCTTGCGAAGGTTAAAACGGAGTCTATTTGACAAACTATCGTTGTGGTTTTGATGCGTAGGTGAGGCGGTTCTTGCTAAGCCCGTAGCAGCCACGTAAAATTTGCAACAACAAAGTAGAGGACGTCTAACTTGTTTTTGCAGGGCATGTTGTGATGTGATATCGTCAAGACGTGATAAGATATAAGTTGTTGTATGAGATGATCATGTTTTGTTGAAGTTATCGACAACTGGCAGAAGCCCTATGGATGTCTCTTTGTTGCATAAGATGCAAGTGCCAAATAATTGCTTTACTTTATTGCTATACGATAGCAATAGTTGCAAGAGAAATAGTTGGTGAGACAACCATGTGATGACACATTGATATAGATCAAGATGATGAAGATCATGGTGTCGTGCCGGTGATGATAGAGATCATGGCGATTACTTTGGAGATGGAGATCAAAGGTGCAAGATGATCATGGCCATATCATGTCACATATTTTGATTGCATATGATGTTTATCTATTATACATCTTATTCTTGCTTTGATTGATGGTAGCATTTTAAGATGATCTCTCACTAAATTATCAAGAAGTGTTCTCCCCGAGTATGCACCGTTGCCAAAGTTAAATCGTGCCCGGACACCACGTGATGATCGGGTGTGATAAGCTCTCGTCCATCTACAACGGGTGCAAGCCAGTTTTGCACACGCGAATACTCAAAGTTAAACTTGATGAGCCTAGCATATGCGAGATATGGCCTCGAACACGGAGACCGAAAGGTCGGCGTGAATAATATAGTGGATATGATCAACATGAGATGTTCACCATTGAAAACTACTCCATCTCACGTGATGATCGGTTATGGTTTAGTTGATTTGGATCACGTGATCACTCGGATGACTAGAGATGTACATCTAAGTGGGAGTTCTTAAGTAATATGATTAATTGAACTTAAATTTATCATGAACTTAGTCTTGGTGGTATTTTGCAAATTATGTTGTAAGATCAATAGCTTGCGTTGTTGCTTTCATATGTTTATTTTGATATGTTCCTAGAGAAAATTGTGTTGAAAAATGTTAGTAGCAATGATGCGGATTGGATCCGCGATCCGAGGTTTATCCTCATTCTTTGCCTGAAGAATTATGTCCTTAATGCACCGCTAGATGACAGACCTATTGCAGGAGCAGATCACGGGCGTTATGAGCGTTTGGCTAGCTCAATATGATGACTACTTGATAGTTTTGTGCACCATGCTTTATGGCTTAGAATCAGGACTTCAAAGATGTTTTAAACATCATGGACCATATGAGATGTTCCAGAATTGAAGTTAATATTTCGATAAATACCGAGTTGAGAGATATGAAGTCTCCAACAAGTTCTATAGCTAAAAGATGGAGGAGAATCGCTCAACTAGTGAGCATGTGCTCAGATTATGCAGGTACTACAATCGCTTGAATCAAGTGGGAGTTAATCTTCCAGATAAGATAGTGATTGACAGAATTCTCTAGTCACCATCACCAAGTTAGTAGAACTACGTGTTGAACTATAGTATGCAAGGGATGATGAAAATGATTCCTGAGTTTTTCATGATGATGAAATCGATGAAGGTAGAAATCAAGAAAGAACATCAAGTGTTGATGGTTAACAAGACCACTAGTTTCAAGAAAAGGGCAAAGGGATAGAAGGGAACTTCAAGAAGAGCGGCAAGCAAGTTCTGCTCAAGTGAAGAAGCCCAAGTCGGACCTAAGCACGAGACTAAGTGCTTCTCTTGCAAAGGACTGGTCCTTTGAAGCGAACTACCCCAAGTATTTGGCGGATAAGAAGGATGGCAAAGTGAACAAAGGTATATTTGATATACATGTTATTGATGTGTACTTTACTAGTGTTTATAGCAACCCCTCGGTATTTGGTACTCGTTCGGTTGCTAAGAGTAGTAACTTCAAGCAGGAGTTGCGAATAAGCGAAACTAGTTAAGGGTGAAGTGACGATGTGTGTTGAAAGTAGTTTCAAGATTGATATGATCATCATCGCACACTCCCTAAACTTTCGGGATAAGTGTTAAACCTAAATAAATGTTATTTAGCGTTTGCGTTGAGCATGAATATGATTTGATCGTGTTTATTGCAATACGGTTATTCATTTAAGTTAGAGAATAAACTGTTGTTCTGTTTACATGAATAAAACCTTATATGGTTACACACCCAATGAAAATGGTTCATTGGATCTCGAACTTATTGATACACATATTCATAATATTGAAACCAAAAGATGCAAAGTTAATAATGATAGTGCAACTTATTTGTGGTAATTGCCGTTTAGGTCATATCGGTTGCAAAGCGCATGAAGAAACTCCATCTTGATGGACTTTTGGAACCACTTGATTATGAATCACTTGGTACTTGCGAACCGTGCCTTTTGGGCAAGATGACTAAAACACCGTTCTCGGAACAATGGAGCAGACTCTTGACTTATTGGAAATAATACATACCGATGTATGCGATCCATTGAGTGTTGATGCTCGTGGCAAGTATCGTTATTTTCGACCTTCACAAGATGATTTGAGCAGATATGGGTATATCTACTTGATGAAACATAAGTCGAAATAGTTGAAAGGTTCAAAGAATTTCAGAGTGAAGTGAAAAATCATCGTAACAAGAAAATAAAGTTTCGCGATCTGTTCATGGAGCGAATATTTGAGTTCTGAGTTTGGTATTCAACTAAAACAATGTGAAATAGTTTCACAGTTCACGCCAACGAACACCACAACATTATGGTGTGTCTAAGCGTCGTAATCGTACTTTATTGGATATGGTGCGATCTATGATGTTTCTTGCTGATTTACCATTGTCGTTTTGGGGTTATGCATTAGAGACAGGTGCATTCACGTTAAAAGGGCACCATCTAAATCCGTTGAGACCACACTATATGAACTGTGGTTTAGCAAGAAACCAAAGTTGTCGTTTCTTAAAGTTTGGGGCTGCAATGCTTATGTGAAAAAGTTTCATCCTGATAAGCTCAAACCCAAATTGGAGAAGTGCGTCTTCATAGAATACCCAAAGGAAATTGTTGGGTACACCTTCTATCACAGATCCGAAGGCAAAACATTCGTTGCTAATAATGGATCCTTTCTAGAGAAGGAATTTCTCTCGAAAGAAGTGAGTGGGAGGAAAGTAGAGCTTGATAAGGTAATTTGTACCTTCTCCCGAATTGGAAAATAGTTCATCACTGAAATCAGTTCCAGTGATTCCTACACCAATTAGTGAGGAAGCTAATGATGATGATCATGAAACTTCAGATCAAGTTACTACAGAACCTCATAGGTCTTCAGAGTACAGTCCGCACTGTGAGTGGTACGGTAATCCGATTCTGAAAGTCATGTTACTAGACCATGATAAACCTACGAACTATGAGGAAGCGATGATGAGCCCAGATTCCACGAAGCGGCTTGAGGCCATAAAATCTGAGATATGATCCATGTATGAGAACAAAGTGTGGACTTTGGTGGACTTGCCCGATGATCGGCAAACCATAAGAAATAAATGGATCTTTAAGAGGAAGATGGGCGTTGATAGTAGTGTTACTATCTACAAAGCTCGACTTGTCGCAAAAAGTTTTTGACAAGTTCAAGGTGTTGACTACAATGAGATTTTCTCAAGCTGTAGTGATGCTTAAGTCTGTCGAATCATGTTAGCAATTGCCACATTTTATGAAATCGGCAAATGGATGTCAAAACTGCATTCCTTAATGGATTTATTAAAGAAGAGTTGTATATGATGCAACGAGAAAGTTTTGTCAATCCTAAAGATGCTAACAAAGTGTGCAAGCTCAGCAATCCATCAATGGACTGGTGCAAGCATCTCGGAGTTGGAATATACGCTTTGATGAGTTGATCAAAGCATATGGTTTAATCTGATTTTTGGAAAGGCCTGTATTTACAAGAAAGTGAGTGGGAGCACTACAGCATTTCTGATAAGTATATGTGAATGACATATTGTTGATCGGAAATAATGTAGAATTATTCTGCAAAGCATAAAGGAGTGTTTTAAGGAGTTCTTTAAAAGAAATACCTCAGTAAAAACTACTTACATATTGAGCATCAAGATCTATTGAGATAGATCAAGACGCTTGATAAGTTTTTCAAAAGTGCATACCTTGGCAAGATTTTGAAATAGTTCAAAATGGAACAGTCAAAGAAAAAGTTCTTGCCTGTGTTGCAAAGGTATTGAGTAAGACTCAAATCCCGACCACATCAGAAAATAGAAAGAGAATGAAAAGTCATTCCCTATGCCTCAGTCATAGGTTCTATAAAGTATGCTATGCTATGTACCAGACCTATTGTATACCTTGCTCTGAATTTGGCAAGGGAGTACAATAGTGATCTAGGAGTAGATCACTGGACATTGGTCAAGAATATCCTTAGTAAGGACAAAGGAGATGTTTCTCGATTATGGAGGTGATAAAAGAGTTTGTTGTAAAAGTTACATCGATGCAAACTTTTACACCGATCCGAATGACTCTAAGTCTCAACCTGGATACATATTGAAAGTGGGAGCAATTAGCTAGAGTAGCTCCGTGCGAGCATTGTGGACATAAAATATTTGCAAAATACATACGGCTCTGAATGTGACAGACCGTTGACTAAGCTTCTCTCACAAGCAAAACATGATCACACCTTAGTACTCTTTGGGTGTTAATCACATAGCGATGTGAACTAGATTATTGACTCTAGTAAACCCTTTGGATGTTGGTCACATGATGATGTGAACTATGGGTGTTAATCATATCTGAGATATGAATATTGGTGTTAAATCACATGGCGATGTGAACTAGATTATTGACTCTAGTGCAAGTGGGAGACTGAAGGAAATATGCCCTAGAGGCAATAATAAAGTTATTATTTATTTCCTTATTTCATGATAAATGTTTATTATTCATGCTAGAATTGTATTAACCGGAAACATAATGCATGTGTGAATACATAGAGAAACATAGTGTCACTAGTATGCCTCTACTTGACTAGCTCGTTTATCAGAGATGGTTATGTTTCCTAGCCATGGACAAAAGAGTTGTCATTTGATTAACGGGATCACATCATTAGGAGAATGATGTGATTGACTTGACCCATTCCGTTTGCTTAGCACTTGATCGTTTAGTATGTTGCTATTGCTTTCTTCATGACTTATACATGTTCCTGTAACTATGAGATTACGCAACTCCCATTTACCGGAGGAACACTTTGGGTACTACCAAACGTCACAGCGAATCGGGTGATTATAAAGGTGCTCTCTGGTGTTTCGAAGGTACATGTTGAGTTGGCATAATTCGAGATTAGGATTTGTCACTCCGATTGTCGGAGAGGTATCTCTGGGCCCTCTCGGTAATACTCATCACCTAAGCCTTGCAAGCATGTAACTAATGAGTTAGTTATGAGATGACGTATTACAGAGCGAGTAAAGAGACTTGCCGGTAACGAGATTGAACTAGGTATTGGATACCGACGATCAAATCTCGGGCAAGTAACATACCGATGACAAAGGGAACAAAGTATGTTGTTATGCGGTTTGACCGATAAAGATCTTCGTAGAATATGTAGGAACCAATATGGGCATCCAGGTCCCGCTATTGGTTATTGACCGGAGACATGTCTCGGTCATGTCTACATAGTTCTCGAACCCGTAGGGTCCGCACGCTTAACGTTACGATGATAGTTATATTATGAGTTTATGAGTTTTGATGCACCGAAGGAGTTCGGAGTCCAGGATGAGATCGGGGACATGACGAGGAGTCTCAAAATGGCCGAGACGTAAAGATCGATATATTGGACGACTATATTCGGAGTTCGGAAAGGTTCCGAGTGATTCGGTATTTTTGAGTCTGGGAGAGTTATGGGAATTCGCCGGGAGAAGTATTGGGCCTTATTGGGCCTGCGGAAAGAGAGAGAGGGCTGCCTAGGGCAGGCCAAGACGGCCCCAAGGCCTAGTCCGGGTGGACTAGGGGAGGGCCGCACCCTCCTTCCTTCCTTCTCTCTTCCCTTCCTTGTCTCCTACTCCTACTACATGGAAGGACCCCTAGTTTGACTAGGAAGGGAATCCTACTCCCAGTGGGAGTAGGACTCCCCATGGCGCGCCCCTCCTAGGGCCGGCCTCCTCCTCCCTCCCTCCTTTATATACGAGGGCAGGGGGCACCCCATGGACGCACAAGTTGATCTACGGATCGTTTCTTAGCCGTGTGCGGTGCCCCCTTCCACCATATTCCACCTCGGTCATATCTTCACGGAGCTTAGGCGAAGCCCTGCGCCGGTAGAACATCAACATCGTCACCACGCCGTCGTGCTGACGAAACTCATCTCCGGAGGTCGGCTGGATCGGAGACCGGAGATCGTCATCGAGCTGAACGTGTGCTGAACTCGGAGGCTCCGTACGTTCGGTGCTTGGATCGGTCGGATCGTGAAGACGTATGACTACATCAACCGCGTTGTCATAACGCTTCCGCTTACGGTCTACGAGGGTACGTGGACAACACTCTCCCCTCTCGTTGCTATGCATCACCATGATCTTGCGTGTGCGTAGGAATTTTTTTGAAATTACTACGTCCCCCAACATATGGGACCTAGCACCAAATGAGAAGACACAATAGAGGTAGAGGTCAAGTTGTTAGCAATGCAAATGGCCTCACGTGCCCTATCAACTTCCTCACTCTCTCTATGTGGTGGTGGCTCACTCACTCCCTCAAGGTAGGTGCACGCAATGTCACATATGGTGGAGTCACTCATCTCACTCAAGTGGTGGGGGTTGTGGCTCTCCTCACATGGGAATTGTGGCAAGTCATCATATATGGGGCTAGTGGTGAAGTCACTCTCACTCCCCATATGGTGGCAAAAGTCATTCAAGTCATCATACGTCGCCGTGGTCGAAGGGAAAATCCCATGCTCAACCATCTCGTCGTTGTCGGAGTGGATGAAGGACGAAGATGGCACATCATCGCTCTCCTCCATGACCGAAGGGAAAATCCCATGCTCGATCATCTCGTCACCGTCGCCGTGGAGGAAGGCCGATGTAGGCGTACTCGTCGGAGGTAGGCGAAGATGCCATACGTCCAAAGGCGAAGATGCCTTGATGACACTTGGCGAAGATGCCGAAGTGGTCGTAGTAGTCATAGCTCCGTCTTGGTGGTGCTTGTCTCGCGGTCTTCTGTTGTGCTCATGATGTCTGGCCATAACTTGATGTAGAGCTTTTTGGGACTTGTAGGTGTACACATCGCGAGCAGCTTCATCTTGATGGTGTTGTAGTGTTTGAGCTCGATGACGTTCCGAAGATTGGCCACTTGAGCGTCGTCGCCTTGAAGTTGATGAAGGGGAAGAAGACTTGTAGTTGGCCACCATGTCTAGTACTTGATCCCTTTGTTCGGCCAACTTGGTGTCGAGGTAGTCCCTTATCCTTGCTTCGTTTTGGCGAATGTCGATGGTGAGTCGCTCAATGCCTTGCATTGCTCGTCGTAGTCTGAAGATGGACGTTTTGGTGATGTAGTTGTTCGCGTTGTCGTTGTCGTGGAAGACCGAAGATGAAATGCCTTGCCTATCCATCACAAGACTCGAGTAGAGGTGAGTAGGAAATGAGGGTGTATCCCGTTTCACTCAATGTGAGATGAAAGAATAGTGGAATTGGTACCGGACTTGTTCACTCACACCTATCAAGTAAAGCTTATGGTGGAGCTCGGTGAGGATAGTGTTAAATTTTTTTGATGCAAAATGTTAGCAAGAGTCAATAATGTTGGAAAAGATTCAGAAATTCGCAAGTGAAACAAGTAGACCAATAGCAATATGTGGCACACGGAAACACACACACGGATAGATAAATGGGGTCGTGCAACCAAGGAATGAGCACAAAATGTGGAATCCAGGGAAAGCGCTTCGTGTTGCACAACTCAAGAGAGCGCTATACGATTGCTCAATAGGTGGATCGACACTTGTGCACAACCTATAAGATGCAAAATGTATGAGCTTTCTATCCCAAGTATGCTATGTGTATGATGTTCCCGATGTTCTTTTCAAGATGATCCAAGATGATCGAATATGACAATCTTATGTGCAATGCGGTATGATGCTATGGCTATTGCTTACAAGCTCTTTGCTCTCTTTTCCTTTTGCTTAAAAGCTTATTCTTTTTTTTTTGATATGGCCACTTTTGTGAAATGCACAAACCAAGATAGCAATTGTGTATATGCGGGAACAATCTTGTGACACAAGGGATGATATGATGATACCAAGATGATACCAATATGATATGGTATGTATGTAATGGAAGGCGTAGATCACTAATGTGCACAAGTAACATTGCCGGTAATACTCAAAGGCTAGTCTCAATAGGCAAGTGACGCAAAATGGGCTAAGGGGTTAACAATGTAATGGCAAGAATGTACACAGATGGGATACCACGATACCAAAGTGATATGGAGTTACCGTTCTTGCTTACAGTTAGGTTGTCAAAATGGTAAAGTGGTCGATGTCGATGACGACCTCGTGGCGATGATGAGTGGCAGTGTTCTTGATGTAGATACCAAGATGATGTAGACCCGTCCCTAAGTAGCCGAAACACCTTAAGAAACGGGAAAAAACCGCGAACTCAAAATCTCAAGGAAAATGTCAAATGGTGGTAGCGGAATTCGTAGGTGGTTCCGGAGTTAGCAATGCGGAAATGGTGGTGGTGATTGATGACGAAGCAATCGTCCCTAACTAGCCGAAACACCTTAGGAGACTCAAGTCACCACTCAAGCAACCACTAATGCTATATGGAACTAAAATGGGTTAAGTTACGGAAAGCGATGGTGGTATGGCGGATGATATGGTGGATGGCCTATGCAAAGATGCCAAAATGCCAAATTTTTGATGGAGTCAAATTGATGCGGAGCATCCCATGATCATCCCCATGGACGCATCTACATCCCCTACAACACCACTTGGACCTATGACTCGAGCACGTGCAAGAGCTCTTGAAACCGAGGTGACATCACTCCTCTCACAACTCCCTTTCGATTCACATGAGACATGGTTACTACCTCAAACGGAAACGCTATGCATACTCAGGTACCAAGGAGTTAACCATGGAGAAGCTAAGAAGCTAGGAGGACCGGAAGCGGAAGACATGCGTGAAGACGGAGAGGAAAAACTCCAAGTCCCAGACTGGCCGGACGATCCGGACAGAGCCCGGAAGATCCGGGCCCCGGTCCGGACGATCCGGCTAACGCGCCCCGAAGACACCCGAAGCTCCCACCTGAAGCCGGATCATCCGGACCCCACCCCGGATCATTTGGACCCTGCCTGGACATCCGGACCCCCAGCCGGACATCCGGACCTGCACCGCCACCGCCTGCGTCACCAGCTCATCCGGGCCTCCACCCGGATCATCCGGACCAGCCCGGATCATCCGGCTCCACCCCCGGATCATCCGGCCAGCGCCTGCGCGCGTGTGATGGGCTGGGCCCATGTACCCCTTCGCCCCCTAGCCTACATATAGGAATCCTCATCCTCACTTTGAGACTTGGCATTGGTTTAGCTCATATTTTGTGTCAGAGCCTTGCTCATCCACTTGGTTACTTCTCCTCGGAGCTCACGACCTCTTCGGAGAAGATCCCCCAAGCAGATTCAAGACCCCTTCTAGGGAAGACCATCAAGACCTCCTCTCGGAGAAGAACGACTACTCGTGTATCTTTCCTTTGTTGATTTTGAATCTTGTGCTACCTCATGTGTTCGGTGATCTAGCCCTTGTGTGATCGATACTTGTCGGTTGAGTGGTTCTCTCGTTCCTCCCCTTGATTTCCCCTTTGTGATTTCCGCGCGTTCTTCGTGTTTCCCCGTAGGATCCACTCCAAATGTGAAAGATTGGCCCCTAGGGTTCCGCCCTACATCATCTTGGTATCATGAGCCACGTTGATCACGTTTTTGGAGCCCCTACCCCGTGTTTTCTAGCTTGATTTTGTTGTTTTCGTCCCAAATCCGAAAATCCCCACCAAAAATAGCCCCCAAATTTTTTTGTGATTTGTTGGTTTTGATGAGTTGTTGATTTTGATCTGTGGATTCGGTGTGTAACTCGTGGATCTTGCTTTTCCCCACCTTACCCCCCTCGAAATCCATCCAAAATCCGCGGATTCGTCGAAATTCTCGCCGTTTTCGAGTTCATCCCGAGCAGTTCCCGACCGAGATTGACCTGCCCGGATCATCCGGACCCTAACTCGGATCATCCGGACGCGCCCGGATCATCCGGCTCCTGGCCTGGATCATCCGGCTTCCTCTGTCGAAACTGCATTTTTGCAGTTCTCTACCACCACCACCTACGTCTACGTACTTCCCCACTTCAACCACCACCACTTCCACCTGCGAAAACCCCACGACACAACTTCTATACCACCATTTGACTTTGGGTTCGAGAACTTGAGTTGTGATTCCCCGTGTCTTATTGTGTTTCGGCTATATAGGTATGGTGCTACATCAACATCACCAAAGCTCATCTTCGTCGACTACTCATCTTCGCTACGGACGGTAACTTCGACGACATCTTTGTCATACCTTGCAATTGCATTGATAACCATCATACCCCATCTTTTGCGTAGCTTACCCATCAAGACTAGCCATTGAGTATTGCCGGCAACGTGACTTGTGTACATTAGTGATCATACTCCATACCATACCACCGTGGTGCATATCTTGGAATCAACTTGTGTGTCACAAAGTTGTCATAGCATACAAAATTGTTATATTGGTTCGTGAAGTATTGCATGAGAAAAGAGCTCAAAAGTCAAAGAGCCACCAAGCTTTTAAGCAAAGAGGAAAGATAAGCAAAGAGCTTATAAGCAAGAACCATAGCATCATACTACATTAAGATTGTCATATAAGATCATCTTGGATCATAACACCGAAATACCATACATATAGCATACTTGGGATAGAGATCGTTGCATTTTTGCCTAGTACGTTGTGCACAAGCTCCATATCCGCCTATTGTGCAATCGTGCTAGCGTCTCTCTAGTCTTGTGCAACAAGAGCATTTTCGTGGATTCCACATTTTTGCTCATTTTTGGTTTGCACAATCCCATTATTCTATTTGCGCGTGTGTTTCCGTGTTCAACTACTTTCTTGGTCTACTTTTTGCATTTGCGAATTTGCGAATCTTTTTCAACATCTTTGAGTCAAACTAACGATTGCAATCAATTTTGTGCCACCATCCTAACCAAGCTCCACCATTTTACTTGTGTAGGTGAGAGAACCGACAAGAATTGGTACTAATAGTGCTATTTCATTGTCCGCATTTGAGTGAACTTGATTCATCATCAACATCGGTCAAAGGTACATTGGTATAAGTTCTTCTCTTTCTACAACTCACATTTTTGCTTGGAATGATGGATAGGCCAAGTACTTCTACCAACCCACTCTTCATCGAGCGAGACGACAACATGTCATCATATGTCACCAAGAGCCACCTCTTTGGTGCTGTGAGCGTTGCATCAAGAGCAACAAGCAATGAGCGACCGCGATCGACAACCTCGCCACCGACTTGCGACTCTCCGAGCAACGTACACGAGACTACTTCGACAACAAGCTCGATGCGCACACGCAAGAGAATGATGCAAGAATGGACGAGATCCACGCTCTGTTGCTGAACCGTCCTCCTTCTACATCGTCATACTCAAGACGGAGCCACTCAAGTCGACACTCCGACGACTCCTTCTCAGGCTCAAGTACACCGTCGTCGAACACTCTTCGACGAGCCGCGCATCAAGACCGTCATGCATCTCGCAACCCGCTACATATCAAGCATTCACAAGAGCAAGCCGATGAGCAAGTTCACCGTCCTCAATCAAACCAAGTCGCTTTTGCTCAAGCTCAAGAACGACAACGACCACGGCGCCAAGAGGAAGAACGAGCGCGTCTACACCAAGAGGAACAAGACGCCGAGGCTCAACGTCTTCAACAACAACAACGAGAAGCACAAGCTCTTGAGGCGGAACGTGCCCTTCAAGAATCAATTCGAGCCATCGCCAACCGCAACCGCGAATGGCGGAATCAATAGGAAGCCCTTCGAGAAGAAATCCAAGAGAGGAACTACCAACCGCATGTGCAACGTCAAGCTCCACAAGCTCCTTCACAAGCTCGTCAAGTTCCACCTCAACCTCAAGTTCAACAAGAGCAAGTTTATCATGGACTTCCTCCATGCCAAGAGCAACATGAGGATGATTACCCCCCACATCAAGGGCGTCATCATCACCATCGCCAACAACACAATGAAGAGCAACGCTATGGAAAGCTCAAATTCACAATGCCCAAGATCAATGCAAGCAATGATGCTGAAGAATACCTCTCATGGGCATTGAAGGTCGACAATATCTTTCGTTTGCACAACTATGAGGAAGATAAGAAGATCGCTATGGCATCACTTGAGTTCCAAGACTATGTGCTCATATGGTGGGAACAAGTCCTTGAGCGCCGACAAGCAAGAGGTGAACCTCCAATCACAACTTGGGCTCAAATGAAGGATGTCATGCGAGCACGTTTTATACCAACCTACTACAACCGCGATCTCTTCAAGAAGCTACAACTCCTCAAGCAAGGAATAAAGAGTGTTGAAGAATACTACAAGGAAATGGAGATTGCCATGACTCAAGCCAATGTCACGGAGGATGATGAGCAAGCAATGGCACGATTCTTGAATGGACTCAATCATCCCATCAAGAAGATCGCCGACTTCCAACCCTACTCCAACCTCATTGAGCTCGTGCATCAAGCTACAAAGGCGGAACGTCAAGTGCAAGATGACCTCAAGTACGCCAAGTACTCATCCAAGACCTATGGCTTCTCCAATAACCAAGCTTCAACAACTACTCCAACTTCGACATCAACTAAGCCTTCTCCAAGCAACGACGACAAGTCAAGTTACAAGAAAACTTCGGCAAGTTCAAGTCGTCTTCCTCCTACTACAAGCAACTTCTAGCCGCGTGCTTCTTCATCTACTCCGATCGATGAGACCGTCAAGACAAGCTCCTTCAAGTGTTTCACTTGCGGCGGCCGAGGCCACAAGTCCTATGAATGCACAAACAAGCGCACCATGATCCTCAACGACGATGGCACATATGACTCCATGAGTGATGAGGAGATGGAAGCTCTTGAGCAAGTGGCCATGCAGCGGCGCGTGAACGAGGATGAAGATGATCAAGTCTTTTGTGATGAAGATAAGAGCCCCGCTCTCGTTGTCTCCAAGGTCTTGACTCTTCAACATCAACAAGAAGAAGACCAAAGATGCCACATCTTCCACATTAAGGCCGGCATCAATGGACGATCCGTCAAGGTCATCATCGATGGAGTTAGTTGCCACAACTTGGCAAGTGAAGAACTATGCTCCAAGCTTCAATTGGTCAAGAGGAAGCACCCGCATCCCTACAAGGTTCAATGGCTAAGTGACTCCGGCACTATCCTAGTTGAGCATACGGTCCAAGTCTCCTTTAAAATTGGTGCATATGAAAACACTTTGGAGTGTGATGTGGTCCCCATGACCATTTGCCACCTCCTTCTTGGTCGACCATGGCAATTCGACCGTGGTGTCATCCACATTGGGCGTACGAACCACTATAGCTTCAAGATGAAAGGGAAGGAATATGTGCTACGACCTATGTCTCCTAGTCAAGTGATAGCCGACAAGCAAGCCACCCATCATGGAGAGAAGAGTGAGAAAGTGATCCACCAAAAAGTGAGTGAGAGCCACAGGCCAAACTTGAGCGCCTCTTCACCTAGAGAGAAAAACCTCATACTATTTGCCACAAAAAGTGAGATGAGAGAAGTGTGTGAGAACCCATCGAGTGTGATGCACTTTGTCCTTGTGTGCAAGGATGGAGAACCAAAAACTAACACCTCTCACGAGATACCTTTAGTGTTTCAATCTCTTTTGCAAGAATTCCAAGATGTTTTCCCCTATGAGCTACCTCCGGGTCTACCTCCTCTACGAGGCATTGAGCATCGAATCGACCTCAACCCTGGAGCACCACTTCCAAACAAAGCTCCATACCGTGTCAACCCCGAAGAAACTAAGGAGATTCAATAGCAAGTACAACAACTAATCGACAACAGTCATGTACGTGAAAGCTTAAGCCCTTGTGCCGTTTCGGTTATACTTGTGCCTGAGCCTGATGGAAGTTTCCGCTTGTGTTCCGACTGTAGACCTATAAATGCTATTACCGTTTGCTATAGGCATCCCATCCCTCGCTTAGATGATATGCTTGATGAACTTAGTGGAGCCAACATTTTCTCAAAAATTGATCTTAAAAGTGGCTATCATCAAATCCGCATACAAGAGGGTGATGAATGGAAAACTGCTTTCAAAACCAAATTTGGCTTATATGAGTGGTTAGTTATGCCTATGGGTTTATCGGAGGCACCCGATACTTTCGTGCGTCTCATGCATTATGTGCTTCGCCCTTATATTGGAGTCTTTGTTGTGGTTTACTTCCATGATATTCTTGTGTTTAGCAAAACCATGAAAGACCATCTTAATAATGTTAGGACTATTTTACAAACCCTTCGCAAGGAAAGTCTTTATGCAAACATGAAAAAGTGCACATTTGGTGTTGATAAAGTGGTTTTCTTGGGTTTTGTTGTATCTTCCAAGGGTGTCCATGTTGATGAATCTAAAATTGAAGCAATTAAAACTTGGCCCCAACCCACCAATTTGCATCAAGTGCGTAGCTTTCTTGGTCTAGCAGGTTTTTATCGTCGCTTTGTGAAAGATTTTAGCACTATCGCAGCTCCTTTGCATGCTTTGAGTAAGAAGAATGCTCCTTTTGTACGGGGATCTTTGCAATCCACCGCTTTTGATGAGCTCTAGTCTTTGCTTACTCATGCTCTGATTCTTGCTTTGCCCAACTTTGACAAAACTTTTGAGGTTCATTGTGATGCAAGTGGTACCGGAATTGGCGGAGTTTTGATGCAAGAAAATGAGCCATTGCATATTTTAGTGAAAAACTCTCCGGTGCTCAACTTAACTATCCCATATATGATATAGAATTGTATGCTTTAGTGCGTGTGCTACATGTTTGGGAACATTATCTTAGACCTCATGAGTTTGTCATACATACCGATCATGAAACGCTTAAGTATTTAAAAGGTCAAACTAAGTTGAACAAGCGTCATGCCAAATGGAGTGAATTTATTGAATCTTTCCCCTATGTGATCAAGTACATTAAGGGTAAGGAAAATGTAGTTGCCGATGCACTTTCACGCATATGCACACTTGTCACTAAACTTGAGTTGAATGTTATTGGCTTTGAGCACATAAAAGACTTGTATGCTAATGACCCATCTTTTGCAAATCCTTATGCTAAATGTTTGACGCATACATCTTCGGAACAATGTTACATCAAGGATGGTTATCTTATGAGAGCTAACAAACTATGCATTCCCGAGTCTTCTCTTCGTTTTCTCCTTTTGCAAGAGGCTCATGGAGGTGGACTCATGGGACATTTTGGATGCGACAAAACTTTCGCCATGCTCTCCAAGAACTACTTTTGGCCCAAGATGTTTTGAGACGTCTCACGCTTCACCACCCGATGCTCTACATGTCGCAAAGCTAAGTCTAAAGCTCAATCTCATGGTCTCTACATGCCTCTTCCTATTCCTTATCAACCTTGGGAAGACATTAGCATGGATTTTGTACTTGGTTTGCCTCGAACTCAAAATGGAAAGGATTCCGTGTTTGTTGTTGTGGACCAATTTTCTAAGATGGCACATTTCTTTCCTTGCAACAAGATAGACGATGTTTCACACATTGCAAATCTATTTTGTAGGGAAATCTTACGACTCCATGGAGTACCAAAGACAGTCGTCTCCGATCGTGACGTCAAGTTCTTGAGTTACTTTTGGAAGACACTATGCGCCAAGCTCGGAATCAAGCTCTTGTTCTCATCCGCATACCATCCTCAAACCGACGGCCAAACGGAGGTGACGAACCGGACACTATCCACTGTACCTCTTCCTCTACAAGAGCGCACCAACATGGATGCGAGTGCATGAGCAAGCTACATCAAGAAGATGCATGAGGATACAAGGAACACCATCGAGCGCCAAGTACAACGACTAGCGACCAAGCTCAACATAAACAAGCAACCCATGATCTTCAACAAAGGCGATCTCGTGTGGCTACACCTTCGCAAGGACCGCTTTCCCAATGAACGCAAGTCCAAACTTCTCCCTCGAGCCGATGGGCCCTTCAAGGTGCTAGCACGCTACAACAACAACGCTTACAAGATCGACCTACCAAGCGACAAGTCCAACGTGAGTGACATCTTCAACGTCAAAGACCTCTCGCATTACCATGGTGATGAAGATTTCGATCTGAGGTCGGATCTTTCCCAAGGGGGGGGGGGAGATGATGCGGAGCATCCCATTATCATCCCCATGGACGCATCTACATCCCCTACAACACCACTTGTACCTATGACTCGAGCACGTGCAAGAGCTCTTGAAACCGAGGTGACATCACTCCTCTCACAACTCCCTTTCGATTCACATGAGACATGGTTACTACCTCAAACGGAAACGCTATGCATACTCAGGTACCAAGGAGTTAACCATGGAGAAGCTAAGAAGCTAGGAGGACCGGAAGCGGAAGACATGCGTGAAGACGGAGAGGAAAAACGCCAAGTCCCAGACTGGCCGGACGATCCGGACGGCGGCCCAGACGATCCGGACAGAGCCCGGAAGATCCGGACCTCGGTCCGGACGATCCGGCTAATGCGCCCCGAAGACACCCGAAGCTCCCACCTGAAGAAGGATCATCCGGACCCCACCCTAGATCATCCGGACCCCCAGCCGGACATCCGGACTTGCACCACCACCGCTTGCGTCACCAGCTCATCCGGGCCTCCACCCGGATCATCTGGACCAGCCCGGATCATCCGGCTCCACCCCCGGATCATCCGGCCAGCACCTGCGCGCGCGTGTTGGGCTGAGCCCATGTACCCCTTTGCCCCCTAGCCTATATATAGGACTCCTCCTCCTCACTTTGAAACTTAGCATTGGTTTAGCTCATATTTTGTGTGAGAGCCTTGCTCATCCACTTGGTTACTTCTCCTCGGAGCTCACGACCTCTTCGGAGAAGATCCCCCAAGCGGATTCAAGACCCCTTCTAGGGAAGACCATCAAGACCTCCTCTCGGAGAAGAACGGCTACTCGTGTATCTTTGCTTTGTTGATTTTGAATCTTGTGCTACCTCATGTTCGGTGATCTAGCCCTTGTGTGATCGATACTTGTCGGTTGAGTGATTCGCTCGTTCCTTCCCGTGATTTCCCCTCTGTGATTTCCGCGCGTTCTTCGTGTTTCCCTGTAGGATCCAATCCAAACGTGAAAGATCAGCCCCTAGGGTTCCGCCCTACATCACAAATGGTGGTAAAACCAAGATGATCAGCTCGGGCACGTCACTAGCTTTTCAACGAGCCAAAGAACACTCAAATCGAAGTTCGGGAGTGAAAGTTATGAGGGAAAACGTGAAGTGCACGCGGCTGATTCTGGGGGTGCGGGTGCCCGGGGTTTGGGGGTGCGGGCACCCGGGGTGGTCAGCGAGGTTGGGCTGAAGAAGAGGCCCGGGGGTCCGGGTGCCCGGGGGCAAGAGGTGCGGGCACCCGGGGTGGTCCGAGGAAAACAGTCCGAGTGCGGGTGCCGGGGCAAAAGTGCGGGCACCGGTGGTCAACGGAGATGCCCGGGGGGTCCGGGTGCCCGGGGTTTGAGGTCCGGGTGCCCGGGGGTGTCGGATTTGGGCGGAAATTCGTGGGAAAATGGGAGAAATTGGTGGATTTCGTGAAGGGAAAGGTGGAGATGGATGGGGGGAAGGCTAGATCCACTTGAAACCAAGCAAATCCATGGATCAAATCCAACAAAACCTCATCAAACCAATAAATCACAAAAAAATTTGGGGCTATTTTTGGTGGGGAATTTTCGAAATTGGGCAAGAACAAGCAAAATTAGGCTAGAAAACAAAGAGGGGAGGCTCCTATTTCGTGATCAACGTGGCTCATGATACCAAGATGTTGTAGGGTGGAATCCTGAGTGAAGATCTTTCACGAATTGGAGGGGGAATCCCCAAGAACAAGATGAACACAAGAGAGAAAATAAGAGGAACACTCAAGAACAAGTCCAATTACACACCCACTAGACCAACAAACACACAAGATCCACAAGGTACATGAACAATCAAATGGAAATAAGATACATGGTAGAGTTCATCCCAAATCCTATTAAGGAGATGAGGGCTTGATGATCTAGGTAGATCCTTCCCTCAAGGGGGGCTTGAATCCCTAGGGATCTTCTCCAATGGAGGTCTTGTACTCCAATGGAGTCTTCTCTCTCAAGAGGAATCCCACAAGGGGAGGTACATGAGCTAAGCTCTATGATTTGTGTCTATTCTTAGCTATCCCCTCTAATGAGCTAGGTGTGGGGGGGGGGGGCGGTACTTATAGTCTAGCGACGAAATAGAGGGGGAGAGGGATACAAAGGTCAGAAATGACCCTAATACATGTTGGCTTCCACGAAAGTGTCCGGCCACCCGGGGTAAAACCGGCCGGGCACCCAGACTGGTTTGGGCCACCGCCCGAGGGGTGGCTGAAGGGGGGCCGGGCACCCGGGGGTTGACAGCCCGGGCACCGAGAGACTCTGGCGCCAGGGGAAGAGGCGGGCACTGGGCGTGACTGTGGCTGGTGGCTAATCGAGCACCGGGGCCTCAAGGCCGGGCACCCAGGGGGTGGCCTGGGCCGCGATGGGCCAAGAGAGGCCGGGCACCCGGGGCTGCAGGCCGGGCACCCGGGGCTGGCTGGAGCTGCACCAGGGAGGGGCCGGGCCTCCGGGGCCAAAGTGCCCGGGCACCCGGAGTGTCCAGAGCCACTCCTCCTTCTGTCTTCTCGCTTCCTCCTCCTTCTCTTGACCATAGGAGCATGTGTCTCCGGGTGAACTTGGTGTTTCCCTCCGTGTTCCTCGTGACGATCTCCCAAGTGCCTAAGAAAGCATAACATCTCCGTTTGAGGTAGGACCCAATTCATATGCGATTCTGAACGAGACTCGAAGAGGAAAGAAGTGACCTCGTTGTTGATGTTGCGTGCGCGTGCACTTGTCACCGGTCCTCTCGGTGCTTGCAATGGTGATGGCGTGTCCATGTGGATGGACGAGGGATGCTCCGCATGACCCTCTATCCAGTAAACCAACTTGAACATGAGTTCGACAAATTAAAATTTGAGTTAAGTTCATATTAGAATTTGAACTTGTTTTGTTCATATCTTGAGTTTTGTAGCTCCGTTTGAGTTGATTCTTTTTGCAAATCATAGCTAATCACATGTACCTACTGTTAAGATCTAATCTACATAAATATCTGAAGGAAATATGCCCTAGAGGAAATAATAAATTTATTATTTATTTCCTTATTTCATGATAAATGTTTATTATTCATGCTAGAATTGTATTAACCGGAAACATGATACATGTGTGAATACATAGACAAAAATATAGTCACTAGTATGCCTCTACTTAACTAGATCATTAATCAAAGATGGTTATGTTTCCAAACCATAGACATGTGTTGTCATTTGATTAATGGGATCACATCAATAGGAGAATGATGTGATTGACATGACCCATTTTGTTAGCCTAGTACTTGATCATTTAGTATGTTGCTATTACTTTCTTCATGACTTATACATGTTCCTGTAACTATGATATTATGCAACTCCCGTTTACCGGAGGACCACTTTGGGTGCTACCAAACGTCACAACGTAACTGGGTGATTATAAAGGAGTACTACAGGTGTCTCCAAAGGTACATGTTGGGTTGGCGTATTTCAAGATTAGGTTTTGTCACTCCGATTGTCGGAGAGGTATCTCTGGGCCCTCTCGGTAATGCACATCACTATAAGCCTTGCAAGCAATGTGACTAATGAGTTAGTTGCAGGATGATGCATTACGTAACGAGTAAAGAGACTTGCCGGTAACGAGATTGAACAGGTATTGGATAGCGACGATCGAATCTCGGGCAAGTAACATACCGATGACAAAGGGAACAACGTATGTTGTTATGCGGTTTGACCGATAAAGATCTTAGTAGAATATGTAGGAGCCAATATGAGCATCCAGGTTCCGCTATTGGTTATTGACCGAGAATAGTTCTAGGTCATGTCTACATGTTCTCGAACTCGTAGGGTCCGCACGCTTAAGGTTTCGATGACAGTTTTATTATGAGTTTATGAGTTTTGATGTACCGAAGGAGTTCGGAGTCTCGGATGAGATCGGGGACATGACGAGGAGTCTCGAAATGGTCGAGACATAAAGATTGATATATTGGAAGCCTATGTTTGGACATCGGAAGTGTTCTGGGTGAAATCGGCATTTCTTCGAGATCTGCAGGGGGTTCTGGGAACCCTCCCAGGGGTTATTGGGCCTTCATGGGCCATAAGGGAGAAGAGGAGAGGAGGCAAGAGGTGGGCTGCGCCCCCTCCCCTCCCTAGTCCGAATAGGACAAGGAGAAGGGGGCGGCGCCCCCCCTTTCCTTGCCCTCTTCCTCCTCCTCCCCCCTTCTCCTACTCCAACTAGGAAAGAAGGGAGTCCTACTCCCGGTGGGAGTAGGACTCCCCCTTGGCGCGCCCTCCTTGGCGGCCGCCTCCTCCCCTGGCTCCTTTATATACGAGGCGGGGGGCACCCTAGAACACCCAAGTTGATCTACGGATCGTTCCTTAGCCGTGTGCGGTGCCCCCCTCCACCATATTCCACCTCGGTCATATCGTCGCGGAGATTAGGTGAAGCCCTGCGCCGGTAGAAGATCATCATCGTCACCACGCCGTCGTCTTGTGGAACTCATCCCGGCGCTTTGCTGGATCGGAGCCGAGGCGTCATCGAGCTGAGCGTGTGCTGAACACGGAGGTGCCGTATGTTCGGTGCTTGGATCGGTCGGATCGTGAAGGCGTCGACTACATCAACAGCGTTGTCATAGCGCTTCGCCACGGTCTATGAGGGTGCGTGGACAATAATCTCCCTCTCGTTGCTATGCCATGACCACGATCTTGCGTGTGCGTAGGAATTTTTGAAATTACTCGTTCCCCAATGATGGTATCGAGCCTGGTTTTATGCGTAGATGTCATATGCGAGTAGAACACAAGTGAGTTGTGGGCGATACAAGTCATCTGCTTACCGGCATGTCATACTTTGATTGGCGGTATTGTGAGATGAAGCGGCCGGACCGACATTACAGCGACGCTTCGCGAGAATGGTTTCACCATTACGAGCACTCGTGCTTAAAGGTGGCTGGCGGGTGTCATCTCTCGACTTTAGCTGAATCGAGTGTGGCTCGCCTGGTCCTTGCGAAGGTTAAAACAGCACTAACTTGACGAACTATCGTTGTGGTTTTGATCGTAGGTAAGAACGGTTCTTGCTAAGCCCGTAGCAGCCACGTAAAACTTGCAACAACAAAGTAGAGGGCGTCTAACTTGTTTTGTAGGGCATGTTGTGATGTGATATGGTCAAGGCGTGATGCTATATTTTATTGTATGAGATGACCATGTTTTGTAACCGAAGTTATCGGCAATGGCGAGGAGCCATATGGTTGTCGCTTTATTGTATGAAATGGAAGCGCCTGTAATTGCTTTACTTTATCACTAAGCGGTAGCGATAGTCGTAGAAGCAATAGATGGCGAAAGCGACAACGATGCTACGATGGAGATCAAGGTGTCGCGCGGTGGCGATGGTGATCACGACGGTGCTTTGAAGATGGAGATCACAAGCACAAGATAATGATGGCCATATCATATCACTTATATTGATTGCATGTGATGTTTATCCTTTATGCATCTTATCTTGCTTTGATTGGCGATAGCATTTTAAGATGATCTCTCACTAAAATTATCAAGAAGTGTTCTCCCGAGTATGCACCGTTGCCAAAGTTAAATCGTGCCCGGACACCACGTGATGATCGGGTGTGATAAGCTCTCGTCCATCTACAACGGGTGCAAGCCAGTTTTGCACACGCAGAATACTCGGGTTAAACTTGCGAGCCTAGCATATGCAGATATGACCTCGGAACACGGAGACCGAAAGGTCGGCGTGAATCATATAGTAGATATGATCAACATAGTGATGTTGACCATTGAAAACTACTCCATCTCACGTGATGATCGGTTATGGTTTAGTTGATTTGGATCACGTGATCACTTAGATGACTAGAGATGTCTTCCTAAGTGGGAGTTCTTAAGTAATATGATTAATTGAACTTAAATTTATCATGAACTTAGTCTGGTAGTATTTTGCAAATTATATTGTAGATCAATAGCTCGCGTTGTTGCTTTCATTTGTTTATTTTGATATGTTCCTAGAAAACTGTGTTGAAAGATGTTAGTAGCAATGATGCGGATTGGATCCGTGATCGAGGTTTATCCTCATTGCTGCGCTTGTGAAGAATTATGTCCTTGATGCACTGCTAGGTGACAAACCTATTGCGAGGAGCGGATGCGAGCGTTATGAGCGTTTGGCTAGCTCAATATGATGACTACTTGATAGTTTAGTGCACCATGCTTAACGGCTTAGAATCGGGAGTTCAAAGGCGTTTTGACCGTCATGGACCATATGAGATGTTCAGGAGTTGAAGTTAATATTTCCAGCAAATACCGAGTTGAGAGATATGAAGTCTCTAAAAGTTCTATAGCTAAAAGATGGAGGAGAATCGCTCAACTAGTGAGCATGTGCTCAGTTATGCAGGTACTTCAATCGCTTGAATCAAGTGGGAGTTAATCTTCCAGATAAGATAGTGATTGACAGAATTCTCTAGTCACCATCACTAAGTTACTAGAACTTCGTGATGAACTATAGTATGCAACGGATAACACAAACGATTCCCGAGCTCTTCATGATGTTGAAATCGACGAAGGTAGAAATCAAGAAAGAGCATCAAGTGTTGATGATTGACAAGACCACTAGTTTCAAGAAAAGGGCAAAGGGAAAGAAAGGTAAACTTCAAGTAGAATGGCAAACAAGTTGTCACTCCCGTGAAGAAGACCAAAGCTGGACCAAAGCTGAAGGCGAGTGATTACCTTTGCAAAGGAAATGGTCCTTTGGAAGCGAAATGCCACGAATATTTGGTGGATAAGAAGGATGGCAAAGTGAACAAGGGTATATTTGATATATAGGTTATTGATGTGTGCCTTACTAGTGTTTATAGTAGCCCCTGAGTATTTGATACTTGTTCGGTTGCTAAGATTAGTAACTCAAAACGGGAGTTACAGAATAAACAGAGACTAGTTGAAGGGGAAGTGATGATGAGTGTTGGAAGTAGTTCCAAGATTGATATGATCATCATCACACACTCCCTATATTTTCGAGATTAGTGTTAAACCTAAATAAATGTTATTTGGTGTTTGTGTTGAGCATAAATATGATAAGATCATGTTTATTGCGATACGGTTATTCATTTGAAGTTAAAGAATAATTTTTATTCTGTTTACATGAATAAGACCTTAGATGGTTATACACCCAATAAAAAGAGTTTGTTGGATCTCGATCGTGGTGATACACATATTCATAATATTGATGCCAAAAGATGCAAAGTTAATAATGATAGTGCAACTTATTTGTGCACTTGCCGTTTGGGTCATATCGATTGTAAAGCGCATGAAGAAACTCCATAAAGATGGATTTTGGAATCACTTGGTTATGAATCATTTGATGCTTGCGAACCGTGCCTTTTGGGCAAGATGACTAAAACTCCGTTCTCGGAACAATGGAACAAGCTCTTGACTTATTGGAAATAATACATACCGATGTATGCGATCCAATGAGTGTTGATGCTCGTGGCAAGTATCGTTATTTTCGACCTTCACAAGATGATTTGAGCAGATATGGGTATATCTACTTGATGAAACATAAGTCTGAAATAGTTGAAAGGTTCAAAGAATTTCAGAGTGAAGTGGAAAAATCATCATAACAAGAAAATGAAGTTTCTGCGATCTGATCGCGGAGACGAATATTTGAGTTATGAGTTTGGTCTTCAATTAAAACAATGTGGAATAGTTTCACAGCTCACGCCACCTGGAACACCACAACGTTATGGTGTGTCCGAACCTCGTAACCGCACTTTATTAGATATGGTGCGATCTATGATGTATCTTACCGATTTACCACTATCGTTTTGGGGTTATGCATTAGAGACAGCTGCATTCATGTTAAAAGGGCACCATCTAAATCCGTTGAGACGACACTATATGAACTGTGGTTTAGCAAGAAACCCAATTTGTCGTTTCTTAAAGTTTGGGGCTGCGGTGCTTATGTGAAAAAGTTTTCATCCTGATAAGCTCAACCCAAATCGGGGAAGTGCATCTTCATAGAATACCCAAAGGAAATTGTTGGGTACACCTTCTATCACAGATCCTAAGGCAAGATATTCGTTGCTAAAAATGGATCCTTTCTAGAGAAGGAGTTTCTCTCGAAAGAAGTGAGTGGGAGGAAAGTAGAACTTGATGAGGTAACTGTACCTGCTCCATTATTGGAAAGTAGTTCATCACTGAAATCAGTACTAGTGATGCCTACATCGATTAGTGAGGAAGTTAATGATGATGATCTTGAAACTTCGGATCAAGTTACTACCGAACCTTGTAGGTCAACCAAAATAAGATCCGCACTAGAGTGGTACGGTAATCCTGTTCTGGAGGTCATGTTACTTGACCATGACGAACCTACGAACTATGAGGAAGCGATGATGAGCCCAGATTCCGCAGAATGGCTGGAGGCCATGAAATCTGAGATAGGATCCATGTATGAGAACAAAGTGTGGACTTTGGTGGACTTGCCCGATGATCGGCAAACCATAGAAAAATAAATGGATCTTCAAGAGGAAGACGGACGTTGATAGTAGTGTTACTATCTACAAAGCTCGACTTATGCATAAAAGGTTTTGACAAGTTCAAGGTGTTGACTACAATGAGATTTTCTCAACTGTAGCGATGCTTAAGTCTGTCCGAATCATGTTAGCAATTGCCACAAATTATGAAATCTGGCAAATGGATGTCAAAACTACATTCCTTAATGGTTTTCTTAAAGAGTTGTATATGATGCAACCAGAAGGTTTTGTCAATCCTAAAGGTGCTAATAAAATGTGCAAGCTCCAGCTATCCATCTATGGACTGGTGCAAGCATCTCAGAGTTGGAATATACGTTTTGATAAGTTGATCAAAGCATATGGTTTAATACAGACTTTTGGAAAGGCTTGTATTTACAAGAAAGTGAGTGGGAGCACTACAACATTTCTGATAAGTATATGTGAATGACATATTGTTGATCGGAAATAATGTAGAATTATTCTGCAAAGCATAAAGGAGTGTTTGAAAGGAGTTCTTTAAAAGAAATACCTCAGTAAAAACTACTTACATATTGAGCATCAAGATCTATTGAGATAGATCAAGACGCTTGATAAGTTTTTCAAAAGTGCATACCTTGGCAAGATTTTGAAATAGTTCAAAATGGAACAGTCAAAGAAAAAGTTCTTGCCTATGTTGCAAAGGTATGAAATAGAGTAAGACTCAAATCCCGACCACATCAGAAAATAGAAAGAGAATGAAAATACATTCCCTATGCATCAGTCATAGGTTCTATAAAAGTATGCCATGCTATGGACCGGACCTATTGTATACTCTGCCCTGGTTTGGCAAGGGAGTACAATTTTGATCTAAAAGTAGATCACTGGACAGCGGTCAAGAATATCCTTAGTGAGGACTAAGGAAATATTTCTCGATTATGGAGGTGATAAAAGAGCCCATCGTAAAGAGTTACATCCGTGCAAGTTTTTACACCGATCCAGATGACTCTAAGTCTTAATCTGGATACATATTGAAAGTGGGAGCAATTAGCTAGAGTAGCTCCGTGCAGAGAATTGTAGACATAGAATATTTGCAAAATACGTACGGCTCTGAATATGACAGACCCGTTGACTAAGCTTCTCTCACGAGAAAAACATGATCACACCTTAGTACTCTTTGGGTGTTAATCACATAGCGATGTGAACTAGATTATTGACTCAAGTAAACCCTTTGGGTGTTGGTCACATGAAGATGTGAATTATGGGTGTTAATCATATACAGATATGAATATTGGTATTAAATCACATGGCGATGTGAACTAGATTATTGACTCTAGTGCAAGTGGGAGACTGAAGAAAATATGCCCTAGAGGAAATAATAAAGTTATTATTTATTTCCTTATTTCATGATAAATGTTTATTATTCATGCTAGAATTGTATTAACCGGAAACATGATACATGTGTGAATACATAGACGAACATATAGTCACTAGTATGCCTCTACTTGACTAGCTCATTAATAAAAGATGGTTATGTTTCCTAACCATAGACATGTGTTGTCATTTGATTAATGGGATCACATCATTAGGAGAATGATGTGATTGACATGACCCATTTCGTTAGCCTAGCACTTGATCATTTAGTATGTTGCTATTACTTTCTTCATGACTTATACATGTTCCTATAACTATGAGATTATGCAACTCCCGTTTACCGGAGGAACACTTTGGTGCTACCAAGCGTCACAGCGTATGGCTGGGTGATTATAAAGGAGTACTACAGGTGTCTCCAAAGGTACATGTTGGGTTGGCGTTTTTCAAGATTAGGTTTTGTCACTCCGATTGTCGGAGGGGTATCTCTGGGCCCTCTCGGTAATGCACATCACTATAAGCCTTGCAAGCAATGTGACTAATGAGTTAGTTGTGGGATGATGCATTACGTAGCGAGTAAAGAGACTTGCGTAGCGAGATTGAACTAGGTATTGGATACCGACGATCGAATCTCGGGCAAGTAACATACCGATGACAAAGGGAACAACGTATGTTGTTATGCGGTTTGACCGATAAAGATCTTCGTAGAATATGTAGGAGCCAATATGAGCATCCAGGTTCCGCTATTGGTTATTGACCGAGAATAGTTCTAGGTCATGTCTACATAGTTCTTGAACCCGTAGGGTTTCGATGACAGTTTTATTATGAGTTTATGAGTTTTGATGTACCGAAGGAGTTCAGAGTGTCGAATGAGATCGGGGACATGACGAGGAGTCTCGGAATGGTTGAGACATAAAGATTGATATATTGGAAGCCTATGTTTGGACATCGGAAGTGTTCTAGGTGAAATCGGCATTTTTAGAGATGCAGGGGTTCTGGAACCCTCCGGGGTTATTGGGCCTTCATGGGCCATAAGGAGAAGAGAGAGAGGAGGCAAGAGGTGGGCGCGCCCCTCCCTCCCTAGTCCGAATAGGACAAGGAGAAGGCGGCGCCCCCTTTCCTTCCCTCTTCCTCCTCCTTCCCCTTCTCCTACTCCAACTAGGAAGAAGGAGTCCTACTCCGGTGGGAGTAGGACTCCCCCTGGCACGCCCTCCTTGGCCGGCCGCCTCCTCCCCCCTGGCTCCTTTATATACGGGGGCGGAGGGCACCCTAGAACACACAAGTTGATCTACAGATCGTTCCTTAGCCGTGTGCGGTGCCCCCCTCCACCATATTCCACCTCGGTCATATCGTTGCAGAGATTAGGCGAGGCCCTGCGCCGGTAGAAGATCATCATCGTCACCATGCCGTCGTGCTGACGGAACTCATCCCCGACGCTTTGCTGGATCGGAGCCCGGGGAACGTCATCGAGCTGAACGTGTGCTGAACACGGAGGTGCCGTATGTTCGGTGCTTGGATCGGTCGGATCGTGAAGACGTACGACTACATCAACCGCTTTGTCATAACGCTTCCGCTTACGGTCTACGAGGGTACGTGGACAATACTCTCCCCTCTCTTTGCTATTCCATCACCATAATCTTGCGTGTGCGTAGGAAATTTTTTGAAATTATTACGTTCCCCAACAATATCATGCTGTTAATTTTTTTGTTTAGAGTAGTTATTTGCTTGTTTTCGAGTTCTTTAGATCTTTTCTTCGTTTTCTCTTTGCATCGTTTGCTTGATTGCTTATGTATGCTATTGCTTGTCTATGCTAGATTTTCTAGAGTGCGAAGCTTGTTACTACGAATCTCTATAGTTTTCCGATCGTTAGCAAGGCAAGTTACACTTTGATCATACTTTTCAATACCTAGTTTTTACTATGCATTAGTTTTGCCCCTAAAATATTTGCATTAGTAGGATTGGGAACATGTGGTTTGGTTGTAGTACTTGAGGTAGGAGCCTATTACCTTTGATTACCTCGGGAATATACGTTATGCTCATATATTGCTTAGCCATACTCGTAGATGGGGATTGGATCGTGACATTCATGGAAGTTGGGAGAGATAATAATTTTGGACAACATTAAGGTGGTAACTTCAATACACATCTAGGTGGATTGGTTGGGGCCCCTGGGGAAACTAGTGCTTGCCCATGGGAATCCCGTAGTACCCGTGTGATTTTCCCTCGGTTCGCCAATCAGGCTCAAAGGGATCATATGATATTTCATGCCTAGAAACTTCCGTGTGCAGCCACAAGCCATTATGGGATCTGGCATAGTTGAGTAAGTTGTGTGAGCTCTTGAAGAGGTGGACTAGCAGATGTAGGTGAAAGTAGGTGTATCGGTCTACACAGAGTAGGGAGTTAATGCTTCAGAAAGACTATGTTTAGATCTTCCGATCATGGATGCGGTTGAGTCTTGTGGGAAAAAAATGCGCAACCTCTGCAGAGTGTATAAACTAATCATGGTTAGCCGTGTCCCCGGTTATGGACATCTTGAGTATCTAGAAGTGGATATTTATGTTGATCTCATCACTCTCTAATTCATGAATTGGGTTTAATGATGATACTTGGTTAATGGTGGGATTTGAGTTGGAGGAACCTTCTCAATATTGGTATAACTTTGTAGTAAATAAAATTTATTCCTTTGTTGTAGGGAAAAATTAGCTTTATACAAAACCTTAAACTTAGAGCCTCCACTAGCCAAATATGCATGTAGATATAGTTTCTTGCATTCATTTGCTCTACAGTATAACTCTGCCAGCATATTCCATGTGCTGACCTACACGGCTGCAATGTCTCATGGTGCAGACTTTACTGACCAAGAATAAGGTGCGATAGGTCGTTGTCATGCACTCAGCTATGCCGTTTGAGTTGATGGACTCATTTATCTTCTAAGCTTCCGCATTTATTTCATTTAGATGCCCTTCAGCCATATTATTTGTGTAATAATACTCTTTATGAGGCCCTCGATGTAATAAGTGTGTTATTAAAACTCTATTATAATTCCTCGAGTACTATGTGTGTCAGCATACCGATCCAAGGATGACACTTAAGCACAGAGACTTCGGTCCATTGGGATCGTGGTCACTACAACATCATATTGCTCGAGTTTATTCCTATCATGTCATCATACTTAATGCGTTACTCCATTCTTCATGAACTTAATACTCTAGATGCAGGCAGGAGTCGGTCGATGTGTGGAGTAATAGTAGTAGATGCAGGCATGAGTCGGTCTACTTGACACGGACGTGATGCCTATATTTCATAATCATTGCCTTAGATATCGTCATAACTTTGCACTTTTCTATCAATTGCTGACAATAATTTGTTCACCCACGTATTATTTGCTATCTTGAGAGAAGCCACTAGTGAAACCTATGGCCCCCGGGTCTATTTTCCATCATATAAGTTTCTGATCTACTATTTTGCAATCTTTTACTTTCCGATCTATAAATCAAAAAAATTTACTTTATCTTTTGTTTAGTTTATTCTATCTCTACCAGATCTCACTTTTGCAAGTAATCATGAAGGGATTGACAACCCCTTTATCGCGTTGGGTGCAAGTTGTTTGATTGTGTGTGCAGGTCTCGGTGATTTATGCGTTATCTCCTACTGGATTGATACCCTGGTTCTCTAACTGAGGGAAATACTTGTATCTACTTTGCTGCATCACTCTTTTCTCTTCAAGGGAAAAACTAACACAAGCTCAAGAAGTAACAGGAAGAATTTCAGACGCCGTTGCCAGGGAGATCTATGCCAAGACATACCAAGTCTCCATCATAAAACTCTCATCTCTTGCATTACATTATTCGTCATTTGCCTCTCGTTTTTCTCTCTCCCACTTCTAAAATGATTTTTGAAAAGATTCGTCTTTTTCTTCGCCCCCTTCTTCACCCTTTTTCGTTCGTCTTCTTCGTTTGCTTTTTGTGTGCTCATGTGTTGCATTGCTTGGTTTGTCACGATGGCTCAAGAGAATACCAAATTGTGTGATTTTTCCAATACTAATAACAATGATCGTATTAGTACTCCGATTGCTCCTGCCACTAGTGCGGAATCTTATGAAATTAATGCCGCTTTGCTGAATCTTGTTATGAAAGATCAATTTCCGGCCTTTCTAGTGAAGATGCCGCATCCCATCTAAATAGTTTCGTTGAGTTGTGCGATATGCAAAAGAAGAAAGATGTGGATAATTATATTGTTAAATTGAAGCTATTTTCGTTTTCACTTAGAGATCGTGCTAAAACTTGGTTTTCATCTTTGCCTAAAAATAGTATTGATTCATGTAATAAGTGTAAAGATGCTTTTATTTCCAAGTATTTTCCTCCCGTTAAGATTATCTCCCTTAGGAACGATATTATGAATTTTAAGCAACTTGATCATGAACTTGTTGCTTAATCTTGGGAGAGGATGAAATTGATGATATGAAATTGCCCTACTCATGGTCTGAATTTGTGGATGATTATACAAATTTAATATGCCGGATTGAATTTTGTTTCTAGAAATCTTTTAGATGCGTCCGCGGGAGGCACTTTTATGGAAATTACCTTAGGAGAAGCTACTAAACTTCTAGATAATATTATGGTTAATTATTCTCAATGGCAACCGATAGATCTTCCACTAGTAAAAAATTGCGTGCTATTGGTTTTGAGCGGAAAGATGGATGAACTTATGAAATTATTTGCTAGCAAGAGTGCTTCTATTGATCCTAATGATATGCCTTTGTCCACTTTGATTGAGAATAATAATGAATCTATGGATGTGAATTTTGTTGGTAGGAACAATTTTGGTAATAACACATATAAAGATAATTTTAATCCTAGACCGTTTCCTAATAATTCCTCTAATAATTATGGTAATTCCTACAACAATTCTTATGAAAATTATAATAACATGTCTCTGATCTTGAAAATAGTGTTAAAAAATTTATGATTTCGCAAAAGAGTTTTAGTGCTTTGGTTGAAGAAAAATTGCTTAAGATTGATGATTTGGCTAGAAACGTGGATATAATTTCTCTTGATGTTGATTCTTTGAAAATTAGATCTATTCCACCTAAGCATGATATCAATGAATCTCTAAAGGCTATGAGAATCTCCATTGATGAGTGCAAAGAAAGAACCGCTAAGATGCATGCTAAACGAGATTGGTTTGTAAAAGCGTGTTCTTCTAGTTTTCGTGAAAATAATGATGAAGATCTTAAAGTGATTGATGTGACTCCTATTGAATCTTTGTTTCCAATATAAATCTTGATAAAGATGGGACTGGAGACGAGTCAACTTTAGTTAAAAGGCGTCCCAATGATGCAGAGTTTTTAGACCTTGATGCAAAAATTAATGAAAGTGGAATTGGAGAGGTCAAAACTTTAAGTAGCAATGAACCCGCTCTTTTGGATTTCAAGGAATTTAATTATGATAATTGTTCTTTAATAGATTGTATTTCCTTGTTGCAATCCATGTTGAATTCTCCTCATGCTTACAATCAAAACAAAGCTTTTACTAAAGATATCGTTGATGCTATAGTGAAATCTTTTGAAGAAAAGCTTGAATTGGAAGTTTCCATCCCTAGAAAACTTTATGATGAGTGGGAACCTACTATTAAGATTAAGATTAAATATTATGAGTGCCATGCTTTGTGTGATTTGGGTGCTAGTGTTTCCATGATTCCAAAAACTTTATGTGATGTGTTAGGTTTTCGTGAATTTGATGATTGTTCTTTTAAATTTGCATCTTGTGGATTCCACTATTAAGAAACCTATGGGAAGGATTAATGATGTTGTTATTGTTGCAAATAGGAATCATGTACCGGTAGATTTCATTGTTCTCGATATAGATTGCAATCCTACATGTCCTATTATTCTTGGTAGACCTTTCCTTAAAATGATTGGTGCAATTATTGATATGAAAGAAGGAAACATTAGATTTCAATTTCCATTAAGGAAGGGCATGGAACACTTTCCTATAAAGAAAATTAAGTTGCCATATGAATCTATTATGAGAGCTACCTATGGATTGCATACCAAAGATGACAATACCTAGATCTATTCGTGTTTTAATGCCTAGCTAAGGGCGGTAAACAATAGCGCTTGTTGGAAGACAACCAAATTTTATTTTTGTCCGTGCTTTTTGCTCCTGTTTTGCTTTAAATAGTTCATCTAGCCTATGGTTAGATGTGATTTTGTGTTTTAATTAGTGTTTGTGCCAAGTAAGACCTTTGGGATGGCTTACGGTGATAGTTGTTTTGATCTTACTGAAAAACAGAAACTTTCGCGCCCAGGAAAATAATTTTTATAATTCACAAGAGCGTGTTTTTGATCTGATTCTTTTTGAGATTGCTACACAAATTTCCCAAGTTGTCCTAATTTTTCAGAATTTTTGGAGTTACATAAGTATTCGAAGTTTCCAGATTGGTATAGATTGTTGTGTTTTTGTCAGATTCTGTTTTCTATGTGTTATTTGTTTATTGTGATGAATCTATGGGTAGTATCGGGGGGGGGGGTATGAACTATGGAAAAGTTGGAATACGGTAGATATTACACCAATATAAATAGAGAATGAGTTCACAACAGTACCCTAAAGTGGTGATTTTTTTATACTAACGGAGCTTATGAGATTTTCTGTTGAGTTTTGTGTTGTGGAGTTTTCAAGTTTTGGGTAAGGATTTGATGGACTATGAAATAAGGAGTGGCAAGAGCCTAAGCTTGGGTATGCCCAAGGCACCCCAAGTAAATATTCAAGGACAACCAAGAGCCTAAGCTCGGGGATGCCCCAGAAGGCATCCCCTCTTTCGTCTTCGTTTATCGGTAACTTTACTTAAGGCTATATTTTTATTCACCACATTGTATGTGTTTTGCTTGGAGCGTCTTGTATGATTTGAGTCTTTGCTTTTTAGTTTGCCACAATCATCCTTGCTGTACACACCTTTTGAGAGGAACACACATGAATCGTGATAATTAGAATACTCTATGTGCTTTACTTATATCTTTTGAGACAAGTAATATTGCTCTAGTGCTTCACTTATATCTTTGTAGAGCACGGCGGTGGCTTTATTTATAGAAATTATTGAACTCTCATGCTTCACTTATATTATTTTGAGACTCTTTTTAAACAACATGGTAATTTGCTTTGGTTATAAGTCCTAATATTACAGGCATCCAAGAGGGATATAATAAAAGCTTTCATATAAAGTGAATTGAATACTATGAGAAGTTTGATTCCTTATGATTGTTTTGAGATATAAAGATGGTGATATTAGAGTCATGCTAGTGAGTAATTGTGAATTGGAGAAATACTTGTGTTAAGGTTTGTGATTCCCGTAGCATGCACGTATGGTGGACCGTTTTGTAACGAAGTTGGAGCATGAGGTATTTATTGATTGTCTTCCTTATGAGTGGCGGTCGGGGACGAGCGATGGTCTTTTGCTACCAATCATAGTACCTTGTTTTGATGACTAATAGATTTTTGCAATAAGTATGTGAGTTCTTTATGACTAATGTTGAGTCCATGGATTATACACACTCTCACCCTTCCACCATTGCTAGCCTCTCTAGTATCGCGCAACTTTCGCCGGTACCATACACCCACCATGTACCTTCCTCAAAACAGCCATCATACCTACCTATTATGGCATTTCCATAGCCACTCTAAGATATATATTGCCATGCAACTTTCCACCGTTCCATTTATTATGACACGCTTCATCATTGTCATACTGCTTTGCATGATCTTGTAGTTGACATCGTATTTGTGGCAAAGCCACCTTTAATAATTCTTTCATACATGTCATTCTTGAGTCATCGCACATCCTGGTACACCGCCGGAGGCATTCATATAGAGTCATATTTTTGTTCTAAGTATCGAGTTGTAAGTAAATAGAAGTGTGATGATCATCATTATTAGAGGATTGTCCCATGTGAGGAAATAAAAGTAGGAGGCCAAAGAAGCCAAACAAAAAAATTGAGAGAAAAAGAGAGAAGGGGCAATGTTACTATCCTTTTTCCACACTTGTGCTTCAAAGTAGCACCATGATCTTCATGATAGAGAGCTTCCTATTTTGTCATTTTCATATACTAGTGGGAATTTTTCATTATAGAACTTGGCTTGTATATTCCAACGATGGGCTTCCTCAAATCGCCCTAGGTCTTCATGAGCAAGCAAGTTAGATGCACACCCACTTAGTTTTTCTTTTTGAGCTTTCATTAACTTATAGCTCTAGTGCATCCGTTGCATGGCAATCCCTACTCACTCACATTGTGATAGAGGCAAAGTTGTCCCGTCTTTCGATGAGATGGTGGCTATCGTTCTGGAGGAAGTCGACTTTGACGATCCGACTACGAACGTGCGAGGACGTCGCACCTTAGCAATCGCTAAACCAACTCCAAGAGGTTATTGACCACGCCGGAGCACGATCAACCTGACCATGAAGGTCTGTTTCCTGCAGGCAAACGAAGAACAAGCAAGAAACTAAGATTGCAATCTGGATATTGCGAATATAAGAGAAAAGTTTTATTGATCAAGGTGGGGTTCTGTGACGCCTTTGTCTGATCGTTGAACACAAACGAAGTACGCGAAGTTGCAGCTATGGCGAACTTTAATCTAAACAAAATCCAAAGTCCAAACGATGCCCTAAGGGCTGTATATATGGAGGAAGAGGGGGGAATTTCGTGGCCCTTGGTGGAGGGGTCCGAAATCAACCCTATCTCTTGTTTCACCACACATACGGACTCTATAAATAGCCTATACTTATGTATTTCAAAATTACATGGGCCTGGCCCAATAATAAGGTGACGCAACACCTAGAATAGCTTCGGGACGAAATTTATGAAGTGGCATCTTGTATATTTCGTCCAAGGCTTCATGCACCCATTATGGTGGCTTCAAAGTAATGAAATCATCACTTGTAACTCCGTTCTTGTTCCCCTTGCGCATGCCATCATCTCCATGCTTGTTCTTGCTCCAATGTTCATCCTTCTCCAAGCTAGGCCCTTCATTTGTAAGCAAAACAGATGTATCCAATTTAGGCAGCATCATATTCTCGTGAACATTAGAATCATTACCAAGAAACGAAAGTACCTGGTAATTTAGTTGGCGTGTGCGAGCTCTAGTAATTGGTCCAGTATGTATAGCAGCAGGGGCTGTGGGTGTAACAATGGTATTGATGTCCTCATCATCCTCCCCTTCTTGAAATGAAGTCGTCCTCGACGGAAGGTCATCTTCCTCACCCAAATACGGCTTCAAATCTGCAATGTTAAAAGTGGGACTAACCCCAAAATCTGTAGGCAGCTCAAGTTTATATGCATTATCATTTATTTTCTCCAACACCTTAAAGGGACCATCAGCACGTGGCATTAGCTTTGATTTGCGCAAATCAGGAAATCTATCCTGACGCAAATGTAACCAAACAAGATCTCCAGGTGCAAACACAACATATTTTCTACCCTTATCTCCAGCAAGTTTATATTTAGCATTCATACGCTCAATGTTTTCCTTAGTTAACTCATGCATTTTTAAAATCAATTCAGCGCGTTCTTTAGCATCAAAATTAACCTTCTCCGAAGATGGAAGAGGCAACAAATCAATAAGTGCACGAGGTAGGAAACCATACACAATTTCAAAAGGGCACATCTTAGTAGTAGAATGCAATGAACGATTATAAGCAAATTCAATATGAGGCAAGCATTCCTCCCACATTTTCTTATTATTCTTCAAAACATCCCTAAGCATAGTAGACAATGTTCTATTGACTACTTCAGTTTGTCCATCAGTTTGGGGGTGACAAGTAGTACTAAAAAGCAGTTTAGTCGCCAACTTAGCCCATAAACATCTCCAAAAGTGGCTAAGAAATTTAGTATCACGATCTGAAACAATAGTATTTGCCACACCATGCAAGCAAATAATTTCACGAAAGAACAAATCAGCAACATTAACAACATCATCGCTTTTATGACATGGTATAAAGTGTGCCATTTTTGAGAATCTATCCACGACAAGAAATATGCTATCCCTCCTCTTGTTTTTTCTAGGTAAACCTAAAACAAAGTCCATAGATATATCGTCCCAAGGAACACTAGGTACAGGCAAAGGCATATATAAACCATGAGGATTGAGTCGTGACTTAGCTTTTTGATATGTAGTCACGTGAGCAATAAAGCGCTCAACATCCGTCTCATCTTTGGCCAAAAGAAATGTGTAGCAAGTACATCCTCCGTCTTCTTCACGCCAAAGTGTCCCATTAGTCCTCCTCCATGCACCTCCTGCAACAACAAAAGACGAACGGAGCTAGCTGGAATGCATAGCTTGTTAGCACGGAACACAAATCCATCATTAACGACGAACTTGTTCCATGTTCTTCCTTCTTTACAATTCTGCAATACATCTTTAAAATCAGCATCATGCACATATTGATCTTTGAAGGTATCCAAACCAAATATTTTGAAGTCAAGTTGTGAAAGCATAATATAGCGACGAGACAATGCATCAGCAATAACATTTTGTTTACCCTTCTTGTGTTTAATGACATAAGGGAAAGTCTCAATGAATTCAACCCATTTAGCATGTCTACGATTCAGTTTAGCTTGACTTTTAATATGTTTCAAAGATTCATGATCAGAATGTATAACAAATTCTTTGGGCCATAAATAATGTTGCCATGTTTCTAAAGTCAGAACAAGAGCATATAATTCTTTATCATAAGTAGAATAATTCAGACTAGGCCCACTCAATTTTTCAGAAAAGTATGCAACATGTTTGCCATCTTGTAATAACACACCTCCTAATCCAATTCCACTAGCATCACATTCAAGCTCAAAAGTCTTATTAGAATCAGGAAGTTGGAGTAAAGGAGCATGTGTCAACTTATCTTTCAATACCATGAAGGCTTCTTCCTGTGCGGTACCCCAAACAAAAGGCACATCCTTCTTTGTAAGCTCATTGAGAGGTGCAACAATGGTGCTGAAATCTCTCACAAAACGCCTATAGAATCCAGCGAGGCCAAGAAAACTCCTCACTTGGGTGACCGTTTTGGGCTGCGGCCAACTCTCAATAGCTTCAATCTTGGATTTGTCAACTTCAATTCCCTGTGGAGTAACGACATAGCCAAGAAAAGATACTTGATCGGTGCAAAAGGTGCACTTCCCAAGGTTACCAAACAAACGTGCATCACGTAGAGCAATTAAAACATCACGTAAATGTTCCAAATGTTCTTCCAAAGATCTTCTATAAATCAATATGTCATCAAAGTAAACTACCACAAATCGTCCAATGAAAGCACGTAAAACTTCGTTCATTAATCTCATGAGAGTACTAGGTGCATTAGTTAACCCAAAAGGCATGACTAACCACTCATATAATCCAAACTTAGTTTTAAATGCTGTTTTCCATTCATCTCCCAATTTCATACGAATTTGATGGTATCCACTACGCAAATCAACTTTGGAGAATATTGTAGAGCCACTCAATTCATCAAGCATATCATCTAGCCTAGGAATAGGATGACGATAACGAATAGTAATATTATTAATGCCTCTGCAATCAACACACATACGTGATGTACCATCCTTTTTCGGCACTAGAATAATAGGAACAACACAAGGACTAAGGGATTCGCGTATATAACCTTTGTCGAGCAGCTCCTGTACTTGACGCATAATCTCTTTCGTCTCCTTTGGATTGGTACGGTATGGTGCACGGTTGGGTAATGATGCACCGGGAATTAAGTCAATCTGATGCTCAATCCCTCGAATGGGAGGTAATCCCGGTGGCACGTCTTGTGGAAAGGCGTCGGCGAACTCTGCAAAATGTTAGTGACAGCAGGAGGCAAAGAGGAAGGCACGTCCTCGAATGAAAATAACGCCTCTTTGCACACAAAAGCATAGCAAACAGATTTGCTGAAATCTAGCTCATCAATATCAGATTTAGTGGCAAGTAAAGATGCACTTTTCAATTTAATTTCAGAAGCAACACTAGATGGTTTACTATTAGGCTTCATTTGTTGCTCAAATTCTTTTGCCACAATCTGATTTTCACTTTTATTTTTCTCTGTTTTGCTTTATTAGCTCTATTAATATCATCTTTCAAAATGGAATCAGAGTCATAGGAAGCAAAGTAATATTTTATCCTTATGAACAAGAGTATCTTGATTGTTTCTACCATGGTGTCTGAAATTTTTATCAAATTGCCATGGTCGACCAAGTAATAAGTAACATGCTTGCATAGGTACCACATCACAATCAACATAATCCGCTTATGTAGAGATACTAAAATGCACACGAACAGTACGTGTTACCTTAACCTTGCCGCTGTTGTTGAACCATTGGATGTGGTAAGGATGTGAATGTGGTCTTGTGGTGAGAGATAGCATCTCCACCATCTCCATGCTAGCCAAGTTGTTGCAGCTCCCTCCCTCTATGATGACGCGCATAGAACGTTCCTTTACAATGCCCTTTGTATGGAACAAATTGTGCCTCTGATTTTGCTCGGCTTGTCTGACCTACACACTCAAAACACGTTGAGCAACTAAACATTCATACCTGTCAGCGTCTTCAGGAGCCATGTATTGCGTCTCATGATGAGAATCATCTCCACCATGTTCTTCATGTGTAATAAGAGCCAAAGTCTCCTCATCATAGTCACTAGCGGACTCATACCCACCATCCTTAGTAGCAACCATCACATGCTGAGATTTGCATTCTCTCGCATAATGACCTCTTCCCTTACAACTACGACAAAAAATATCACTTGTGTGCCCTGTTGATGCCATGGAAGAAGAAGAACTCTGTGGAGGCCCGGCAGGTGCGCTCTTGGCAGATGATGGTGGTTGTGCCTGCTTTCTTGTATCACGACTGGAGGTGGCACCTGATGGAGGTGCTGGTGCAGTTGAAGTAGAAGATGCACGCGGTGTCCATGATGAAGGTCGGCCTGCAGAAAAGTTAGTTCGCGCCAATGCTTGTCGATCCTGCACTTCACGTTCAGCTTTACAAGCAAGATGGAATAAACAAGTGATATTAGTATACTCCTTATACTCTAGAATGGTCTGAATCTCTCTATTTAATCCACCCATAAAACGTGCAAGCACAGTTTCATTCTCCTCAACAATACCACATCTAATCATGCAAGTTTGTAATTCCTGATAATATTCTTCTACAGAATATTTCCCTTGTCTTAAGCGCTGCAATTTTTGAAGCAATTCACGTTGATAATATGGTGGAACCCAATGAGTACGCATAGCAGTTTTCAAAGCAGCCCAAGTAGTTGGAATAGGATATAATCTACAATGTTCAGACCACCATACACATGCAAAACTAGTGAAAGCACAAACAGCAGCGGCAACCCGTCTCTCCTCAGGATATTGTAAACATGTAAATCGTTGTTCAGTTTCTAACTCCCAAGTAAGATATATATCAGGAACATATCTACCCTCAAATGATGGAATATTCAATTTCAGTTTAGGAAGATGGTCATGATCTCGTACCTGAGGGAGAGCCCTACCATTGTGATTATTTGCATGTGGACGACCTGGTGGTTGTGGTGCAGGTGGTTGCACGTAGTTCTGATTTTGATCAATCTCATCCTTGTACTCTCCCACATAATCATCCTCCTCCGCATCAGTAGCAGGAGCCACAGAAGTATCAACAGCAGCACCAACAGTTTGGCCAAATGCAAGAGGGACACGGCTTGCTCGGCGGAGGGCTGTTTCACGACGTGGAGGTAGTCGTTGTTGTTGTTGTTGTAGAGGTGCGTTAGGTGCAGCCGGCGGTGGTTGTGGAAAATGCGCGAGGAATTCATTAAACTTGCTATCAAGCTTTGTTTCGAACGTCTTCTCAATGCCATCTATCTTCTCCATGGCCTTGTCAAATCTGTTTAGCACATCTTGCACCTGTCCACTCATCATTTGCTGAAATTTATCATGTAGCTGTTTGTTCGTCAGGTTCTCCCAATCAGCCTCATCGGCTTGTGATCCTAACATGGTTAGCAGCAAATAGAAACACACAAGAATATGATCCTACAGACTACTAAGAAGTGGTGGTGGTGTATCACAAACCCGTCAAGCAAATCTCAAATTCTTACCTATTCTTACCCAGCAGCAGGTGGTGATCGGCAACTGTTGTAGTCAAAAAACTCTCAAAGCTTGGATAGAGCGATTACCAGGGAGAGTCAAACGCATGACGTAGATGTATGTGGAGCTGGGAAGGCTTATAATATGGTAGCAAAAAAATGTCAGCAATAATCAATTCAGATATGCAAAGTTGAATAAACGCTCAACGACGGTACTGTGCTGGTCCTAGGCTAGACTGTGCTAGAGACGCGAGCCTAGAACACTAACAAAATCACGACGCTGCACGGAAACAAGGGAGAAGCATACTCTGAATTTTTTTTCACATTTTTTTGCGCTCTCTCTCTCTCTTTTTTGCGCTCCTTTTTTTTCAAAAATCACTATAATGGCGAGTGTCTCAAAACTCTTCCCAAGTCAAGATAACAGGATAGGCACGAAATTTTTTTCGACCAAAATTTTTTTTGACTGCCCGGACTTAAAAACTGGAAACGGGTCAAAAAAACTTTCTATAACGACGACTGTCTCAATATGCTTAGAAACACCTAAAAATAGGATAGCCAGAATTTTTTTTGTCAAGTGCGTTTTTGGAAAATTTTGGGCCTAACGGAGGGTGGTTTCCAGACTCTTCTTTTTCCGAAACCTACTCGGGCAAGGAAACACGAACCGGAAATTAGATGGAACTCGAAAACAAACCTAATATGCAAGGAACAAGGATTAGTGGTGGATATATGGTGGTGGTATATGGCAGCGGTGGTGGTATATGGCAGCGGTGGTGGTAGCGGTGGTAGTATATGGATATGGATCGGTGGTGGTATATGGATACGGATTGTTGATGGTATATGGATACGGATTCAGAGCGGTGGTGGCGGCGTGACAACTTATGACCAAAACTCGAAACTCTAAAAGACTATACGCTAAGACCAGCAACTTGACGCGATGATGCAACAGCAAATTCAACAAAGCAAAATACTGAAAAGACTATGCAAAGGCTCAGACTGGTTTGGATAGGATGAACTAACCCTAATTTTTTTGGCTCTTTCTTGGACTATAGGTATGAAGAACAGACTCGATCTAAACTACGATAAATTGAAAAATCTCACCGAGCAACCTGGAAATCTGGTACCACTTGATAGAGGCAAAGGTGTCCCGTCTTTCGATGAGATGGTGGCTATCGTTTTGGAGGAAGTCGACTTTGACAATCCGACTACGAATGTGCGAGGACGTCGCGCCTTAGCAATCGCTAAACCAACTCCAAGAGGTTATTGCCACGCCGGAGCACGATCAACCTGACCACGAAGGTCTGTTTCCCGCAGGCAAACGAAGAACAAGCAAGAAACTAAGATTGCAATCTGGATATTGCGAATATAAGAGAAAAGTTTTATTGATCAAGGTGGGGTTCGGTGACGCCTTTGTCTGGTCGTTGAACACAAACGAAGTACGTGAAGTTGCAGCTATGGCGAACTTTAATCTAAACAAAACCCAAAGTCTAAACGATGCCCTAAGGGCTGTATATATGGAGGAAGAGGGGGGGGGAATTTCGTGGCCCTTGGTGGAGGGGTCCGAAATCAACCCTATCTCTTGTTTCACCACACATACGGACTCTAAAAATAGCATGTACTTATGTATTTCGAAATTACATGGGCCTGGCCTAGTAATAAGGTGACGCAGCACCTAGAATATTCTCGAGACGAAATTTATGAAGTGGCATCTTGTATATTTCGTCCAAGGCTTCATGCACCCATTATGGTGGCTTCAAAGTCGTGAAATCATCACTTGTAACTCCATTCTTGTTCCCCTTGCGCATGCCATCATGTCCATGCTTGTTCTTGCTCCAATGTTCATCCTTCTCCAAGCTAGGCCCTTCATTTGTAAGCAAAACAAATGTATCCAATTTAGGAAGCATCATATTCTCGTGAACATTAGAATCATTACCAAGAAACGAAAGTACCTGGTAATTTAGTTGGCATGCGCGAGGTCTAGTAATTGGTCCAATATGTATAGCAGCAGGGGCTGTGGGTGTAACAATGGTCTTGATGTCCTCATAACATTGATATCTATTTATGGGCATCTCCATAGCCCGTTGATGTGCCTAGTTGATGTGAGACTATCTCCCTCTTTTTTTCTTCTCCACAACCACCATATTCTATTCCACCTATAGTGCTATGTCCATGGCTCACGCTCATGTATTGCGTGAAAGTTGAAAATGTTTGAGAACCAAAAGTATGAAACAATAGCTTGGCTTGTCATCGGGGTTGTGCATGATTTGAATATTTTGTGTGATGAAGATGGAGCATAGCCAGACTATATGATTTTGTAGGGATAACTTTCTTTGGCCATGTTATTTTGAGAAGACATAATTGCCTTGTTAGTATGCTTGAATTATTATTGTTTCTATGTCAATATTAAACTTTTGTTTTGAATCTTATGGATCTGAACATTGATGCCACAATAATGAAAAATTACATGGATAAATATGTTAGGTAGCATTCCACATCAAAAATTCTGTTTTTATCATTTACCTACTCGAGGACGAGTAGGAATTAAGCTTGGGGATGCTTTGATGTAGGGTAGAACCCTAGAAGCCGATCTTTCACGTTTGGAGGGGAATCCTACCAAGAACACAAAGAATGCGAGAGGGGGAACGAGGGGAAAACACGAGAAAACACTCAACCAACAAGAATATAGTCACACATGCGCTAGATCATCGAGACACAAAGTGATACAAGATCTGAATCCAGCAAAGCATGATACATAGGGTAACCGATTCTTCTCCGAGAGGAGGTCTTGAAGAGGGTATTCTCCGAGAGGAGGTCTTGAATCCAAAGAGGACCTTCTCCAACGAGGTGTCGGTCCTTCGCGATGGAGTAGATCCGGATGGATGAGCAAGGCTCTATCTCAAAATATGAGCTATCACAATGCTAAGTCTAGAAGAGAGGTGGAGGAGTCATATATATAGGCCAAGGGGGCAAAGGGGTACATGGGCCTCAGCCCAACACGCGCACGCAGGCGGGGTCCGGATGATCCGGGCTCAGTTCGGATGATCCGGGAGATGGCCCAGATGAGTTGATGACACAGGCGGTGGCGGCGTTGGCCCGGATGTCCGGATGGTGTCCGGATGATCCGGGTGGTCATCCGGATGGTCCGACTTCGGGGTCCAGCTTTGGGTATCGTGGGGTGAGTTAGCCGGATCATCCGGACAGGGGTTTGGATCGTTCGGGCCCTCGTCCGGATCGTCCGGCTAGCCTAGGACTTGGCTGTTTTCCTCTCCGTCTTGCGTATGTCACACTCTTCCGATTCTCCTTGCTTCCTAGCTTCTCCATGGCTAACTCCTTGGTACATGAGTATGCAAAGCATATTCGTTTGAGGTAGTAGCCATGTCTCGTGTGATTCGAAAGGGAGTTGTGGGAGGAGTGATGTCACCTCGGTTTCGAGAGCTCTTGCACGTGCTCTTGTCATTGGTCCAAGTTGTGTTGTAGGAGATGTAGATGCGTCCATGGGGATGATCATGGGATGCTCCGCGTCACCCCCCCCCCACTTGGGAAAGATCTGACCTCGGATCGAAATCTTCATCACCATGGTATGGCGAGAGGTCTTTGACGTTGAAGATGTCACTCACGTTGTACTTGTCGCTCGGGAGGTCGATCTTGTAAGTGTTGTTGTTGTAGCGTGCTAGCACCTTGAAGGGTCCATCGGCTCGTGGTAGAAGTTTGGACTTGCGTTCTTTGGGGAAGCAGTCCTTGCAAAGGTGTAGCCACACGAGATCTCCAATTTTGAATATCATGGGTTGCTTGTTGATGTTGTGCTTGGTCGCGAGTCGTTGTACTTGGCGCTCGATGGTGTGCCTTGTATCTTTATGCATCTTCTTGATGTAGCTTGCTCGTGCACTCGCGTCCATGTTGGTGCGCTCTTGTAGTGGAAGAGGTAGAATGTCCAAAGGGGTCAACGGGTTGAAGCCGTAGACGACCTCGAAGGGGGACTTGCCGGTAGTCGAATGTCTTGCGCGGTTGTAGGCATACTCGGTGATGGGTAGACACTCCTCCCACTCCTTGATGTTCCTCTTGATCAACACGCGAAGTAGAGTGGAGAGTGTACGGTTCTTCACCTCCGTTTGGCCATCGGTTTGGGATGGTATGCCGAAGAGAACAAGATCTTGATTCCGAGCTTGGCGCATAGAGTTTTCCAAAAGTAACTCAAGAACTTGACATCGTGGTCCGAGACAATCGTCTTGGGCACTCCATGTAGATGCAAGATTTCCCTACAAAAGATATTGGCAATATGTGAAGCATCGTCTATCTTGTGGCATGTTATAAAATGAGCCATTTTAGAGAATCGATCAACAACGACAAACACGGAATCCTTTCCATTTTGAGTCCTAAGCAAACCAAGTACAAAGTTGTTGTAGGGTCAAACCCTAGGAAGGATCTTTTCACTCTTGGAGGGGGAAAAGGAGGAAAAACTCAAGAACACCAAGAACAAAATCTCTCAAACAAACCAAGCATCACATCCACTAGAGTGGCACACATAAGATCCACATGATTACAAGATCAATATAAGGAGAGTAGCACTTGGCAAAATTCTTCCCACTATGTGAGGTCTTGATGATCTTCTCCAAGAGGAGGCCTTGATAATCCTATGGATTCTTCCCAAGGTGGGGGCTTGAGCTCCTAAGAGGAGGGGATACAAGGAGCAAAGGCTCACAAATGTTTAGTCTAATATTTGCTAACCTTCCAAATGACCTAGGGGGTGCACTTATATAGTCTAGGGTGAAACAAGGCAAAAAGAGGGAGATACAAGTATGATGGCCTAGCGACCCTCTACGTGAGGGTGTTCAGGGAGGACACTCGCCGCGTGGGGTGCTACCCGGAGGATGGCAGCAATGACGATGGTGGCGACGGCGAGCTTGGCCTTGGCGACGCGCGCTCCTCCTCCGGCGACAACATCTCTTCCCGGGATGAGAGCTCGAGCAGTGGCGGCTACAACCGGCCCCCGCGTCGTCGTGCTTGGGTCGAGGACGCTGGTGGTCATCCCGCCGCGGCGCCCCGGTGAAGCTGGAGAGGAGCCCGGCGTGAAGCTGGGGACCGGCGAACTTGGACTCAAGGCCGGCGGTTCCAGGTCAACCACGGGAGAACTGGTGAAGCGACGGGCCACCTTGAGGCGCTTCTTGAGGATGCGGCGCTGGTGCCGAGCTCATGCGCCTTCGAGTCCTCTTTTTTGAGCCTTCCCTTTCTCCTGTAATTCGAAAAAAATGTACACCGCGGGGGCATGTAATGAACTATGGCAGTTATGCCCTTTATGCTATGCTTGCTAGCTTGATGTTGTGTTGTGATGTTTGCGTCCTGGATAGGCAAGGGTAGGATGACTTAGCTTGGTATGTGCGTAGCAGTTTTCTGCCTCGTGAGGACTTGGCCTCAGGTACATGATGGGTGTCGGATATCGGGTTCCGACAAAACCCTTAAGGTTTGAACTCTGGGTGCACACAAAGATCTTCTCCCTACCGAAACACGCCCCAAAACCTCACTGCGATTCTAAGCTAGCATGATGAACAACACAAGAGACACAAGATTTATACAGGTTCGGGCCACCGTTGTGGTGTAATACCCTACTCCTGTGTGTGGTTTGGTGGATTGCCTCTTGGGCTGATGATGAACAGTACAGAGGAAGAATAGCCTCGCGAGGGATGTTCTTGAGGTGGTGCGGTGTTCTACTTAGGAAGGATTCGACCAGGGTCCCCTTCATGATGTGGTGTCTATCTTTATTTATAGAGGCCCTGGTCCTCTTCCCAAATATTGAGCGGGAATGGAGCCAATAACGACCATTATGAAAGGGGACAACTACTACAAGCTATCCGGACTAAAGGTGGTCTTCAACTGCCAAAGGCTCTGGTGATGACGACGTCTTGGGCTCCACGATGACCTCCGTCCTGTCGTCCTACTGGTCTTGGTCTCATTGCATGAATATGGAAACCTTTGCTTGATGCCTCGGTACTTCGCGCCTGCGCTTGCCCCCTTTGCACTGAAGAGGAAACTAGGACACTGCACAGGCTGGTGCCCGCCTGGTCTTGATCGTAATGGCTTGCGTCATGAGCACCTCACAAGGTACCCCTTGCCTTGATCTCTCCGCCTCCTCGCGAGCCTGCCTGGTGAGGCCGCCCCTGAGGAGGCCTTGTGTCGTCCGCCCCGTGAGGCTTGGCCCCTCGCGAGGGTCTTGAACAGGTTGATGAAGGCGGGCGTGCACAGCCACGCTTGCGAGCCACGCCGAGGTCATAGCGAGCAAGTCTGGGGACCCCCGTTCCCAGAATGCTGATAGTAGCCCCCGGGCTGAAGGCGCGCTCGGACTTGGCTTAACAGCGAAGCCAAAGGGCAAGTGCGGAGCACCGTGGGCCCCAACAGCCCGCGGCCTTGGTCGCCGCATGGTGGTTGATTGGATGTGGGTGTCTCCGCTTCCCCACGCTGCCTCGGCAACTGCCTGATTTGACGAGTCCCAGCTACATGCAAAAAGAGTCATCATTACCTGTGCTCGTGGAGGCCGACGGTTGGCCTCCCTTGTGCTATAAATGTGGAGGGGCGAAAGCCCCCGTAGCACATCTCCCGTCGCCCTACCTTCTTCTTCTCCTTCCTCGGTCCGGTTGCTTGCAGCATCCCATGGCGCCCGTGAAGAGGTTCTCGGCCGCGGAAAAAGGGAAGGCTCGCCAGGAAGGGCCTGGCTCTCCTCCGCCCAACCACGGCCATGGTCGCCCCCGCAAGCATCCCACAACTCCCGCCGCGGCTCCTCGTGGTCGCGGTGGTGGCCCTTTGCGCGGTGGTGGCCGCCCGTTTCGAGGCAGCTCAGTCGCTGGAGGAAGGCGTGCCGTGGCTACGCAGCCTCCCTGGCCGCGCTTCCATTCGGCAGAGGTGCTGCCGGAGTTTGTTGTCTGGTCGGACAACCCGGCCAGCAACTGGCTCCGGCTCCCTCGCTTCTTCGCCGGTGAACTGCCGGCTGCTGGCCCTGGCGGGCTCTGGCTGCAGGCGGACGGCTGCTATAGCAGGGCCTCCTGGGTCGCGCCGGAGATCTCCGTCGCCGGGAACGTGGCCCTGGCCTGGGGTTGGCAGACATTTGCCCGTGTGCGTGGCCTGGGCCGGCGGTGCACCCTCCACTTCAAGTATGACGGTGATGCGACCCTCTACGTGAGGGTGTTCGGAGAAGATGGCCGCCGTGCTGGGTGCTGCCCTGAAGATGATGACGGCGACGAGGTGCTCGGCCTTGGCGACGGCCGTGACAAGGGCGAAGGCGAACCCGCTCCCGGCGGCGGCTGCAGCGGCTCCTCCTCCGGCCACAGCTCCTCCAGCGGTGGCTGCGATCAGCCACCACGCCGCCGCGCCCGCTTTGAGGGTGGTAGCGGGTCGTGTCATCGCCGTGCCCCGGTGAAGCGCGAGGCGGAGTCTGATTGAGCTTGGTAGGACGAGGCGGATCCCTCCTCGCGAGCTGTCGCAAGGCGCGTGCCGTTTTTATTTTGTTTTTCTCCTTTTCCTGCACTGAGAGAGAGAGAAGTATGGAGCCTCGTGGGGGCGTGCAACAGACTATGATCCCTAGTTATCGTGCTACATTCATCGTCCCTATGCTGTGTTATGGTGTTGTGATTATGTGCCTGCTCATAGGAACAACTTAGCTTGGGATGTTTGCAGTGGTTTTCACCTCGCGAGGTACCCGCTCGAGGCCTTGCCGGGCGCCTTAAGATCTGCAAAGATCAGTTGGGAGAATAGTTTCCGAACCTTGGTCGTGAGGGTTGCTGGCTTAGACCCGGCGCTTTGTGTCGTGATGCCCGAGGGGCATGGACCGGGAGGGGTGCTCGTGCAGTGAACTTGAACGAGGGAGCCTCATGAAAAGCAGGCGAGAAAGGGCTCACGAGGGTGCCCGCGCAGCCCCCTCATGAGGCCTGTGTGAGAGAGAGAGGGAGCCAGACAAAAGCCAAAAACAGAGAACGGGGGGAGAGGATGGCAAACAACACTAGAAGCGACTTCAAATAAAGGTTCAAATAGGGGAGAACAAGCCAACTGCAGAAAGCAAATGAAAAGCCGCGTCCGGCACCTAGTCTAGTCTTCGACGTCTTCTCACTAGCGCGGAGCTAAGTGCTGCCACTGGGCATGGGCGGGAGCCCCCGAGGCCCAAGGGCGGCACTCCGGAGACTCCGGGGCGTGTACATCCCCAACTCATTATTACGTGAGAGTGTCACGGGCGGCGAGCTTCACAAGCACTGGGCATTCTTCACAGGCATCGGGCCTTTCTTGGGACGGCGAGCTTCACAGGCACTGGGCCTTGTTCACAGGCACCGGGCCTTTCGTGGGGCGGCGAGCTTCACAGGCACCGGGCCTTCTTCATAGGCACTAGGCTTCTTCAAGGGTAGAACTTTCGGGGGTGCTGAATGTTCCAAGCATTTGGAATTGGCACCCCCTCCTGAGTCTCCAGGCGCGCAGCGCCAGGACTAGAAACATGAACAACCTTGAACGGGCCCTCCCACATGGGTGAGCGCTTGTGCAGCCCTTCCCTGGAGAGCACCCGCCTGAGCACGAGGTCACCTACCTCGAGAGTCCTGGGGCAGATGTTGCAGCAATGATACCGCCCTTGGCCTTTCTTTGGTATCTTCTTTGCTCGTAATCTTGACTTCTCGACGGTGCTCCTCCCCAAGCACGAGGCCCATCCCCCGCATGGCGTCCTGTTGCGCTTCATCAAACACTAGGATCCGTGTGGAGCGACGCCTGACCTCATGAGGGAGGAACACCTCTTCTCTGTAGACGAGGAAGAACGGGGTCTCGCCAGTCGACTTGGTGGCGGTAGTGCGGATGGACCACAACACGGACTGGAGCTCATCATACCAGCCCCTGCCGCAGGCCTCCAGCTTCTTCTTGAAGGTCCTGGTTTTGAGGCCTTTCTGGACCTCTGCATTGGCGCGTTCGGCCTGGCCGTTACTCCGGGGGTGTGCCACCGAAGCGTAGCATATTTGCGTTCCAAGGTTAGCACAATATGTTTTGAAGAGATTGCTGGTGAACTGCGAACCGTTGTAGGTATGATGCGATTAGGAACCCCGAATCGGCTCACGAGGCCCTTGATGAACTTGACTGCAGAACCCGCTGGGATGGTGCGGACGGCTTCCACCTCCACCCACTTGGTGAACTTGTCGATGGCGACGTAAAAGTAGCGGTAGCCCCCAGGCGCTCGAGGGAATAGGCCCAAGATATCCAGCCCCCAGAACGCCAATTGCCATGAGAGTGGGATGGTCTGCAGGCCCTGAGCTGGATGATGGATCTGCTTGGCATGGAATTGGCAGGCTTCGCAGGCCTTCACCAGCTCGATTGCATCGTTGAGTGCCGTAGGCCAGTAGAATCTGCTGCGAAACGCCTTGCCGACGAGGGTCCGCGACGACGAGTGATGTCCGCAATCTCCACCGTGTATGTCAGCCAGCAACTTCTTCCCCTGTTCCCTGGAGGTACAACGCAGGGAAACATCATTTGGCCGCTTTCGGTAGAGCTCTCCATCTTGGATGCAGTAGGCCATGGCCTACAGGGCCACGCGTTCCGTGTCCTCCTCTTTCTCTGGTAGTGTCCCTTGCATTAGATAGTCCTTGAATTCCGTGGCCCAGCATCCCTTCTGAGGCTCCAGCGCCAGGAGTAAGCGTGCTCCCGAGGTTGGGCCATAGGCCGGGGCTCCTCCGGTAGGTGGTTGAGGGAGTTCCTCCCGAGGCTATGCTGTGTTCGACAGTGACGGCGCTGCCGATGGCTTGAAGACCCGTTCCTCGGAAACACCAGGCTCCTGAGGCAGCTGCCTGGATGCCCTCCTGGCGATGTCATCAGCCTCTTGGTTGGTGCCGCGGGGCACATGCTGCAACTCCAGCCCCCAAAACTGCTTTTCCATCCTGCGCACCTCCACAAGATACGCTTCCATGTGCTCGTCCTTTGGCTTGTACACCTTTTTGGAGTAGTTGACAAGGAGCTGTGAATCACCCTTGATAATGAGGCGCTTCACCCCTAGTGTTGCTGTAGCTTTCAAGCCTGCTATTAGGCCCTCGTATTCTGCTATGTTGTTGGAGACCTTCTCGCCATGCTGGAAACAGAGTTGCACGGCATAATAGAGCTTGTCCTGAGTGGGGGATATGAGCACTGCACCAGCCCCCGCGCCGTGCCGCGAGAATGCTCTGTCGAAGTACATGACCCAGCCATCCGGTGCCTCACTTCCTGGGGAAAGTGACCGATCCTCGCCTGCTTCGAGCGCTGGCGCCTTTGTCTATTCTACCACAAAATCTACAAGTGCGGCTTCCTTGATGACCCTGGTTGTGCTGAATTCCAACTGAAACGCTTGCAACTCGATGTTCCATTCGGCGACCCTTCCATCTGAGTTGGGACTCCTGAGTACCCTTTCCAATGGGTAGGCCGCGACGACCTTGATGGGGTGACCTTGAAAGTAGTGCTGCAGCTTTCGCGAGGTCACCAACAGCGAGCAAAGCCACGAGGCATGGGGTATCGTGCCCTTGCATCCCCTGACACCGTCTTGTGAAATACACGGATGCTTGACAAGGGTGGGTGTGCTGACGAGGTCCGTGCCCTCCGGAGGGTTAGGCGCCTCCTGAGATGACGGAGCCCCAGCACCTGGCTGCTTGGTGAGGCCTCTTCAGCCCCAGGGGCATCTTCCTGTCGAGGCTAGTCTCCATCTGCCGAGACTGTGGTCTTCGTGAGGCCTTCCTGGTCTTGTGCTACCGTGGCCGGTCGTGATGCAGCCTTGATCTGGCGCTCTTCCCGAACCGCCACTAGGGCTGCACTAGCGGAGTAGGGTGTGGCGGTGAGGTAGAGCACCAGGGGCTCGAGAGGGCGCGGTGCCACCATCACAGGAGGGCTGGTCAGGTACTTCTTGAGGTCTTGAAACGCTTGGTCAGCCTCCTGTGTCCATTCGAACGGGCCCTTCTTCTTCATTAGCTTGAAGAAAGGCAAGGCGCGCTCCCCCAACTTGGAGATGAAGCGTCCTAACGCAGTTACGCGTCCGGTGAGCTTCTGCATTTCCCTGAGGGTTTGTGGTGGACTCATGTCTTCGATTGCCTTGACCTTCTCCGGGTTGGCCTCGATCCCCCTGTGGGACACGAGGAAGCCCAGAAGCTTGCCAGAAGGGACGCCAAACACACACTTCTCCGGGTTGAGTCGCAGGTCCACCTCGCGGAGGCTCGCGAAGGTTTCTTCAGGTCTTGGATCAGGGTCCTTGCCTCCCGAGATTTCACCACAATGTCGTCGATCTAAGCCTCGGCGTTTTTCCTGAGCTGTCGGCCTAAGGCGATGTGCATCAGCTGCTGGAAGGTTGCGCCTGCGTTGCGCAACCCGAACGGCATGCAAGTGTAGCAGTATACTCCACATGGGGTCAAGAAGGCCATCTTATCCACTCTTCTACCTCCATCTTGATTTGGTGGTAGCCCGAAAACGCATCCAAGAAGCACAACAGGTCGTACTCGGCGGTGGAGTCGACAATTTAGTCGATGTGAGGGAGTGGGAGTGGATCTTGGGGGCAGACCTTGTTGAGGTTGGTGAAGTCGACACACATGCACTCCCTTCCTCCCTTTTTCGGCACAACAACAAGGTTTGCCAGCCATTCGGGGTAGCGAACCTCGCGAATAACACCTGCCACCTCCAGCTTGCGGGTTTCTTGGATGATGAAGGCCTGCTTCTCGGTAGACTGCCGCCTGGCTTTCTGCTTCACGGGGTGCAAATTGGGGCACACATTCAGGTGATGCTCAATCACCTGCCTTGGGACCCCTGCTAGCTGCTTGGGTTCCCACACGAACACCTCCTTGTTCGAGCGCAGGAACTTCACCAATGCCTCCTCTTGGTTGGGGTCGAGATTGGCACTTATGGTGAAGGTGGCGCCTGTGGACCCGTCCTCCTCAACGCGTACCTGCTTGGTTTCCGCCTTGTCCTGGGTGAACAACTGCTTCTTCTTGGTCGGCGCAGACCCCTTGGCCTTGGAGGTGTCTGCGCTGGCAAGCTGCACTGCTGCCGCTATCTTGAGGGAGAGTTTGAGCGCTAGCAGAGCATCCTTGGTATCCCCAGCTACGGTAAGGACGCCGCTGCTCCCGGGCATCTGCATGAGGTTGTAGTCCGGATGGGTCGCCACCATGAACTGAACCAAGGCAGGGTACCCGAGGATGGCGTTGTACGGGAGGCCGATGTGGGCGATGTCGAAGTTGACCAGCTCCATGCGGAAGTTTTCGTGGGTGCCGAAGGTCACAGGAAGGCAGATCTGCCCCAGGGAGCTGGAGGAGCCGCCTCCGACGCCCAAAAAGGGCTTGCTGGGTCGGAGCCGTCCCAGCGGTACATGGAGGAGGCTGAAGGCCTCCACCGAGATCACGTTGAGGCCGGCGCCGCCGTCGATGAGGGTCATGGTGATGGCTACCTGGCAGATGGTGGGCGTGCAAAGCATTGGGAGCGCACCCAAGCAGGCGGTGTTGACAGGGTGATCGTCCGAGTTGAAGGTCAGGTCGGCCTTGGGTGCCGCCCAACCCGGAGGAGCTCCCTGCCGCGTGAGGGCGATGCCGATCTAGTGGAAGAACGGCTTGACGTGGCGGCCCAAGGGTGGCGCCAGTGAGCCGCCTAGGAGAGCTGCGACAGTCGGGGGCGCCGGCGCAGCGTAGTGGGTGAGGAAGAGGTTGCGCAGCTCCTCCCAGGAGGCCACAGAAGATGTTGGCAGGTGGAGCAGCCAAACGCGTGGGACGCCGGTGAGGGTCATTGGAAACCAGTTGGCCATGACCTTGTCGTCGTCTCCGGCCTTGAGGACGGCCTGCTCGTATGCCAACAGGAAAGCCAGCGGATCCGTGACGCCGTTGTCGCATGGCGGCATCTTTGGCTTGAACTTGTGCGGCCATTGCACCTGCCGCAAGGCGGGGGCCAAGGCTCGGAGCCCCCTGGCCCCAGCGCTGGCATCGGCCGCCGGAGCCGGAGGAGTGTTGTCCGCCATGAGGGCAAAGCGTGGTGTTGGTGGAGAGCGAGCCGACAGAAGGGAGAGCTCCGGCTCACCCCTACCTGGCGCGCCAAATGTCGGATATCGGGTTCCGGCAAAACCCTTAAGGTTCGAACTCTGGGGTGCGCACGAAGATCTTCTCCCTACTGAAACACGCCCCAAAACCTCGTCGCGATTCTAAGCTAGCATGATAAACAACACAAGAGACACAAGATTTATACAGGTTCGGGCCACCGTTGTGGTGTAATACCCTACTCCTATGTGTGGTGTGGTGGATTGCCTCTGGGGCTGATGATGAACAGTACATAGGAAGAACAGCCTCGCGAGGGATGTTCTTGAGCTGGTGCGGTTCGGGGTCCCCTTCCTACTGTGGTGGCTTTCTCTATTTATAGAGGCCCTAGTCCTCTTCCCAAATATTGAGCGGGAAGGGAGCCAACAACGGCCATTTTGAAAGGGGACAACCACTACAAGCTATCCTGACTAAAGGTGGTCTTGGACTGCCAAAGACTCTGGTGATGACACCGTCTTGGGCTCCACGGTGACCCCCGTCCTGCCGTCCTGCTGGTCTTGGTCTCACTGCACAAATATGGAAACCTTTGCTTGATGCCTCGGTACTCCGCGCCTGCGCTTGCCCGCTTTGCACCGAAGAGGAAACGAGGACACTGCGCAGGCTGGCGCCCGCCTAGTCTTGCCCGTCATGGCTTGCGTCATGAGCACCTCGCGAGGTACCCCTTGCCTTGATCTCTCCGCCTCCTCGCGAGCCTGCCTGGTGAAGCCGCCCCTAAGGAGACCTTGTGTCATCCGCCCGACGAGGCTTGGCCCCTCGCGAGGGTCTTGAACTTGGGTTGATGAAGGCAGGCGTCTTGGGCCTGTTGGCGAAGCCACGCTGCAGCCCTTGAGCGAGCAAGTCTGGGACCCCGTTCCCGAGAATCGCCGACAATGGGGCCCCCTTCCCGGGGGGCCATGGGGTCTCAAGAACTACCGCGGAGCCGCCGCGGGGCTGCTCTCAAAAGAAAATGAAAAGACTGACGAGCGGCTCACTCCTTTCGTGAGCCCCCTGCCATAGATTAGCTCGAACTTGACGCAACACGTCGCGCTGCCCGGGGGGACGGACATGAGGGGTGCTAGTGCCCATGAGCTTGATCAAGGGCTATTCGCGAGGATGAAGCCGAAACACCAGGATTTGGCGCGGTGCGTGCGCACGCAGGCAGGCCTGACGCGCACACACATACCTAGCCCCACGCGCGAGGCACACGAGAAGAAGTGATGGGTGACTGCCACCTCTCTCATGCCCTTAGGCCAAAAACAACTCAGGAGAAGGAAACAACTCGAGGAACCAGAGTTCGAAAATACCAAAGCCATTGAAATGTTATTAAAAACTGCAAGCAACATTGGAAAGCAAATGAACAAACACGTCCGGCACCTAATCTAGTCTTCTCACCAGCGTGGACCTAAGTGCTGCCACTAAGACGTGGGAAGGAGCCCCCATGAGGCCCCAAGGCGACTCTCGGGAGACTCTGGGGTGTGTACCACCCCACTCATTATTACGTCAGTGTCACGAGCAATGACCTTCACATGCCGTAGCCTTGCTTCACAGGCCGGAGCCTTTCTTCAGGGGTAGAACTTCCGGAGGTGCTGGATGTTCCAGGTGTTCTGGATGGGGACCCCGTCGAGTGTCTCTAGGCACGTGGCGCCAGGCCTGGAGACACGGGCAATCCTAAACGGGCCCTCCCACATGGTAAAGAGCTTGTGCAGCCCCTCCCTGGAGAGCACCTGCCTCAGGATGAGGTCGTCCACCTCTAACGTCCTGGAGCGAACGCTGCGGCAGTGGTACCGCCGCAGCGCCTGCTGGTACCTCGCCGCTCGGAGCGAGGCTTGACGGCGGCGTTCCTCCCCCAGCATGAGGTCCATCCCTCGCGTGGCGTCCTGTCGCGCCTCGTCGAACGCCAGGACCCGCATGGAGCGATGCTTGACCTCGTGAGGGAGAACCGCTTCATCTCCGTAGACGAGGAAGAATGGTTCTCCCATTGGCTTGGTTGTGGTGGTGCGGATGGACCACGCCACGGACTGTAGCTCGTCGAGCCAGCCCCTGCCGGAGGCCACGAGCTTCTTCTTGAAGGTCCTGGTATTGATCCCCCTCAGGACTTCTGCGTTGGCCCACTCGGCCTGGCCGTTGCTCCGTGGGTGTGCTTTTAAGGCATAGCAGATCTGCATTCCAAGGTTAGCACAGTATGTTTTGAAAACGTTGTTGGTGAACTGCGAGCGGTTGACGGTGATGATGCGGTTGGGAACCCCAAACTGGCTCACGATTCCCTTGATGAACTTGACGACCGATCCAGCTGGGATAGTGCGTACGGCTTCCACCTCCGCCCACTTGGTGAACTTGTCGATGGCGACGTAGAGGTATGGGTAGCCCCCTGGCGCCCGAGGGAACGACCCCAAGATGTCCAGCCCCCAGACCGCGAACGGCCACGTGAGCAGGATTATCTGAAGGCCCTGCGCGGGCTGGTGGATCTGTTTGGCGTGAAACTGGCACGCTTCACAAGAGCGCACAAGTTCTGCAGCATCGTTGAGCGCGGTGGGCCAGTAGAAGCCGCTATGGAACGCCTTTCCCACCAGAGTGCGTGATGAGGAATGATGCCCGTAGTCCCCACCATGTATGTCCGCCAGCAGCTCAAGCCCCTGCTCCCTGGAAATGCACCGCAACGAAACGTCATTGGGCCTCTTGCGATATAACTCACCATCTTCGATGCAGTATGCGGTGGCCTGACAGGCCACGCGCTCGGCGTCCTCCTCCTTCTTTGGCAGGGTCCCTTGAAATAGGTATGCCCTGAAGTCTTCGGTCCAGCACCCCTCCTGAGGCTCGAGGGCAAGCAGCAGGAGGGTTCCTGAAGGGTGACCACAGGTTGGGGCGCCCGTCTCGGGTGCCCGTGGCATGTCCTCCTGAGGAGGTGCTGGAGTCGTGGCGTGGGGGTCGCAGATGGCATGAAAAGCCGCTCCTCAAACACTCCCGGCTCCTAAGGGAGCCTATGGGAAGCTCTCTTGGCGATGTCGTCTGCTTTCTTGTTCGTTCCGCATGGCACGTGCTGCAGCTCCATGCCCATGAACCGCTTCCCCATCTTGCGCACCTCCTCTAGGTACGCCTCCATGTGCTCGTCCTTAGGCGTGTACTCCTAGTTGGAGAAGTTGACGAGAAGCTGAGAGTCGCCCTTGATGGTGAGGCGCTTCACTCCCAGCGCTGCCGCGACCCTAAGTCCTGCGAGCAAGCCTTCAAATTCTGCGATGTTGTTGGAGACCTTCTGATGTAGGGCGGAACCCTAGGGGCCGATCTTTCACGTTTGGAGAGGATCCCTACGAGGAACACGAAGAACGTGCAAAAGAACATGAGGGAAATCACAGGGGAAAACAAGAGAAACACTCAACCAACACGAATATGGTCACACATGTGCTAGATCCAAGGAACACAAAGAGATTCACGGTCCAAATCCAACAAAGAATGATACAAGTGGCGGTAGCTCATCTCCAAGAGGAGGTCTTGAATCCACGAGGGATCTCCCCGCAAAGGGGTCTTGAATCCATGGTGGATCTTCTCCGAAGAGCCGCGGTCTCTCATGAGGAGGAGATCCGTATGGATGAGCAAAGCTCTATCTCAACTGAGCTAATCCTTTGCTAACCCTCTCTAGGAGGAGGAGGAGGAGGTCTATTTATAGTCTAAGTGCAAAAGAGGGGCGAAGTGAAGGGGTACATGGGCCTCAGCCCGCAACTGGACACAGCCAGGGGTTGGACGTCCGTAAGGTGTCGGTCGTCCGGAGGCTCGCGGAGGTCTGGAGATTCTTGGATGTCCGTAATTTTGGTTCTGTAGTCGCTGGCACGGTCGTCCGGAGGGGGCCGGCCGTCCGGAGCCTGGGAGTCGTCGGACGTCCGGTCCTGGTCGGATGTCCGGCCGCTGTAGCTTCTGCTGGCCTGTCTTCCTGGGGCTGTAGCGACCTCCAAGGGTCGAACGTCCGGGCTGGTCCGGTCGTCCAGATCCTGTAGCTTCCGAAGCAGCTCTTCTTCTTGATCCTTGTACTTGGCGTCCTCGCTAGCTCTTCTGTTGGTTGTGGTGGCTCCGTGGCTTTCCTCTAAGTACCTGATCATGCATAGCACACACGTTGGAGGTAGTAGCCATGTCTCACATGCAGAAAGTTAAGGTTCGGAGAGGAGCGAGTTCACCTTGTGTCCAATGGCGTTTGTTCGAGGTCTCGTCATATGTCCTCTTGGGGTTTGGAGAGTAGTCGGAGTGTACATGGGGATGAACGTGGGATGCTCCGCATCATCTCCCCCCCTTGGGAAAGATCCGACTTCGGATCGTGATCCTCATCACCATGGAAACGGTTGTCGTGGAAGGACTTGTAGTTGGACGATGTTGAAGACATGGCGCAATCCAAGTACTCCAAGGTGTCTCCGGTATGTGGTACCTGCAAAATGAGCAAACACAAGCGACACTCGGAAATACAATGGTTAGCGCACACAAAGTGTCCATCATGTAAGAATGAGTCCATGCGGCAAGATAGTTAGATGCAAGGCACAAAATGCTTATCCAAAAGATGTAGAATGAGACGTAAAGCATTCATGTGAGCAAATTCATTCAAGGCATGCACAAAGGTGTTGTGAATATGATGAATGCGACCATTGTGAAAAATGATGTCATAATGGGATGGTGCATCAAAAGCATGAACATGGCAATGGATTCTCAATATGTGTGTGTTATCATGCAATTGATGGTGGCCAATATGATCATGATGTATGAATATGCCATCAAGGTAGATCATAACAAATTTGCTAAGGAAATGGGCAAGCTCATATATCATGGATGACATGAGAATACAAGATGCAACAAGGCAATCATAATGTGAGTTAATCCATGCATGGGGTGCAAACTTGTGGTGAGTATGATATGTCCATCGAGCATGACATGAGGAAGCACAATTAACAAATAGGGAGGTTGTCGGTGTCAAAACCGGCGGATCTCGGGTAGGGGTCCCGAACTGTGCGTCTAGGCGGATGGTAACAAGAGACGAGGGACACAATGTTTTACCGAGTTGGGCCCTCTCGATGGAGGTAAAACCCTACGTCTGCTTGATTAATATTGATGATATGGGTAGTACAAGAGTAGATCTACCACGAGATCAAGGAGGCTAAACCCTAGAAGCTAGCCTATGGTATGATTGTTGAGATGTATCTTAGTCCTCTGGACTAAGGCCCTCCGATTTATATAGACACCGGGAGGCTAGGGTTACCTGAGTCGGTTACAATGGTAGGAGATCTACATATCCGTATTGCCAAGCTTGCCTTCCACGCCAAGGAAAGTACCTTCCGGACACGAGCGGAGTCTTCAATCTTGTATCTTCGTAGTCTTGGAGTCCGGCGGATATTGATAGTCGGCTGTGCGGACACCCCTAGTCAGGACTCCCTCAGTAGCCCCTGAACCAGTCTTCAATGACGATAAGTCCGGCGTGCATAATGTTCGGTATTGCAAGGCGGGTTCCTCCCTTGAATAATCCGGAGAAGATAATGAACACCAGGATAGTGTCCGGCTCTGCAAAATAAATTCCACATTCCACCGTAGAGAGAGAAATAAATATACACTTAGCTCAATCTGCTGACGTATTATGCGGTGTGATATCACACCGCAGCCAAGCCCTCGTTTGAATCGTTTTTTACTATTCCACCTCAGCACGTTTAGCGAAGCGGTTTCCTTGGCACGTCTTATCGAAGCAGAGATCGTGTTCCCCTTATTCCGGGATACTCATCAATACGTGTGTGGGTAACCCAACCGTTCCCGTCGCCACGCCTCCTCTATCGAAGGGGAATCTCAAACGGTCACGGAGATGGCCCTTGGTATTTCTTCCCCTTTATAAGGGGACCAAGGCCTATCCTTGTTCTTTAATCTCGCATCGAATCTTTCCTCCGCTCCCAGTTCCAACACCCAGAGCTTCAGATTCGAGCGCTTCGGATTCTCAACCATGTCGGCTCCGACCTCCGGGGCGGTGGATGCCCTCCTCATCACGGAGGAGGACATCTGAAGTTGCGTGAGGCCAAGTACCTAGCCTACGAGGCCAGACAGTTGCCTGCCCAAGGGCAGGCTGTGCCAGCCCCCGAGCCCGGAGAATACGTCGTTTTCGTATCCCACCTCCGCCGGGGTTTAGGCTTCCAGACGGACCCCTTCGTGAGAGGGCTCATGTTCTACTACGGGCTGGACTTTCACGATTTGGCTTCGAGTCTATCCTCCATATTTCCGCATTCATCATAAATCGTGAAGCGTTTCTCGCGTCATCCCCACTTCGCCTATGGCTGAAAACCTTCAAGGTGGAGCCGAAGATGATTAGGGGCGTCGGTAGTCTTGGCGAGGCGACCATAAGCAAGAAGGTCGCCTCGTGGCTCAAGGTTCCTTCAAGAGGAACTTGGATCGTGGCAGCAGGAGTGGTTCTACATCACTGCTCCAAGGGGCAGCAAGCAAAAGCCGCCGCCCTCCTTCCGCCCGGGTCCTCCACGCCAACTGATGTCATGGGTCAACCAGGGGCTCAATTGGGGGCCGTCCAAAGACGTGCCCTCACTGCAGGGCCGGATTCGAGACCTCCAAGCAAGGGAGATCGACCTGGTCAAGGTGATGCAGGTCATGCTAATCAGGCACCTCCTGCCCTGCAAACACCGTCCTCTCCGTTTGTGGGAGTTCAATCCGGAGGGACCTCGGATTCTCCAACACTTCATGGGTGCGACACCCGTGGAGATGTACAAGTTGTTCTTCGGACCGCAGGTGGCGTGTCCGGATTCAGCCGAGGATGCGGGTCTAAGCCGCAATTGCCCGGATACTCAAGTAAGTAGCTCAGAGTCCGAACATTCTGTTTATGTGCCTTTCTAGAGTTCGCATCCCGACCCTTTGTTCTTTAAAGGAATGGGTGGCGCGATCAAGGCTGATAAGGTGTCCGGCCCCCCTCCCAGAGACCGCACTGGAGCCCGTGCTGGTCAGAATGTTGGAGGTTGCGCCCATAGAAGGGGGCAGCGGGGAAAATAGAGGAGCTAACGTTCCGCCCAGAGGGGCGACTGAAGAGGAGGGGACCGAGAACCCCTCCCTTCAGAGGGAGAAGAGGACCGCCTCCGAAGATCCGGAGGTCAAAGCCCCTAAGCGTGGGAAGAAATCCTCACCGGGGGGTCCGGCGTCCGGAGAGAATCCGGACGCACAATCATCGCCGAAGGACCAGCCCTCCAACAAGCCGTGAGTATGAAAGAGGGAATTAATCAATAAGGAAATACCTTCATTCGTGCTTCCGTAGGTAACCGAAGTATTTATATCGCATTCGGATCTGCAGCCTTCTCGAGATGAGTTCATCTTTGGGGACCTTCTTAGGAGATGATGGAAGCGTCGCCTCCATCCATGGCGCCGCTAGATGAGGCGGCGAACCGAAGTGTAAATCACGGAGGGCGCCCCGAGTCCGGAGGGGCCAGAGAGTTCGGCACCCACCAGAGTCCAGCCGGGAGGACTGAAGAGTCTGCTTGAGAGGGTGTCCATTTCGGAAGATCACCGCGCGTTAATGCATATGGTCTTTGGAAGGATTTCGTCCGCTGAAAGCGGATTATGTAATGCCGCCATGAGCTTCTTGGCGGGATTTGAGGTATCTGAAAATAGCACACCCTTTGTCTTTTAACAGTTTTGCATATAAAAATGCATACTGTATAGATAGTAGCCCACGAGACTCGGTAGGTTGTCGGAAGCGACAGCGCATCGAGGATCAAAATCTCAAAATCTCAAGTAATGAATATCGCCGTCCGACATGGTGGCGGATAGTCGAGGCTAGCGGACTAATGAGTTTGCCGAATTAAGTCGGCAACTTGGCGTGGCGGATCTTGACATCGCACTTGTCAACCGCGACTTGACGAGTCGCAAGGTAAATAAATTCTCCATGATTGCTTTATTTAAAGGGGTGAAGCCCTCCTCGATAAATTGTATGCTATTATGCGAGATGGTGCTGCTGCTTTGTGGAGGGCCTTGGGCCAAACTTGCTCAAGCTAAGGAGCAAGCCGAAGGAGTGATGCGGCTGCCTCAAGGCAGCCAAGAGTTGAAAGCCGAGAAGGCCGCTGTGCCAAAGCAGAGGCGGAGGTGGCGAATTAGCCATGAAGATAAAGGATTCGCCGACCGCTATGAGGCTCTTGAAAAAGGCGTCTATCGAGGCGGGAAGACCTAAAGAAGGCCACCGCGAAGCCAAGGATGCCCGCTCTGCGATGCGGGCTATGAAGGAAGCTGCGCCCGGCGGAGAGATCATGGGCGGCAAGCCTATTCGCTGCGTCGCCGGTTTATGGATGCCAAGTATGCTCGATTTGAGCGGCTATGGAGTCGGAAGATCCTTATATGGATTTGGCTGCAAGTGCGGCTGATGCCGTTGAGCACTTCCGGAGCCAGGAGGATCACGAGACGGAAGAGTTATATTGGTCTCAATTCCACAGTCCGGATCGCTCACTTCCATTGACAGACCGGGTGGCCGAATGGGCCGAGTTAAATAGATTGTCCGGACTTGCCATGACCGACATCGTGGCACATGTCGGCCGAGAGGTCAAGGCGGCGTGCTACTTGACTTCTTGCAGCAATTCCTTGGAGCGGTGCCGCATATAAAGGACATGAAGCGGTCGGCTCATGTCGGTAGCGGATGGCTCTTGCCGTGTGAAGGTGCATTATCCGGAGATGGATGCCACCGTTGCCACCTGTGGTCCGGATGAAAGCGGCTCCTGCCGAGCACTACCGGAGAAGTCATGCGTGGTGCTCGTAAAATAGAGGCGATGCTCAAAGAATGTAACGTTCAAATGAGCGCATTAACTTGTAAATCAATGATTATGGTATAAGCGCTTTTTATACTTGTCGTCCAAGTAGTAAAACTTCTCTGTCTTGCCGTTTACGTATACTTGTGTATAACTGAAAGATGCGATCTTGACTTTAGCCCTCGCACAAGGTGCTGGGGTGTTCACAAAGTAGCGTTTTCACATAATCCGACGTCTCGGTCTGTTATAAGGAGGTGGTAGCGTAGCTTAACGAGGCAATCCGGACTATAATGCTTTATCTCTTCCACTTAGCCAATGGAGCTCGAGGATGGGGCTATGATATAGCCCTGGTGGCACCGCACATCTCCGGATTCGAGTGCGTATGTGCCGCATCGAAGCGGTCCTTCGTCAGCGAAATTCTAAACATTCCGATAGTCGATCAAGTGGTGACGGACTCTCGCTATATCATGATGATCAGTTTTGGCTATCTCTCTTGAGGTGCTCGCCCGACCCGGCGGGGCACAATCGCGATAGTTCTCCGGTGCCGCGTTAGCGGGTGATATGGAGCGTAAAGCAGCAAAACACGAGGCAGGCAAACCCAACATTTGACCAAAGACATGATTGAGCTGATGCATATAATGCCTAACTTCGAGGCGCCGAACACTCCCGAAGGAGTTCGGACTTTATACTAATGGGCGAATTATGCCTAAGCCCCTAGTGTCGAATGCGGGCATGGTCTTCGACGCGCCGATGCCAAAGCGTCGAGCTCCGCTTTGGCTATAGGAAGAAGCCAAGGAGAGTAACAACAAGAGACGATAATAAAAGGTCTACGCAGGTCTTAATCAAAAGAATCCTTGCAACGGGTCCCTCTTGCGTCTGCGCTGTGTCTCCGTTATGCCGTTATCTGGATAGATGCGCACGTTGTTCATCTGTAGAAAGAGAGGAACGTTTAGTTTTAGAAACAGTTTGTGCGAAAAATGTATAAAGAAGAAATATAAATAATTAAAGCAAGGTTTATTTGAAACCGGGGTGAGTTGTGCGCGCAGCCCCCTGTGAAAGGGTATGCGGCTAGGGAGCCCCTAGCCTGCTGAGTCCGGATTCGTCTATCTGAGTCCGGGGTCTTTAAGTGACCCTCGCACTAAAATGGCGCCATGTGGACCGGGCATCTTGAGTGTAAGAGACGCAGAATGCGGTATGGCGTTAAGCGGACAAAAGCCTTCGTCCCAACGATTGCTTGATATTCACTTTTAAATGGGACGATATGGAAAATTAATTTTTCGCTTCGAAAGTTGTTCGGCGATCCGAACACGACTTCTAGTAATATCGAGCCTGTGCACTTGGCGTAAGGGCCTGGTGTCACTCCTTTGAAGGAAGTGCGGCTGTGTAGAATTTTGGTAGGGTCTATCCCCATCTTACGGATTGTGTTTGAATATAGCAGGTTTAAGTCACTGCCTCCGTCCATTAGGACGTTTGTGAATTGTAATCCGTCTATTATCGGATTTAATATCGGGAGTCCGTCCAGCGTTTGAGCGCAGGAATAGTCCGGTGGTGAAAGTGATTGGTTTTGATATCCAATCTCTACGGTCTGCTGGGTTGGACCATGCGAAGCTCTTTTTAGAAAGTGCCGCACTATTTTTTCGTGTCGTCACATGAAGTGAGTTTACTGCTTTGACCCCTTGTGGGAAAGTCTTTTGTTTTCCGGTGCCCTGCTGGTGGGGTTTATCTTCTTCGCTTGATGCGTTTAGCCCCTTGTGTTCGGCATTTAATCGGCCGGACTGTTTGAAAACCCCAACAATCCCTGTGGGTGTGATTTGCGGGCCTTCGAAGTCTTGTGGATTTTACATATCCGACCCGAATTTTGTGTAGGTTGGACAGTTAAATCCTTTATCATCCTTGAGGGGCTGAGTTTTATTATTGGACCGCGAGCTTTTGAATCCGGCGTTGACTGCCGTGCTCTTTGGGCTTTTCTCTTTATTCCGACGCTGCTCTTTTCTGCGCCGTGATTTTCCGTTTCCATCTCTTATCTCGGATGTACTTGGGTCGTTGGTCTTTGCTTCTTGCTAGCCAACTATCCTCTCCCGCACGAAGCGGGTCATGAGGCTTGTTAATGCGGTCATTGTCCTCGGTTTCTCTTGACCGAGGTGCACAGCAAACCATTCGTCTCGGACATTGTGCTTGAAAGCTGCTAAGGCTTTAAGCGTCCGGACGATCGACTATTTGGTTCTTTTGGTAAGAAACCTGTTCCGAATTTCATGCCGACTCTCGGGCTGTTGAGTTATATGACTTAAATCATCTGCATCCGGAGGACGGACATAGGTCCCTTGAAAATTTGCTCTAAATGCTTCCTCGAGCTCTTCCCAACTTCCGACAGTGTTTTCTGGGAGGCTTTTGAGCCAATGACGGGCTGGCCCTTTGAGCTTGAGGGGTAGATATTTTATGGCGTGGAGATCGTCTCCTCTGGCCATATGGATGTGGAGAAGGTAATCTTCGATCCACACCGCGGGGTCTGTTGTGCCATTGTAAGATTCGATGTTTATGGGTTTAAACCCTTCGGGGATCTGATGATCCATTACTTCATCAGTGAAGCATAACGGGTGTGCGGCGCCCCTGTATTGAGCAATATCGCGACGCATCTCGAGGGAGCGCTGTCTGCTATGTTCGGCCCGGCCGGCGTTATGTCCGGCGCGACGGTATTCGTCATGGGTCGTAGGGCGCCCACATGATCCATAGATGGATCTAGATTGTCTTGCTTTGTCCTCCAATATGTCTCGCTAGTCCGGCGCATTCCCTTTTGGCTTCATACTCTTGGAGCGATGCCGGGGTACGGTCCTGGCTGGGGGCCTGGATGCCTCTCTGTCGCGACCACGAGGTGGTCGGTCAGCCATGTCATGCGCTGGTGATGAAGGTATGTATGCTTCCTCCTCTAATCGGGGGAGCAGCTTGCGTCTTGGGTAACTTTTGGAGGGACGTTCGAGTTTATACTCTTGACGCGAGGACCTCTGTCCATCGATCGGCCGGCAGGTCTGATCAGCTTGAAGCATTGCTGCTTTTTCTTTAGGCTGTTTGCCGTGGCGATAAGCCTGCGCTTGAAGCGCTCTTGTTCGACAGGATCCTCGAGTGCAGCCAATTCGTCATCGTTGAGGCTTGCTTCGTCTTCAGAGGGAGGCATGTAGTTATCATCCTCAACCCCTACGTTTGCCGCCCTCTCATGGGGGCTTGCTTCCGCATCCTCCTGCGCTGAGTCGTGCAGGAGGGGATTGTCTTCGGCACTCTCTGGGGTATTGTTATTCCCTGTGCCGGAATCTATATTCTTGCTGTGGCGGGATTTAGAGCGGCGCCGCTGACACCGATGTTTGGGCTGCTTCTTTAAAGAGTCTGCCTCCGCTGCTTCTTCGCCATCCCCTTCTTTTGGGGTATCCACCATGTATCGTCATATGGCGAGGTGGCCTTCGGTGCCTGTGGCGCTGGTTCTGTTAAATCTCGGCATAATCGCCGTCCATAGCGTCGATGTCTTCGGAGTCGTAGTCTAGCATGTCGGTTAAGTCCTCGACAGTGGCTATGAAGTGGGTGGTGGGTGGGATCTGAATTTCTTCGTCGTCCGAACTCCAACCATCTGGCCGCGATCCGCCAGACACTTCGATAGCGAGATGCTTGATGAATTCAGGATATCGCCAAAAGGCGAGTGCTGGAAGATGTCCGCGGCGGTGAATTCCATAACCGGCGCCCAATCCGAATTAGTTGGCTGGGGCACGGGAGGCTCGGAGTCCGGCGAGGAGTCCGGCGCCTCGGGATCACGAGTTTCGCAGGGGACAAGATTAGTATTCGGCTCCATCGCCGTGGATGTTGAAGCCCCCAGGGCGGCGTCTATCCACCGGCCCTCGATATGGGCAATCGGCTCCGGGCTAATGGCCGAAGCGGATCCGAGTGCGGCCACCAAAGCACTGTCCGGCGGCAGAGCTAGATCATGCCCATCGTCACAGTGCGGCGCGCTTGGCTGTGGCTCGAGTCCGTCGAAGATCAAGTCTCCGCGGACATCGGCCGTGAAGTTTAAGCTTCGAATCGACTGACGCCGGGGCGTAGCTTCGATCTGCTCGGATGGCCAAGAGAATTGCCCGCGAGCGAAGCCGCCCGAATCTGAAGATCTGTCCGGGAGAAAGGTCTCACCCAGGACAGCGTTGATGGTTGAAGATGCCATCGAGCCTATCGGTGACGACATAGAGGAACTCTCAATGAAAGCACCAATGTCGGTGTCAAAACCGGCGGATCTCGGTTAGGGGGTCCCGAACTGTGCGTCTAGGCGGATAGTAACAAGAGACGAGGGACACAATGTTTTTACCCATGTTCGGGCCCTCTCGATGGAGGTAAAACCCTACGTCCTGCTTGATTAATATTGATGATATGGGTAGTACAAGAGTAGATCTACCACGAGATCAAGGAGGCTAAACCCTAGAAGCTAGCCTATGGTATGATTGTTGAGATGTATCTTTGTCCTACGGACTAAGGCCCTCCGGTTTATATAGACACCGGAGAGGCTAGGGTTACACAGAGTCGGTTACAATGGTAGGAGATCTACATATCCGCATTGCCAAGCTTGCCTTCCACGCCAAGGAAAGTACCTTCCGGACACGAGCCGGAGTCTTCAATCTTGTATCTTCGTAGTCTTGGAGTCCGGCGGATATTGATAGTCCGGCTGTCCGGACACCCCCTAGTCCAGGACTCCCTCAGAGGTGGTGGTACAAAAAGTCAAAGGAGTGTTGATGTACAAAAGCTCGATGTCGTGGCAAGAGTGGAGTTCTGAAGGTGCAAGCAATAAGTGCGAGCGCTCCTCAATGTGAAGGTCTATAGAGCCAATCTCCAATGTTGCTCCTCCGTTCGCGAGATGTATCATGTAGACAACAAGAAGGAAACAACAATGAAAGAGTGACCCATACAATATGCGTATTTGAGGATGGCTCAAAGAGAAGGAGTTCACCTTTAGAATGTTCCCGAAGATGTTGGAGTTGCACATCATGTATGCCTTCACATAACCAATATGTCTCATGACGGTAATGCCTTGTGAGTCCTTCAAAATGAAAGAACATGGCAAACACTCAGAAAAAGAAATGAGGTTAGCGGAAGTGCAAAACCTATCATTCGTGTGGTAAAATACCCAACCAGTGTATGCATCATGCTCATCATAAGAGAGTACAAGGGAGCATTTCATAGTATGGAGGCATATGATGCGAGAACAACCAAATACAATAGGCTCAATCAAACAAGCATGCATCACAAGTAAGGTGTTAAAGTCTCCAAGATCAATAAGCATAGAATGGTTGCACTTAATACAAGTGGATATGAAAGAGGCAACTAATGGACACAAGAGACAATGATCAAGATATATCATGTGAGAGGCATGAACATATACGTCATCAACCCAAGAAAGCAAGTAAGAGTGGAACATGGATGATGCAACATAGCAAGCAATCATAGCGATCAAGTCAAGCAAGCTAGTAGTGTGAATATGCAACATACTAGAAGGAATCATGGCAAGCATGTCATGTGTGCAAATAGTGGGCATGAATAATGCATATGACATATCACAAGCATGAAAGCAAGATATGAGGAAAATAGCATGAATGTATTGGTGAGAAGCCATATGTAAATAGCAATGGGTCATCATGACTCTCCCAACACAACAAACATCAATAGTATGGAGCACATGGTAAACATGGCAATAGCAACAAGTATCTCCACCAAACATGCAAATACACATAGAAGTAGCATAATGGTGAATCATGGGTAGATGCAAACAAGGGTCACAATTGCATGGCAAAGGCATAGAAGCAAGTATAACATGCAAAGTGAACACGGTAAAATGAGCATAAGGTGACAAGTGATATATAGCCCATAGCCGTGTGAGAGCCAAGTAAAGTAGATGTGCGTAGTCGTTGCGCGAAGAGAATTGTGGTAAGGACAATTCACGTGATCCCAAAGCATCGTTGCTCTCAAGAGCTCATTTCGTCAACTCTTGGGATTGAGAGGTTGACGAGTATATGTGAGTACCTACACAAAACAAAGGTAAAGGAAAATTTGTGTGTGCGTGGTATATGTACACATCATGCATCATGATGCGCACATGCATGTGTCGGTTAGCACAAAATAGCCAATGCTCAAATAAATTAGATGCGTGATATAGAAACATGTCATCCATCATGAGAGGTTTGTTATTATGTATGCCATAATGGAGACTCAAAGGATGTAATGCATCATGAGAAATATCTAGAGCATTGTTATTCATGGAATGCATATGGTGCACGCAATTATGGGAATCATGCAAAGTATGAAATGCATCAAGATCTCCTAATATGTATGAGGAAACTATGGGCGTATCCTCATGAGCATTAATGGAAACATCACATGAAGAATATTGACAACATCCAAAACAATGCATATTCAAAACAATGTGATCATGGCTTGTCATAGTAGAGGAATTTCACAAATCATGTAAAGGAAGCATGGCAATATCATCACAAGAGAAGCAAAAGCCAATGACCATCATCTCGTCATCTATGCCATAAGTGCAAATATGATTTATTTTAATAGGGCATGCATAGTTACTATGTTGAGATTGCAATGATGCAATATTGGAGATCCCACTCATAGCATATGACAAGTTCAATGGATTGTCAAACATGATGTGACCAAAAGAATTTGCACATGATATCCTATGAAGCATAACATCACAACTAGGCAACTCAACATGCTCATCATCATATTTATCATAAATAGGTAAGTCAAGGCATGAAGAAGTCTCACTAGCATGAAGCATGGGAATAGGTGGGTCAACATCGTGGGAGCAATCGATGTCAAGAGAGTCCACTAGTAGGACAAGAGAAGCACCATCACCTATGTTACCTTTGGAGCGTCGCTCATGTATTGTAGGTGAGGTGTTGAAGTTCCACTCATTGTCATCTTCATCTTGATGGAACCATGTGGGGGGTGCATCATCATCCACCATGGCCATCGATTTTCCCATTGGAGGGATGGAATCGTCGAGGATAGGCATGTCGTCATGTAGGAGACCTAGCACCAAAGAAGAAAACACACTAGGAGTAGAGGTTAAGTCGTTAGAAATCATAGTGGCCTCATGTGCCCTGTCAACTACCTCACTCACTAAGTGTTGTGGCTCACTCACTCCCTCAAGGATGCACTCACTCATATTGTTGGTGGAGTCACTCAAATGGCGCTCAACCTCACATATGATGTGTGGAGTGCTCTCATGTGTGGAGCTAGTGGTGGTCACACTGATCCTCTCATAGGAAATGCTCTCAATGTCACGTATGGTGGAGTCACTCATGTCACTCATGTGGTAGTGGCTCTCCTCAGATGGCACTTGGGGCATCTCTTCATATGTGGGTGTCGGAGAGATGTTGGTGCAAATGTCTCCATGCGCGGTCGCGTAGCTTGACTCGGAGTATGAGTCTAATGTGGGCGCCATCTTCATGTTGTTGAAGAGGTTCGCGCTCGTCGCCGTGGTCGAAAGGGATGGCCCTTGCTCGACCGTCTTGTCACTGTCTTGTTGTGGGAGGCCCATATGTTGTGGCACGTCGGAGCTCGTCTCCATGACCGAAGACATGCTCGGCCATCTTCCTTGAGGGGCTTCCAAAGATGGAAGTGTCGCCCTCGCTTGTCGTTCGTCGCCTTGGACTTGAAGAAGTCGATGTAGGCCCGTCTTGTTATGGGAGGCCCATATGTTATGGCACCTCGGAGCTCGTCTCCATGACCGAAGGGAATTTCCCATGCTCGGCCATCTTCCTTGAGGGGCTTCCGAAGATGGAAGTGTCGCCCTCACTTGTCGTTCGTCGCCTTGGACTTGAAGAAGTCGATGTGGGCGTACACGTTGGAAGTAGGCGAAGATGCTGTACGTCCAAATGCGAAGATGCCTTGATAGCACTTGGCGAACATGCCAAAGTGGTTGTTGTAGCTGTAGCACCGTCTTGGTGGTGGTCGTCTCGCGGTCTTCTTGTTTGCTCAGGAAGCTTGGACTTGGCGTGAAGTAGGGCTTGTTGGGACTTGTGCATTTGCGCTTGTGGAGTATCTTCATGATGATGATGTCGTTGTCGTGCTTGAGCTCGTAGTAGATGTTGTTCGTTGTCGTCGTGCACATGATGCTTGGAGGTGACTTGCCCTTCATGACGATGCGGATCACGAACATGATGGTGGTCCCCATGTAGATGTGTACGAGGACGATTTGCACTTGCATCATTTTCGTGCTCCGAAGACTTGTGGCTTGAATGTTGCCGCCTTGAAGATGACGAAGGGGAAGAAGACTTGATCAAGGCTCTAATCTCCTCCATCCTTGCATCTTGCTCCTCTTTATGTGCGGAAAGCTTCGTGTTGATATAGTCCCTTTTCCTTGCTTCGGAGTGAAAAATATCGATGGAGATGTTCTCGATGCGCTCTCGCAATCTTGATTGTGCTCCTTGCATTTGTCGTTGTAGATCGAAGATGGACGCTTTGTTGTTGTAGTTGTTCACACCGTCGTTGTTGTCATAGACCGGAGATGAAATGCCTTGCCTATCCAACACAAGACTCGAGCAAATATGAGTGGGAGAAAGAGAAGAACTAGACCAAATGTACCTTGACCAATGTTGAAGATGGATCAATGATCACTCAAATGTGTAACAAGGAAATAGCACAATTGGTACAAATTCTTGTCGGTTCTCACACCTACACAAGTAAAGCTTATGGTGGAGCTCGGTGAGGATAGTGGCACAAAAATTTGATGCAAAATGTTAGCATGAGTCAATAATGTTAAAAGAGATTCACAAACTCGCAAGCGAAACAAGTAGACCAATAGCAATATGTGGCACACGGAAACGCACACACAGATAGATAAATAGGGTCGTGCAACCAAGGAATGAGCACAAAATGTGGAATCCACAGAAAATTCTCGTGTTGCACAACTCAAGAGAGACACTAGCACGATTGCTCAATAGGCGGATACGACACTTGTGCACAACCTATAAGATGCAAAATGGATAAACTTTCTATCCCAAGTATGCTATGTATGTATGGTTCCCGTTGTTCTCTCAAGATGATCCAAGATGATCGGATATGACAATGTTATATGCAATGTGGTATGATGCTATGGCACCTGCTTACAAGCCTCTTTGCTCTTTCTCTTTTGCTTAAAAGCTTATTCTCTTTTTTTTGTATGGCCACTTTTGCACAATGCACAAACCAAGATAGCAATTGTGTATATGCGGGAACAAACTTGTGACACAAGCTATGATACCAATATATGGACCACGATGATATGGTATGTATGCTATGAGAAGTATGATCACTAATGTGCACAAGTAACGTTGCCAGCAATGCTCAAATGGCTAGTCCTGATAGGCAAGTAACGCAAAATGGGCTAGAGGTTATCAATGCAATTGCAAGTGGAATGTACAATGGTGTCGTCGAGGTTACCTTCCTTTGCGATGATAAGTGGCGGTGTTCTTGATGTAGATACCAAGATGATGGAGACTCGTCCCTAAGTAGCCGAAACACCTTAGGAAACAGAAAAAACACAAACTCAAAATCTCCAAAGGCAAATGTCAAATGGTGGTAGCGGAAAGCGGTGGTGGTTTTGCACTAGGCAATGCGGAAGTGGGATGATGGGTTATGCGAGTCAATGTTGAAGTTGCCGTTCCTAAGTAGCCGAAACACCTTTGGAGACGCAAACCACAACTCAAACAAGCTCAAACAAAATTGGGTTATGATGGGGTGGCGAAATGTATGGTGGGCAAGCCTATGCGGAAGCGGTGGTGGTGGTTGATGAAGAAGCAATTGTCGCTAAGTAGCCAAAACACCTTAGGAGACTCGAATCACTACTCAAGCAACCACTAATGCTATGGTGAACAAAATGGGTTAGGTTGCGGAAGTCGGTGGTGGCTATGCGGATGATATGGTGGAAGGCCTAGGCAAACTTGCCAAATTGTGGAAAATTTGTTGAAGTCAAATGATTTTTGTAGTATTTTTGTGGGATGGGGGATGTCAATAGCTTCACAACGAGCTAAAGAACTACAAAATCGGAGTTCGGATGAATTAGTTATGGACAAAACAAAAATCAGCCAAAGTCTGAAACTACAGGTTACGGACTTCCGGGAAAGGTCGGATGTCCGGTCGTCGGACGTCCGGGAGGGCTCGGAAATCCGTAAAAATTGTTCTGGAATGGCGGTTCAGGTCGTCCGGAGAGTTGCGGACGTTCGGGGCTTCGAGGGGGGTCTGGACGTCCGTAAAACACCGGTCGTCCGGTGGTCGGGGTCAACGCGAGATGCGAGTTCGGGAGCGCGATTTTGGGCGGAAAATGGAGATTTCGGGGTCAAAATTTATGAGATTTTGTGGATGAAAGATGGGGAAACTTGGGGAAATGCTAGATCCACTCGAAACCAAGCAAATTCGTGGATCAAAATCAACAAAACATCATCAAACCAACAAATCACAAAAAAAATTGGGGCTATTTTTGGTGGGGATTTTCAGATTTGGGGAAGAATACAACAAAATTAGGCTAGAAAACACGGGGTAGGGGCTCCAAAAACGTGATCAATGTGGCTCATGATACCAAGATGAAGTAGGGCGGAACCCTAGGGGCCAATCTTTCACGTTTGGAGAGGATCCCTACGAGGAACACGAAGAATGCGCAGAAGAACACGAGGGAAATCACGGGGGAAAACGAGAGAAACACTCAACCAACATGAATATGATCACACATGTACTAGATCCAAGGAACACAAAGAGATTCACGGTCCAAATCCAACAAAGGACAATACAAGTGACGGTAGCTCATCTCCGAGAGGAGATCTTGAATCCACGATGGATCTTCCCGTAAAGGGGTTTTGAATCCATGGTGGATCTTCTCCGAAGAGGCCGTGGTCTCTCACAAGGAGGGGATCCGTATGGATGAGCAAATGTCAGGACCAAGATGCGACCCTATCCTAAAGGAACTCGAAGGTCCCACCAAGGATAGAAGCGCATCTTGAAGACGCTTTTGCAAGGTGGATATCATTACATCAACATTACCTAATAGTGGGGATACATCCAATACATACAATGTCAAATGAATACAACAATACAACATACAAGAACAACATCCTACTACGGATGAATCATAAACAGAAACTCAAACAATATCCATCCTGCTAGCCCAGTCATCGACCGAGAACCTATCCACGATCGAAGAAGCGGAAGAAGAACTCAACGCAAGCAAGCATCGCTCTCACGTCATGAACATCGCATAACCTGTACCTGCAACTGTTGTTGTAGTAATCTGTGAGCCACGAGGACTCAGCAATCCCATTACCATGGGTATCAAGACTAGCAAAGCTTAATGGGAAAGGAAGGGGTAAAGTGGTGAGGTTGCAGCAGCGACTAAGCAAGTATGGTGGCTAACATACGCAAATGAGAGCGAGAAGAGAAACAAAGGAACGGTCGTGAAGCTAACAATGATCAAGAGGTGATCTTGAACTCCTACTTACGTCAAACATAACACAGAAAACGTGTTCACTTCCCGGACTCCGCCGAGAAGAGACCATCACGGCTACACACTCGGTTGATGCGTTTTAATTTGGATCTGGTGTCAAGTTATCTACAACCGGACATTAACAAATTCCCATCTGCCACATAACCGCGGGCACGGCTCTCGAAAGTTTAAATCCTGCAGGGGTGTCCCAACTTACCCGATAACAAGCTCTCGCGATCAACGAAGGAATAGACGTTCTCCTAGGAAGACCCGATCAGTCTCGGAATCCCGGTTTACAAGACATTGCGACAATGGTAAAACAAGACCAGCAAAGCCGCCCGATGCGCCGACAATCCCGATAGGAGCTGCACATATCTCGTTCTCAGGGCAACACCGGATGAGACATCCTACGAGTAAAACCAGACCTCGAGTTGCCCGAGGGGACCCATGATCTACTCGGTTCGGACCAGCACTTAGACAAGCAACGGCCGGGGGCTAAAATAAAGATGACCCTCGAGAGCGACTCCCAAGGGAAAAAGTAGGTGGTGGTGAGGCAAATGGTAAAACCAAGGTTGGGCCTTGCTGGACAAGTTTTATTCAAAGCAAACTATCAGGGGGGTCCCATAAATCACCCGTCCGCGTTAGGAACGCAAAATCCGGGAACATAACACCGGTATGACGGAAACTAGGGCGGCACGAGTGGAACAAAACACCAGGCATAAGGCCGAGCCTTCCACCCTTTACCAAATATATAGATGCATTAATAATATAAGAGATATTGTGATATCCCAACCAAAATCCTGTCCACCATGGAGAAATCTTCAACTTCACCTGCAACTAGCAACGCTATAAGAGGAGCTGAGCAAAGCGGTAACATAGCCAAACAATGGTTTGCTAGGAATGGTGTCAAAGGTTAGAGGTTCATGGCAATATGGGATGGCTTGATAAACAGGTAATAGATAGCGCAGCATAGCGATAGAATGAAGCAACTAGCATAGAAATGATAGTAGTGAGATCCAGGGTAGCGGTCATCTTGCCTGAAATCCCGCAAGGAAGAAGAACGAGTCCATGAAGAAGATGAAGCCTACGAACCAAGCGTAGACGAACGAATCCTCACGATCGCAACAAAACAGGAACTATCGAAAAGAAGCACACAACATGGGTAAACACACCACACATGAACAAGGCATGATGCACGACAAGCATGATGCATGACCAAGCTACATGAAGCTACTCATGGCAAGAGATGATGCATACAAGAGCAACACATCAAGGCAAGTTTAAATGAGGCCGGGAAGAACATATAACAATTCCGGTAAGTCCTCATATGCAAATTTCGAAATTGGTGCAGAACTGAATAAACATTATGTTCAAGTTGTTAAACAGCAAGTTAAGATGCACCAAGATGATCTACACGAAATTCTAGTCAAGTTACATATAAAGTTCATTAGATTCGGAGCTACGGCCTAGAAGATATGAGCAAAACAAGTTAAACATGGCATTGATGCAAAATACACCCAAACATCAAGCAAACACACCAAAACAAGGATGCAACATGATAATATGAAGCTACATGCAAAATCAAGCAAGTTTCATATAGAGCACACTCAAAACGGAGCAACGGTTCAACACATACACTCTATACAAGTTATAGCAACAATCTGTCCATAACAGCAACTAGGCATATTGCAAGCATCAAAACAACAAGCTACAGCACCCCAACATAAGAACAAAAGGCATGATCATGAAGTACAGGTAAAGCACAACAAAACATGAACACTGAGCTATCTCCAGAAATCACTAGAACATGCTCCAAAACACATGGTAAGATTGCAAATAATAACAGTTTCAGACTTTAGCGGAAATAACATCAGGTTGCAATGTTCAGAGCTATCAAACAACATGTTACAGGAACTTATCATGGAAAACAAAGGCATGGAATGAATCTACTAATTGCATAGATCAAAAGTCCCTTACTGACCATGAGCCAAAAAGGATCAGAAAATATGATGGCACCCATGTAAACATGGCAAGTTATATTACAGATTCAAACATGGCAGACACAACAATAAGTAGGCATGTTGGTGAGCTTGAACCACTCACCACAGAGCAATACATGGCATGGCAAGGCTACCAACAGTAAGAAGACATGTTTATGAATCTAAGCATGGCAAGAACAAGTTCATAGGGTGCATGGATCACTAGCAAAACACACGGGAAAAAGTGAACTTAATGTTAACAGGCTGACAGCAACATTTTCAAGCAACTTTGGAGGAAGATATGAACAATCTACAGCAAGCTATAAATGCTACCAGGGGCATGGATGGATAGAGCATGACATGTAGATCAAAACATGTTTATAGGACATCTCCATATTATGCATAGAATGATTAGTAGCAACATGTTTATATAGCATCACGAAATAACAGATTCAGCCTAGCAAAATAGCAACATCAAGTACACTACTTAACAAGCTCGATTCACTCACCACAAGTCATTGCATGACAAGATAAGCATAGCATCATCAAGAAGACATGTTTGCTAAACAAACCAAGTCAAGAACAAGTCCATAGCATGCAAGGATCAAATATAGCAACCTTGGCCAAATTGAATAACAAGTAAACAATCTGCCAGGAAACATTTTGAAGCAAAAGTAGAGCACCACAATGACATGCTAGACTACTCCATAATTTCAAACAAAGGCATGAATTGATAGACAATAAACATATGTTCAAAACACCCCTTACTGAAGTATCTCAAAATAAGCATGGATCTCTCTGTAGCATCAAGTTTACATGGCATCAAAATAACAGTAGAACAGGGACTAAAATCAGCAATATCACGGAGCCTAGTTTGCATGCTTGTGCTAGTCACCACATTGATCACAAAAATACATGGCATACACCCCTGGAAAGATGGCATGGCATAGATCAAAACACATGTAGACATCAACCTCATAGGATGCACACATCAATCATGGCAAAAATGACAAATGAGCAAGTTATAACAGTTTCAGCAGATTAACATCAACATGCACTCTTCCAACAGCATTTCGGGCATCAGGATGAACTCAAATGAACATGATGCAATGGAATGAAATGAAGTACTCGTTGATATGAACAATTTGACATATTATACGCACGAAACGGAGCTACGGATGCAGAGATACAGCATGATGAACATGGCATGATTATGCAAGATTTCAGGGACGGGCAAATTTCAGAGGGGGGGGGAAGTCAACCTCGTGTGCACGGAAACCGAAGCGGTGGCGGATCTGGCCGGAGTTCGCCGGAGGATGGCCGGAGATGCACGGGGAGGCTGGGCGTGTCCGGCGCGGGGAAGAGGAGACTAGGGTTTGACTGCGGGAATTTCGGGGGAGGCCACATATTTATAGGTAGAGGGAGCTAGGAGAGTCCAAATGAGGTGCGGTTTTCGGCCACGCGATCGTGATCGAACGACCAAGAGCATGGATGGGAGTTAGATGGGTTTTGGGCCACTTTGGAGGGGGTGTTGGGTTGCAACAAAAGAGGCTTTTACGGTTACCCGGTTAACCGTTGGAGTATCAAACGACCTCCAAATGGCACGAAACTTGACAGGAGGTCTACCGGTGCTATACCAAGGCCGCTTGGCAAACCTCGGGCCATTCTGAGAAAGTTTAACACCCGCACAAGAGAAGAGGCAAAAGGGGAACGCCGGGGGACATAGGAGTGCCGGATTGCAAAATGGACAACGGGGAAAATGCTCGGATGCATGAGATGAACACGTATGCCAATGCGATGCACATGATGACATGATATGAAATGCATATGATGACATGGCAAACTGCAACACGCAATCAAATGACATGGCAACGACGGCAAATAACTGGCAGACACCTGGCGGATCGAATCCGGGGCGTTACAACACTCCTCCACTAACAAGAGATCTCGTCCCGAGATCTTAGGACCGAGACGGAAGGGAAAAAGGGATGAGGTGAAACAAGGACTGAAGAGAAGAAGCAAAGAATCGAGAGCACTCGAGAAGAAGAGATGAACGAGGAGAATGACGAGAATCGAAAGCTGATGGAAACAGATAGACTATGAAACGACTCCGGTAACAAAAGGATGATAAGATAGAATGAAGGATGAAAGAAAATATTAAATCTTACGATGATATATATGGAGGTTCCGACGAAATGTCTGAGGAAATTTGAACTCCGGAAAAGAAAAGATGTAAATACTTGGAACTAGAATTTATTCCTCACGAACAAACTTCGAAGGATGGAATTACTCACTTGGATGAAATAAGAATAAGATTTATTGTATGCTTATCCTTCATCAAATTAAATTGATGACAAGCAATGGATTTTACATACTACTTATTCTTCTTGAAAAGGATTAAGGAGAGAATAGCACAAAATTTGAGAAAGTCTTCATGAACCACCGGTAGGATTGAAAAGAACGAATGAATTAATATGATAAACAAGGAAAAGAATCTTGAACAAACCACCGTGAGAATTCGGAAATGACTGACGAAAGAGAATGAATCACCTTGAAGAATTAGAAAAACAAATATGCTTGAGGGGATTTAGCTGCAAAAGAACGAAGAGATCGCGAACTAATTGAAGAATATTTGAACAAAGCACCAGGATAAATAGAGAACGATAACTGGAATGATGGCCTCCGGTGAAAAGAAATAGAAAAACAACTCCTGACATACTCCGGATTGATGGAAAGAATTTGCACGACTGGAAAACAATTTGAGAGGATAACATCAAGCTAGCACCACGAATCTCCGGGAGAACGGACAAGATTTTGAGGAAAAATTCTTCTTCAATCTTCAAATGATGACGAGAAACACCACCAAAAATTACTGAGATACTCCGGGAGATTGAAAAACGAAGAGGTTAAGCCAACAATGAAAAGAATTTGAAATCGATCTTGGAAAGGCATGTGACTGATGGAATCCATTCTTATGTCACACTTGAAAAGAATTGAGAATAACTCCGGGGGAATTTAGAAGAGTCAGGTAAGATCCTGGGAAAAGTCCTGTGGGTTAGGGCCCACTGAAGAGATAACACCGTTGGGAACGGATGTTGAACAGATAGATGATGCGTCGGAACAATAGAAATATTTGAATGAGGTGACAACCTTGAATTAATCGGAACACAGACGAATCTCCTGAGATGTCTTCCGAACTCCGGAAGGATAAACTGGGAGAGGCGAACGAGCAGGGAAAACACTTGAGCCGAGGAAAAGAATATGATCAACCCGAAAAAAACTTGAATTGAGTGCACCGGAAAAAAAGGAAGGGATGAAGAATGGCGAACGAGACGAGAATTCACCGATAGAAATGATTGACAAAAGACTGAAGGGGTTCCGCACGAATGGAATTGATGGTCGAAAGAGACTCATGCTCCGGAAGAAAAGGGTGGGAGGGCGGGAAAACAAAGACAACTTGGAAGGGGAAAACCGACGAATAACTTGAAAAGAAAGCACCGGTTGAAATCATTGAGGAAAGAAAGCAAAGACTTCGCACGAGTAGGATGGATACTCGATTACGGACTCCGGTTCCGAGAAGGAAAAGGGGTGGGTGGGTGGGAAAATAAAACGACTGAGGATTGATCTCGCAAAAGACAAAGAGGTTCGAGTTCACGAGAAAAGCACCGGATCAAAAGAGCTGAGAACCAACGATCGGAACACCAACTGCGTGATCCTAAAGAAAAATTTGAAGGGGAAGAGGAATAGTTCAAAACACCTACGTCAAGATTCCTCACCAGAGCGACGAATGGGCAGAGGAGTAAAAAGAATTCCTACTCTCCGATATAACTAGACTCCGAAAAAAGTTTTCTTCCAGACTCAACAACGGCCAAACTACACGATCAATCAAGGGGGGCTCCTAAGGTCGGTCGAGGCTCTGATACCAACTTGTCACGCCCAAGATGCGACCCTATCCTAAAGGAACTCGAAGGTCCCACCAAGGATAGAAGCGCATCTTGAAGACGCTTTTGCAAGGTGGATATCATTACATCAACATTACCTAATAGTGGGGATACATCCAATACATACAATGTCACATGAATACAACAATACAACATACAAGAACGACATCTGACTACGGATGAATCATAAACAGAAACTCAAACAATATCCATCCTGCTAGCCCAGTGCCGACCGAACCTATCCCCGATCGAAGAAGCGGAAGAAGAACTCAACGCAAGCAAGCATCGCTCTCACGCCATGAACATCGCATAACTGTACACTGCAATCGTTGTTGTAGTAATCTGTGAGCCATGAGGACTTAGCAATCCCATTACCATGGGTATCAAGACTAGCAAAGCTTAATGGGAAAGGAAGGGGTAAAGTGGTGAGGTTGCAGCAGCGACTAAGCAAGTATGGTGGCTAACATACGCAAATGAGTGCGAGAAGAGAAACAAAGGAACGGTCGTGAAGCTAACAATGATCAAGAGGTGATCCTGAACTCCTACTTACGTCAAACATAACACGAAACCGTGTTCACTTCCGGACTCCGAGAAGAGACCATCACGACTACACACTCGGTTGATGCGTTTTAATTCGGATCCGTGTCAAGTTATCTACAACGGACATTAACAAATTCCCATCGCCACATAACCGCGCCATGGCTCTCGAAGTTTAAACCTGCAGGGTGTCCCAACTTACCCATAACAAGCTCTCGCGATCAACGAAGGAATAGACCTTCTCCTAGGAAGACCCGATCGGTCTCGGAATCCGGTTTACAAGACATTGCGACAATGGTAAAACAAGACCAGCAAAGCCGCCCGATCGCCGACAATCCCGATAGGAGCTGCACATATCTCGCTCTCGGCAACACCGGATGAGACATCCTACGAGTAAAACCAGACCTCGAGTTGCCCGAGGGGACCCATGATCTACTCGGTTCGGACCAGCACTTAGACAAGCACCGCCGGGGGCTAAAATAAAGATGACCCACGAGAGAGTGACTCCCAAGGGAAAAAGTAGGTGGTGGTGAGGCAAATGGTAAAACCAAGGTTGGGCCTTGCTGGACAAGTTTTATTCAAAGCGAACTGTCAGGAGGGTCCCATAATTCACCCGACCGCGTTAGGAACGCAAAATCCGGGAACATAACACCGGTATGTCGGAAACTAGGGCGGCAAGAGTGGAACAAAACACCAGGCATAAGGCCGAGCCTTCCACCCTTTACCAAATATATAGATGCATTAATAATATAAGAGATATTGTGATATCCCAACCAAAATCCTGTCCACCATGGAGAAATCTTCAACTTCACCTGCAACTAGCAACACTATAAGAGGGGCTGAGCAAAGCGGTAACATAGCCAAACAATGGTTTGCTAGGAATGGTGTCAAAGGTTAGAGGTTCATGGCAATATGGGATGGCTTGATAAATGGTAATAGGTAGCGCAAAGATAGCGATAGAACGAAGCAACTAGCATAGAAATGATAGTAGTGAGATCCAGGGTAGCAGTCATCTTGCCTGAAATCCTGCAAGGAAGAAGAACGAGTCCATGAAGAAGATGAAGCCACGAAGACGAACCAAGCGTAAACGAACGAATCCTCACGATCGCAACGAAACATGAACTATCGAAAAGAAGCACACAACATGGGTAAACACACCACACATGAACAAGGCATGATGCACGACAAGCATGATGCATGACCAAGCTACATGAAGCTACTCATGGCAAGAGATGATGCATACAAGAGCAACACATCAAGGCAAGTTTAAATGAGGCCGGGAACAACATATAACAATTCTGGTAAGTCCTCATATGCAAATTTCGAAATTGGTCCAGAACTGAATAAAAATTATATTCAAGTTGTTAAACAGCAAGTTAAGATGCACCAAGATGATCTACACGAAATTCTAGTCAAGTTACATATAAAGTTCATTAGATTCGGAGCTACGGCCTAGAAGATATGAGCAAAACAAGTTAAACATGGCATTGATGCAAAATGCACCCAAACATCAAGCAAACACACCAAAACAAGGATGCAACATGATAATATGAAGCTACATGCAAAATCAAGCAAGTTTCATATAGAGCACACTCAAAACGGAGCAACGGTTCAACACATACACTATACAAGTTATAGCAACAATCTGTCCATAACAACAACTAGGCATATTGCAAGCATAAAAAAAACAAGCTACAGCACCCCAAAATAAGAACAAAAGGCATGATCATGAAGTACAGGTAAAGCACAACAAAACATGAACACTGAGCTATCTCCAGAAATCACTAGAACATGCTCCAAAACACATGGTAAGATTGCAAATAATAACAGTTTCAGACTTTAGCAGAAATAACAATCAGGTTGCAATGTTCAGAGCTATCAAACAACATGTTACAGAACTTATCATGGCAAACAAAGGCATGGAATGAATCTACTAATTGCATAGATCAAAAGTCCCTTACTGACCATGAGCCAAAAAGGATCAGAAAATATGATGGCACCCATGTAAACATGGCATGTTATATTACAGATTCAAACATGGCAGAAACAACAATAAGTAGGCATGTTGGTGAGCTTGAACCACTCACCACAGAGCAATACATGGCATGGCAAGGCTACCAACAGTACGAAGACATGTTTATGAAGCTAAGCATGGCAAGAACAAGTTCATAGGGTGCATGGATCACTAGCAAAACACATGGGAACGAGTGAACTTAATGTTAACAGGCTGACATCGACATTTTCAAGCAACTTTGGAGCAAGATATGAACAATCTACAGCAAGCTATAAATGCTACCAGGGGCATGGATGGATAGAGCATGACATGTAGATCAAAACATGTTTATAGGACATCTCCAGATTATGCATATAATGATTAGTAGCAACATGTTTATATAGCATCACGAAATAACAGATTCAGCCTAGCAAAACAGCAACAACAAGTACACTACTTAACAAGCTCGATGCACTCACCACAAGTCATTGCATGACAAGATAAGCATAGCATCATCAAGAAGACATGTTTGACTGCGGGAATTTCGGGGGAGGCCACATATTTATAGGTAGAGGGAGCTAGGAGAGTCCAAATGAGGTGCGGTTTTCGGCCACGCGATCGTGATCGAACGACCGAGAGCATGGAGGGGAGTTAGATGGGTTTTGGGCCACTTTGGAAGGTGTGTTGGGTTGCAACAACAGAGGCTTTTATGGTTACCCGGTTAACCGTTGGAGTATCAAACGACCTCTAAATGGCACGAAACTTGACAGGCGGTCTACCGGTGCTATACCAAGGCTGCTTGGCAAACCTCGGGCCATTCCGAGAAAGTTTAACACCCGCACAAGAGAAGAGGCAAAAGGGGAACACCGTGGGACATAGGAGTGCCGGATTGCAAAACGGACAACGGGGAAAATGCTCGGATGCATGAGATGAACACGTATGCCAATGCGATGCACATGATGACATGATATGAAATGCATATGATGACATGGCAAACTGCAACACGCAAGAAAATGACATGGCAACGATGGCAAATAACTGGCAGACACCTGGCGCATCGAATGCGGGGCGTTACAGCAAAGCTCTATCTCAAATGAGCTAATCCTTTGCTAACCCTCTCTAGGAGGAGGAGGAGGTCTATTTATAGTCTAAGTGCAAAACAGGGGCAAAGTGAAGGGGTACATGGGCCTCAGCCCGCAACTGGACACAGCCAGGGATCGGGACGTCCGTAAGGCATCGGTCGTCCGGAGGCTCGCGGAGGTCCGGACGTCCGGAGATTCTCAGATGTCCGTAATTTTGGTTCTGTAGTTGCTGGCACGGTCGTCCGGAGGGGGCCGATTGTCCGGAGCCTGGGAGTCGTCGGACGTCCGGTCCTGGTCGGACGTCCGGCCGCTATAGCTTCTGCTGGCCTGTCTTCCTGGGGCTGTAGCGACCTCCAGGGGTCGGACGTCCGGGCTGGTCCGGTCCTCCGGATCCTGTAGCTTCTGAAGCAGCTCTTCTTCTTGATCCTTGTACTTGGCATCATCGCTAGCTCTTCCGTTGGTTGTGGTGGCTCCGTGGCTTTCCTCTAAGTACCTGATCATGCATAGGACACACGTTGGAGGTAGTAGCCATGTCTCACATGTAGAAAGTGAAGGTTCGGAGAGGAGCGAGTTCACCTTGTGTCCAATGGCGTTTGTTTGAGGTCTCGTCATATGTCCTCTTGGGGTTTGGAGAGTAGTCGGAGTGTACATGGGGATGAACGTGGGATGCTCCGCATCACCTTCTCGCCCTGCTGAAAGCTGGGTTGCACCGCGTAGCAGAGCTTATCCTTGGTGGGCGAGATGAGGACGGCCCCCGCTCCTGCGCCTTGTCACGCAAACGCCCCGTCCAAGTACATGATCCATCCATCTGGCTCCTCGTCTCCTGGCAGGAGGGAGCAGTCCTCGCCTACTCCATGGTCGGGAACGTCAGTCCACTCGGCCATGAAATCCGCGAGGGCCTCACCCTTGATGACCAGGGTGGTGCTGAACTCAAGATGGAATGCCTGAAGCTCGATGTTCCATTCAGCAACCCGCCCAACTGCATTTGGGCTCCGGAGTACCCTCTCCAGCGGGTACGCCGAAACAACATTGATGGGGTGGCCTTGAAAGTAGTGGGGCAGTTTCCTAAAGGCGACCAGGAGTGCGAACAGGAGCTTCTGAGGCATGGGGTAGCGTGTTCGGGCCTCCCTCAGCACCGTGCTGACGAAGTAGACAGGGTGCTCGACGAGGGGGAGGTATCAGTTGAGTCTTGTTCGCGAGGGCGCGGGTCCTCCATGGCTTCATGAGGCCCGTACTTAGGAGCTTTGGTGGCCGTGGGGTCAATCGTGGCCTTAGGAGGAATATCGACCACCGGGTCAGTCGAGGCCCTAGACGCATCGTCCTGAGGGTGATGTGACTTGCTTGGTGGTTGTGCATCCTGCTGAGGTTTCTTGATCAAGCGTTCCTTCCTTAGTGTTACCAGGGCGGCGCTGGCCGAGTGAGGGGTGCCTACCAGATAGAGCACCAAGGGCTCAAGAAGGCGCGGTGCCACCATCACTGGCAGGCTGGTCAAATATCTCTTGAGGTCCTAGAAGGCTGCGTCCGCCTCTGGTGTCCACTCGAATGGCTCCTTCCTCTTCATCAGCTTGAAAAACGGGAGGGCATGCTTCCCCAGCTTCGAAATGAAACACCCAAGTGAGGTTACACAGCCCGCCAGCTTCTACATCTCCTTTAGGGTATGTGGGGGGCTCATGTCCTCTATCGCCTTGACCTTCTCTGGGTTGGCCTTGATCCCTCTATGCAACACCAAGAAACCCAAGGGCTTGCCGGAGGGGACCCCGAACACACACTTCTTAGGGTTAAGCCAACCATCCACCTTGTGCAGGCTGGCAAACGTCTCCTCCAGATCTCCTTAGGGTCCCGGCCTCCCGAGACTTCACCACTATATCATCAACATAGGCCTCTGTGTTCCTCCCGAGCTGCGAGCCTAGGGCAATATGCTTCAGTTGCTGGAAGGTTGCCCCGGCATTACACAGCCCAAAGGGCATGCGGGTGTAGCAGTACACCCCGCAAGGGGTGAGGAACTCCGTTTTCTCCACATCCTCCATGGGCATCATGATCTGGTGGTAGCGTGAGAAAGCATCTAGGAAGCACAACAGGTCGCATTCGGCGGTGGAGTCGATGATCTGGTGGATGCGAGGGAGCGGGAAGGGATCTTGCGGGCAGGCCTTGTTGAGGTTGGTGAAGTCAACACACATGCGCTCCTTCCCTTCTTTTTTGGGGACGATGACGGGGTTCGTCAGCCACTCCGGGTATCGTACCTCTCTGATTACCCCTGCGGCCTGTAGCTTACGGGTCTCCTGGATGATGAAGGCCTGCTTCTTGGTGGACTGGCGGCGAGCCTTCTGCTTCAATGGCCGCACATTTGGACATACCCTTAGGTGGTGCTCGATTATCCCCCTTGGGACCCCAGCCAGGTGTTTGGGTTCCCAAGCGAATACATCTGTCGGCGTTCTGGGAATGAGGGTCCCCAGGCTTGCCTGCTTGCGGCCTGCGGCGTGGCTCCACCAGTGGCCCAGTATGCCACGTCCTCGTCAACCAACACTCAAGATCCTCGCGAGGGTCCAAGCCTCGCGAGGCGGACGACACAAGACCTCCTCAGGAGCGGCCTCACCAGGCAGGCTCGTGAAGGGGCGGAGAGATCAAGGCAGGGGGTACCTCATGAGGTCCCCATGACGCAAGCCATGACGACCAAGGCCAGGCGGGCGCCAGCGCGCACAGTGTCCTCGTTTCACCTTTGGTGCTAAGGGGGCAAGAGCAGGCGTGGAGTACCAAGGCATCAGGCAAAGGTTTCCATATCGGTGCAACAAGACCATGACCAGCAGGATGGCAGGACAGAGTTCATCGTGGAGCCCAAGATGGTGTCACCACCGGCGCCTTTGATAGGCGAAGACCACCTTTGGTCAGGATAGCTTGTACTAGTTGTCCCCTTTCAAATTTGCCGTTGTTGGATCCCTTCCCGCTCAATATTTGGGAAGAGGACCAGGGCCTCTATAAATAGGACTAGCCACCACAGTAGAAAGGGACCGGAAACCAGAACAAGTGGAACACCACACCAGCTCAAGAACACCTCTCCTCAGGAGGTTTTTCTTCCCTTGTACTGTTCATCATCAGCCCAAGAGGCAATCCACCACCACCACACATGAGTAGGGTATTACACCATAACGGTGGCCCGAACCTATATAAATCTTGTGTCTCTTGTGTTGTGAGTTCATCGAGCTAGGCTTAGAGATCGCGGCGAGGCTGAGAGCGAGATTCCGTCGGGGAAAATCTTAGTGCGCACCCTAGTGTTTGAACCTCAAGGGTTTTGCCGGAACCCTAAATCCGACATTTGGCGCGCCCAGTAGGTCTTGCCGGAGCTTTCTTCCGCCAGATTAGCCGCTGACGCTCATGAAGTTTGATGTCTAGCGACCCAATGATCAAGATCGCTCATTGGCAACCAGCCAGCCAGGCCAAGCCGCCTGGCCAAGAAGACCTCAACCCCATGCCTCAGGCAGCCCGCGCACCGCAGAACGCCGTGGAGCGCGGGCGGCGCAGTCACACATCGCACGCCCTTACTCTGCAGCAGGTGCGGGCAGCCGCAAGGGCCTCAAGCCACGCCGCAGCCACGGCGCCACACACCCGACGGGAACAAGCAAACATGAGAGCTGCACTCACTGTGGATCCGGAGCTGCTGCGGTGCAGGATGATGGAGAGCGGCCGGGATGCGTTGCTGGAGCGCGTTGCCGAGGTCCTGGACGCCGCAGCCTCGGGGGCACCGCCTTTCTGCTTCCAGCTTGCACCCCGGGCCTTGGCGGGACCACACGACGGACCTCTCCGCGCCCGCGTGCCCCAAAGCACGCCCCAAGGCTTCATCAACACCAGCTCAACCATCGGCGCTGGACGCCAGGCCGCACCCGCACCACCATTGGTGAATGAGGGCATGTGCGCTGCCGCCTACGGCCCGAGCGGGCCGCTGCCCTACCATCCTCAAGACGGCGCGCTAGGCCGAGTGACATGGAGTGTGGAGCACTACAACAAAGTCTTCGAGGTGGCGGCTTCGGAGGCTTACGTGCCCCGCATGGTGGAACGGGAGTACGCACTGGAAGACGACCCTGGCTTGTTCCTCGGGCCAGGCTGGCTGGAAGAGACACCAGAAGCCGAGCCCTTCTAGGAGCCTCAAGGGAGCCTCACCAACCGCACTGGCAGCAGCAGTTACTGGGTACCACTAATTCCTCAGGAGCAAGCTTATGCTACCCATGGGTCACAGGAGGGTCAGATCACAACAGCAGGTGGCTGCCCCAGCTCAGCAGCTTCCCTTCCACCAGGAGGAGCGCACTGGGGGATGCAGGAGAGGGGCCGGGAGCAAGGCATCACCCGGAGGTAGGCCCTCTATCGGGGAGGTGCTGCAAAGCCTACCCCTGGCAGAAGACCCGTGGTCGCCGAGGGCGCCGCTGGCGTCCCCTTTCCCCCTTTGGCGTTGTCCTGGTTTCCGGTCGCCGCCAATGGTGGTCGAGGGTGGTGCAAGGCGGGCCCCTCATCTAGCGATATGAAGGTACACGCCCCGGAGCCTCAGGAGCGCCACCCTCAGGCCTCGGGGGCTCCCTCCCACGCCCAGTGGCAGCACTTAGCTCCGCGCTGGTGAGCAGACATGAAGATAGACTAGGCGCTGGACGCGGCCATTTGCTTTTTGACACTCTTTCTGTAGTCGTGCTTCCTTGCTTTGGATTTAAGTTGTAGTTGAATTTTCATTTGTGTGCGCAGGGAGGGTGACTTTTCTCGTTCGTGTGATTTCTTGCATTCTGGTTCCTGCCTTAATTTGGAGTTCAGACCGCTGCCTCCCCTCGCGAGCCCCTCATGGGCAGGCGGGCTGGCGAACGCACGACTGTTGACGCATGCCATACTACGGCCGACACTTGCTCTCGTGAGGCCCTCTCGACCGGGTCGGCAGGTCCCTAAGGGGATCCTCGGAAACTTACGACCTCATGAACCGGTTCAGAACTTGTCCCGGCTAAAGGTAAATTAAAACAACTAGCTCGCCGCAGGGCCCGTAGACTCATAGAAGCATATATTCAGCATTGGCCCTGAAAGCATAGGGACGAGAATACTTTTACATGAGGGGAATCCCCTCCCAAAATGCTCTTACAACCTTTGGGGTCGTGCCCGAGCTTCTGTATGCAGGATAAACAGCAGAGAAACACGGGATCAGTCAGACATATCACTCACTACGTCCCCCGGGTCGCCTCCAGATGCATCGCTGGCACCGCTGTCGCTGTCACTAGCATCGCCATCACCATCACCAGCACTGCCGTCACCATCATCGACCACGTCGCCTTCGTCGGCCGCAACTACCACCCCGTCCTCGTCGGTAGCAAAGGCCCTAACAAGCGCATCCACGTTGTCCTCCACCCACCGCACCAGGTTGCCCCGGATGGCCTTGGGCACCAGAGCGATGGCGGCGTCAAAGTCAAAGTCGGGGTAGGTGTTCTGAAGATGGCTGAAGACACGGGAAAACGTGTGCCCGAGCAGGCTGTGGCTGTGGCACCCCGGCTCTGAGAAAACCGAAACGCCCCGTATTCCAGCCCAGAGATCGATGAGAAGCCTTCTGGAATACGACACTTCTTAGCATAGAACAAATCAGCCTTCTATTATTGCACGAATATGATTACAAGGTCTCCAATATTACAATGAATAACATCGGTACGACGACACTACGCCATCCTCAGTTGCTCTATGCAAGCAGCAGAACAACTCGAAGCAGCGGAATAACTCTAGCAGTGGAACAACAAAGACGGTGGTGAACTCCAATCCGCAGGGACTCTAGCTGCAACGCTTATCCTAGCTCGCACGAACGGAAACCACGACAAGCAAGCAATCAAATCCGGCATGACCTGCAAACTGGCATGACACGCCAGGTCAGTACATTGAATGTACTTGCAAGCTCACAATAAACCAGAAGCATTCAAGACAAACAACAGCATGGCAAACATGATATCATCAAAATAACATTGCATGGCCAACATAAACATGATACAGCTAACATAACATGAGCATATTAATCCGACAATACTAGCATGCAACATAATGACACCATATGCACCACTCACTCTGCTCCGGCTACCTTGTAACCAATGCATGCATCACTTACCAACCTCGGACATCACACGATCATCTCAGGATCAAATCAAGCTTGGTATAAACAATACCGTAGCGATTAGTAAATGAACACAAGAAGCTTGATCTTTACCCACGATTCTCGTACAACATCACGACTATACAACAACTCGGTATCCTCGATACCACCGTGATTCTTACGACGATCACCACCCGACCAACACTTGGCCCGTGATCCTTACGGCGATCACAACCCGACCACTACCTGGCCCGTGATCCTTACGGCGATCACAACCCGACCACTACATGGCCTGTGATCCTTACGGCGATCACAACGCGACCACTACATGGCCCGTGATGCTTACGGCGATCACAACCAACTTATCTCGCCATTATTAAGTACATTATTTTTATTACTGTTGACTCATGGTGTGACCTTCTCTCGACCTGTGCCCTTATCCGTGGGCGCGGCTATCGATAGATTAATATACACTCTGTAGAGGTTAGTACACTGTACCCACACTACGGAACCCATGGCCTCGCTCTCCTATTCGTGTGGACCAACGGCGTTCCGACAAAACCGATCTACTGCCATGACACTCTCCTGGCCACTCCGGCTCACTCCTCATTGAGCTAAGTCATGGGTGGCCCCGTGCCTACCTCCAGACACAACGGCCACCGTCGTGGCCCGTCCCACACAGGGACACGGATCCAAAAACTAACTCAACAACGGGCACACAAGGTTATGCTTGCCTACCGGGCCAGGGTACAACACGCCCATAACCTTCCCTCGTTGGAGGCACCGGCGAGAGGCACGACATAGACCCAGTTAGGACCGTCCCATACCGATAAGCGTGGTCAGACCGGTCAAGATCGATTCAATGCAAGCACCATGACTCAGCCAACAGGTGTTCAAGTTCAATTTAATCTGGTTAACTAGAATGCAAATATGCTGAGCCATGATAAAATGCATGAACATGATATCAACATCATCATGAGAGCATCACATAACTTTCCACCATATCAACAGTAAATCATATCCACTGAGCATCACATACCGACTAGCAGGACCATCTCCAACATCAACATGTACTACTAACAAGCATACACATATGAAATGTAATACTAGCTGGTATAACATGATCATAGGGTATAAGACAACATAGCACACAAGTGAACATGCAAATCTTAAAATCACCGGAACAATGATAACCATCTTTTCAACAAGCAAACATTTATTAAATATTCAAGTTGAAAACCATGGCTACTGCATGATTATCATGCAAGTGGGTATTGTGGCTTGCCTGGGGATGAAGAAGGCACCGGGAAGAAGTGCGGTGAAGCCGCGGAAAGAATCGCCGGAAAACATTCTCTCTCGGAGGGAGCTGGTTAAGGTCAAGGGCAAAATGGTCATTTTCAGTATGCCAAAACATAATGAAAGTGACACCAACAGAAATGGCTTGATGAAACAAAGAAGTGAGCGTTGGATTCACCTCAAACGGAGTTACGGTTAAAACGTTATAAGAGTTTTACCGTGAGGGACCTCTCTGTAAACATTTATTTTACAGACTGGGCCAAAACAGAAAACTGGAAAGCGTATTCGGCGGTTTACGTCTCCACTTATCCAGCATGGCAGTGGCCGGGCCGGCTCCTGTGTGGCTGACAAGTGGGTCCCACCTTCTCCACTCTTCTCTCTCCTCTCTTCTCTTCTTCCTCTCTCCCTCCCCCGACGCCGTACGCAGAACAGAGGAGAGGCCGCCGGCGCCGGCGCTCGCTCCGGCCACTCGGGCCACCTCCGGCGGAGCTTGGACCGCTGGCATGCTCGGGACAACGAGGCGCACCCGTCCCACCACCACACGAACGTCAGGGAGATGCGGGCAGGGCGGGAACGTGGCCGCGGCGGACGGGGCTTCGGCTGGGATCGGGCACGGCACTGGAGGGGCTCCAGCGACGGGTAAAAGGGCAGGGAGACTCGCCGGAGTGTGGGGAAGGCGATGGTGGTGGCTATAGGAGGAGGGGGGCTCGGGCTCGACCGAATCGAGTGAGGGCAGAGGCGACCGCCATGGCGGAGATGGTGGGCAGGAGAGCTCCTGGAGCTCGGGCAAGGGGCTGGGAGAGCTAGTGGAGGAGGGGGAGGCTGCTGGAGTGCTCGGACGGCCTCGGGGGTGGCCATTTATAGTCGGGGCGGAGGAGATGGGCTCAGGTGCCGCCGTGCACGTCCGGCCGAGGCTCTGGCGACGGCCAGGGAGCACGGTGGGAGGCACGGGGAAGGCGACGAAGGGGGGTGCAGACGAACTGCAGAGGTCACGGAGACGAGCAGCGCTCGAGGACACGAGGAGGAAGAAGCCGAGCGCCATTAAGGCTTGCTCGGCCATAGTGCGCTCGTGGGCACGCGGCGACGACAGCTGACGGAGGGGCTGACGGAGGGGGAGAAGGCTCCATGAGGACGGCGACGATGCGGTAAAACGGTGAGACATACTCAAGAGCGCGAAGACGCCGAGAGGGAGAGGGCCCCGAGCACAAACGACGTTCTGGCCGCGCACACTGCATGCCAAAACGATGGTCACCGCGTGCACTGGTGCTCATAGTGGCACACGGCCGGCGAAACTATGTCTGGGGGCTTGTCCTTCCTGGGGAAGTTGCAGTTGTGGTAGTAGTTTGGTTAAAAGTGACACTGTTAAATGGTAGTTAACACCTGAAGTTTACTGCAGTAAACTTGATCGTGTACTGCTGCTCAACAGGGATGTGATTGGAACAAATGGAGTTGTCTGGGAGGTTGAGGTAAACAAGGACTTTCATCCTCAAGGTTGGGAGGGTAAATGGATAAATATTTAATGTAGTTGCTTAACAACCACGTAATCTGGTCAGAAATGAAGATCAGGATGGTGCGCTCACATGGAGTGTCACCTAGGGCCTATATTGGGCAAGGCTTAGTCATTAGCTCATATGATGATGCTCACAAAGTATTATACCATTTGGCAAAGCCAAAATGGTACTTGCTTCACAAACATCTCCTCTGGACAGAAACTTGAAATAATTATGGTTGTAAAATGGATCAATGAAATGATGCCAAAATGGGTGGAGGGATGTTTTATGGGTGGAAGAATGATCTGGTAATTTATCAGGATTTTTAAAGCAATATAAAATATACTTGCTTCACAACCTAAAAATAATGCTAGAATCAAAGATTTGCTACTGTGCTCACATAGATTATTGGATAGGGCTGCAAATGGGTGGAAGGGGTTAATATGAGCACATTAAGGAGTTTGCAAAAGCTCAACCTATTTGGATACTCCTAGCTAGTACTTCCTGCACAAAGCCTTCTGTTTGGTAGAAACTTTGAAACTTCACTGAGGAAGATTGGCTAGGCAAATAAATTTGAACTTGTGCATGGGGCAATTATTTGGACATATAAACATGCCCAAAATGTTTGGGAGTCAATAGGAGGAATATAAATGACACTTCCTTCACAAAGTGCCATTCAGGGCAGAATAGGAAATGAATTCTTGGAGAATTATTTTTGAATATGGCAATGAAAAGTTTTGCTATATTTGATCCAAATATGACCCAAAAAATTTATGAGAATTATTTGGGAATTTTAGGAGTGATGGAAATATAGGTTGCTTCACAACCTAGGGCAATAGGAGTTATTCCTTTGATAGAAAAGGAATATTCCCAATAAGAAAATATTGGGATTAGGGCTAGGATGTAAATGACAGGGTCTAGGGAAAGATATGGGAATGGCAAGGCACTCTGGAAGCAAAGAAGAGGTCATCTTCTTTAGTTTCCAGACCACAAAGCCACGGAAAAAGAAAACTCAGCCAAAAACCTCGGAAAAACAAAAGAAAAAGGAACGGCCAAAAATCAGGCTGTGACAAACCTTACCCCCTTAAAGAAATCTCGTCCTCGAGATTTGGTTGCTCAGGGAACAAGTATGAATATTCCGACTTAAGGAAACCGTTGCCAACTCGGGTATCCTTTTTCCTTTATTGTTGTTCCCACTAAGTTTTTATCCGACAGGCCCTGGGGTGGGTTGTTTCACTGTATCCATATTCTGACAGATCTTACCTTTCTTTCTCATGCTTATATAGGCTCCAATTTCTTTTTAGATCTGTTGACTAGCTGAGTGTGATTTAGTTATCACGACTGAGATAGATGCCCATCTCACAAATCCAAAGGTGATTTCCGCTGGGCGTGCCATCCATCACTGACAACCTTTCATGTAATGATGATCCGATTTTTCTGATGAAAACTCAAGTTCAGACTCATTTCATTAGGTTTCTCTACTAAATGCAGGTCCTTTGGGTTCCAAACAGTGAGTTAAAACATAACCGTTTCCTGACAGATTCTGACTCATCGCAGAAGTTTCTGAATCATCTTAACTGGTTCCACTGCCGTGAGTATCGGATCCGTACCAAATATTTGATAGTCTCCTGACCCGGCCAACATAAAGGGTTTGGCCTGTATGACAATATCTGCAGACTTGGCTGACGGTGGTTCTGACGGAAAATTTTTGTTCACGACAGGCTATCCATGATGATTCGTATAAGTGAGGACTCAGGCTTCCAGACTATTATTCCTCATGCCGACTACTCATGCTGTAGGCATACCCATGTGGATCAATACTGAATTAGACTGTCCGGGGTATCTGCACCATGGGGGTCATGTGCAATTTTCATACCTGCCTCACTGGTCTTGCTCCATCATTATTGTTTTCTTGGTCTGGATCTTTGGCTGAAACAGCTGGGCCATATTGCTTCTTCGTATGACCATAGGTACTGTTGGTGCAATTTTTCGGCAATCGTAGCTTATCCTCATCTTTCTGACAGGGTAACCTATTAAATGGCAGGTTCAACACCTCTCATTTTCTGATCGTTGGGAAATGATCATCCGAAACCCTTGCAAGAAATCGACAAATAAATCAGTAGCCACCAGAACGGTCTTTACAGCTCAGATCTGGGACATTACTGAAATAACTCAACCACGGCTCAAGACGGCCAAAAAACAGCTCAGAGCATGAGATCGGGTCAATAAGAAGAAGGTGGCAGCTCCCTAAGATAGCCAAAAAACAGCTATAGGGCTACTGTCACAAAAAAGAAACTCAACAGCTGTACGAGATGGCCGAAAAGCAGCTCAGACTCATGACAATTGTTGAAGAGAGAAACAAAAATCGGCATCCACCCCGGATAGCTAGAAACAGCTCAGATCACAGGCATGGTGCCGTCATTGGAGAAAAAGGGGACAAGGGCACATCAGGATCATTTTCCAGGTTCATGGGTACTTGTATGGAGCTCATTGATGTCGTCAATTCTCATAATCCTTTGTCACACTGCGGGGTATACCGGCTTTCTTCTATTAATCATTCTCATGTGGTTGTCAGATCCTCATCCGAGTGACTTGTAAGATCTTTTTGGTATGCTCATTGCATATATATATGAGTACCTGATTCCGAGACAGACATGTATTCTGACTGATTCTTGATTCTGACCAAAATGTTGCCGATCCGATTCTTGGGATTCACTATCATATGCTGTCAATTCACAGCGTACTACCTTGTACCAATATCTTACTGCGGAATATTTGCTGGCTTGAGCTCGAAACTTTCATCGGACAGCTTGCTAAAGAAGGCTGAATATTGTGCTTCAGAAGCTTACCCCCTTAAAGACTTTGCTGGGGAAAGACTCAGTATCTTATGCTGGAAGCTTTTGCGGTTGCGTACTGAAGAAGACAGGGTACCTTGCATGGGAAATCATCCACGCATCATACTGAGGAAGATAGATGAATCTTGCCTTGGAAACTTTTCGGGTATCTTGCGAGGGAAAACTGGGTTACTTACACCAGAAGCTTCTTATTGTGACATGCGGACCGATTTCCACATATATAACCTTGTGAACATTTTTGCTATTGATTTCTTGCATGAAACGGGGTTTTGCAGGACTATCCTCCTTTCTGAGTATATGCCATATTTTTGCTTGCTTCCAGGTACATCGAGTTCCAAAATCATCCTCAACAAAAATAAACTTGTATCTGAGCCATACCTTTGATAATATTCTGTCAACCTTGCACACAATTTATCTTCTTGCTGATTTAATCATTTTTTGTGATGAGTGCATGCTAATGCAAACTTGATACTGATGGTCCATCCAAGATTTCTTTTGCATCCAGACAAGCTATTTCCAATTTCACAGTCAACTGATAATTCCATTCTGTTCAGCTGAGTTTCCAAATATATGCATTCCTTGCTGACTTCTTCAGGTCCAGTGTCGGCTGACGAGCAACTTTAATAGGGGAAAATTTGTAACACTGAAGGCCCAAAGAAAGGAACAACAGAAACGACAAAAGCACACAAGCATGCTACTAATATAATTAATCAAGCAATCATCACATATTACTACTACTCACACAATAATATGCATGCACACCTAAGCACACAAATCTCGCGGAAACTCTGGTATTGCGGTCTAATATGCTGTGACGATGTGCACGAGGACGAATAAATGTGTGGAAGAATTGGTGTAAACACCGCTACACCAAGTTCGAGCTTAGCTGGACTAGCTCGGAGGCGAGGACGTACTCGGTAATCATGCGGTGGGACACGAGGGTCGCAACCGCATTATTATCAAGCGGACGGAAAAAGATCCGTACTCATCCAAGAAATAGGATAGCGGAGGAAAAACTGAGGCTGCTGACATTGCCCTTTCCTGATAACTAAGATCATTAAGGGTTGCCAACATGATGAAATAAAAGAACAATCCGGGATAGACGCATGTCCACCACTGAAACGATAGGCGGGACTGAAGGAAAGACATCGGTGCGATACCTGAGCACCATTTTTGCAAACACTGTCGGGATCACCAAGCATCACTCTGTTGGGACAGAATTGACACCAAACACCGAAGGAAAAAGGAACAGGAGAAATGCAAAGGTTGAGTTATAGTGGATTCGGAACAATGCCAGCTACACTCACCAGATAAACTGTTAGTACTAAATAATAATCTATATGCATGCTATGCGACAAACAAATGTAGCAACCAAATGCAACATCAAGCCAGACTGTATACTACCGATTTCTAATGTTCACGTAGTCTAGGGTGTCCTACAGCTAGACCTGCTCTGATACCAAGCCTGTGGCACCCCAGCTCAGAGAAAACTGGAACACCCCGTATTCCAGCCCAGAGATCGAGGAGAAGTCTTCTCGAATACGGCACTGCTTATCATAGAACAAACCAGCCTTCTATTATTACACGGATATGATTACAAGGTCTTCGATATTGCAATGAATAACATCGGTACGGCGACACTACGCCATCCTCAGTTGCTCTATGCAAGAAGCAGAACAACTCGAAGCAGCGGAATAACTCTAGCAGCGAAACAACGAAGACGGTGGTGAACTCCACTCCGCAGGGACTCTTGCTGGAACGCTTATCCTAGCTCGCACGAATGGAAACCACGATAAGCAAGCAATCAAATCCGGCATGACCTGCAAACTGGCATGACACGCCAGGTCAGTACATTGAATGTACTTGCAAGCTCACAATAAACCAGAAGCATTCAAGACAAACAACAGCATGGCAATTATAGGTTAAACAGGAATTAACATGATATCATCAAAATAACATGGCATGACCAACATAAACATGATACAACTAACACAACATGAGCATATTGAACCGACAATACTAGCATGCAACATAATGACACCATATGCACCACTTACTCTGCTCCGGCTACCTCGTAACCAACGCATGCATCACTTACTAACCTCGGACATCACATGATCATCTCAACATCAAATCAAGCTTGGTATAAACAATACAGTAGCAATCAGTAAATGAACACAAGGAGCTTGATCTTTACCCATGATTCTCGTACAACATAACGAATATACAACAACTTGGTATCCTCGATACCACCGTGATCCTTACGGCGATCACCACCCGACCAACACTTGGCCCGTGATCCTTACGGCGATCACAACCCGACCACTACATGGCCCGTGATCCTTACGATGATCACAACCCGACCACTACATGGCCTGTGATCCTTACGGCGATCACAACGCGACCACTACATGGCCCGTGATCCTTACGGCAATCACAACCCGAGCACTACATGGCCCGTTATCCTTACGGCGATCAGAACCAACTTATCTCGCTGTTATTAAGCACATTATTTTTATTACTTTTGACTCATGGTGTGACCTTCTCTCGACCTGGGCCCTTATCCGCGGGCGCGGCTATCGATAGATTAATATACACTCTGCAGAGGTTGGTACACTGTACCCACACTACGGAACCCATGGCCTCGCACTCCCATTCGTGTGGACCAACGGCGTTCCAAAAAAACCGATCTACTGCCATGACACTCTCCCGGCCACTCTGACTCACTCCTCACTGAGCTAAGTCATGGGTGGCCCCGTGCCTACCTCCAGACACAATGACCACCGTCGTGGCCCGTCCCACACAGGGACACGGATCCAAAAACTAACTCAACAACGGGAACACAAGGTTATGCTTGCCTACCGGGCCAGGGTACAGCATGCCCATAACCTTCCCTCGTTGGAGGCACCTGTGAGAGGCACGACATAGACCCAGTTAGGACCGTCCCATACCGGTAAGCGTGGTTGCACTGGTCAGCATCGATTCAGAGGCACCACGACTCAGCCAACATGTGTTCAAGTTCAATTTAATCCGGTTAACTAGAATGCAAATATGCTGAGCCATGTTAAAATGCATGAACATGATATCAACATCATCATGAGAGCACCACATAACTTTCCACCATATCAACAGTAAATCACATCCACTGAGCATCACATACCGACTAGCATGACCATCTCCAACATCAACATGTACTACTAACAAGCTATGAAATGTAATACTAGCAGGTATAACATGATCACAGGGTATAAGACAACATAGCACAAAAGTGAACATGCAAATCTGAACATCACTGGAACAATGATAACCATCTTTTCAACAAGCAAACATTTATTAAATATTCAAGTTGAAAACCATGGCTACTGCATGACTATCATGCAAGTGGGTATTGTGGCTTGCCTGGGGATGAAGAAGGTACCGGGAAGAAGTGTGGTGAAGCCACGGAAAGAATCGTTGGAAAACGTACTCTCCCGGAGGGGGCTGGTTAAGGGCAAGTGCAAAATGGTCATTTTTAGTATGCCAAAACATAATGAAAGTGACACCAACCAAAAGGGCTTGACGAAACGAAGAAGTGAGCGTTGGATTCACCTCAAACGGAGTTACAGTTAAAAAGTTATAAGAGTTTTATTGTGAGGGACCTCTTTGTAAACATTTATTTTACAGACTGGTCCAAAACAGAAAACTAGAAAGCGTATTCGGCGGTTTACGTCTCCACTTATCCAGCGTGGCAGTGGCGGGGCCGGCTCCTGTGTGACTGACAGGTGGGTCCCACCATATCCACTCTTCTCTCTCCTCTCTTCTCTTCTTCCTCTCTCCCTCCCGACGCCAGACTGTGTATCAGAGGAGAGGCCGCCGGCGCCGGCGCTCGCTCCGGCCACTCGGGCCACCTCCAGCGGAGCTTGGACCGCCGTGTGCTCGGGACGACAATGCGCACCCGTCCCACCATCACACGAATGTCAGGGAGACGCGGGCAAGGCGGGAACATGGCCGCGGCGGACGGGGCTTCGGCTGGGATCGGGCACGACACTAGAGGGGCTCCAGCGACGGGGAAAAGGGCAGGGAGACTCACCGGAGTGTGGGGAAGGCTATGGTGGTGGCTAGAGGAGGAGGGGGCTCGGGCTCGACCGAATCGAGTGAGGGCAGAGGCGACGGCCATGGCGGCGATGGCGGGCAGGAGAGCTCCTGGAGCTCGGGCAAGGGGCTGGGGAGAGCTAGTGGAGGAGGGGGAGGCTGCTGGAGTGCTCGGAGGGCCTCGGGGGTGGCTATTTATAGGCGGCGCGAAGGAGATGGGCTCGGGTGCCGCAATGCACGTCCGGCCGAGGCTCTAGCGACGACCAGCGAGCACGAGGGGGGGGGGGGCACGGGGAAGGCGACGAAGGAGGGTGCGGATGAGCTGCAGAGGTCACGGAGACGAGCAGCGCTCGAGGACACGAGGAGGAAGAAGCTGAGCGCCATTAAGGCTCGGTCGGCCACAGTGCGCCCGTGGGCACACGGCGACGACAGCTGACGGAGGGGCTGATGGAGGGGGAGAAGGCTCGAGGAGGATGGCGACGATGCGGTAAAACAGTGAGACATGCTCAAGAGCGAGAAGACGCCGAGAGGGAGAGAGGCCTGAGAACAAACGACATTCTGGCCGCGCACACTGCATGCCAAAATGGTGGTCACCGCGTGCACTGGTGCTCACAGTGGCACACAGCCAGCAAAACTATGTCTGGGGGCTTGTCCTTCCTAGGGAGGTTGCAGCTGTGGTAGCAGTTTGGATAAAAGTGACATGGTTAAATGGTAGTTAACACCTGAAGTTTACTGCAGTAAACTTGATCGTGTACTGCTGCTCAACAGGGATGTGATTGGGTCAAATGGAGTTGTCTGGGAGGTTGAGGTAAAGAAGGACTTTCATCCTGGAGGTTGGGAGGGTAAATGGATAAAGAATTAATGTAGTTGCTTAACAACCACGTAATCTGGTCAGAAATGAAGATCGTGATGGTGCACTCACATGGAGTTTCACCTAGGGCTTATATTGGGCAAGGCTTAGTCATTAGGTCATATGAAGATGCTCACAAAGTATCATACCATTTGGCAAAGCCAAAATGGTACTTGCTTCACAAACATCTCCTCTGGACAGAAACTTGAAATAATTATGGTGGTAAAATGGATCAATGAACTGATGCCAAAATGGGTGGATGGATGTTTGATGGGTAGAAGAATGATCTGGTAATTTATCAAGATTTTTTATGCAATATAAAATATACTTGCTTCACAACCTGAAAATAATGCCAGAATCAAAGATTTGCTCCTCTTCTCACATAGATGAGTGGATAGGGCTGCAAATGGGTGGAAGGGGTTAATATGAGCACATTAAGGAGTGTACAAAAGCTCAACTTATTTGGATACTCCTAGCTAGTACTTCCTTCACAAAGCCTTCTATCTGGCTGAAACTTTGAAAATTCACTGAGGAAGATTGGCTAGGCAAATAAATTTGAACTTGTGCATGGGGCAATTATTTGGACGTATAAACATTCCCAAAAAGGTTGGGAGTCAATAGGAGGAATATAAATGACACTTCCTTCACAAAGTGCCACTCAGGGCAGAGTAGGCAATGAATTCTTGGAGAATTAGTTTTGAACATGGCAATGAAACTTTTTGCCATATTTGATCAAAATATGACCCAAACAATTTATGAGAATTATTTGGGAATTTTAGGAGTGATGGAAATATATGTTGCTTCACAATCTAGGGCAATAGGAGTTATTCCTTTGATAGAAAAGGAATATTCCCAATAAAAAGAATATTGGGATTAGGGCTAGGATGGAAATGACAGGGTCTGGGGAAAGATTTGGGAATGGCAAGGCACTCTGGAAGCAAAGAAGAGGTCATATTCTTTAGTTTCCAGACCACAAAGCCACGGAAAAAGAAAACTCAAGCAAAAACCACGGAAAAACAAAAGAAAAAAAAGGGCCAAAAATCAGGTTGTGACAGCGGCTCCTCTCCTCAACAAGCTGGTGAGCTCTCTCGGAGCAGTTCTCCAGGCGCGTCACCACGTCAGTAAAGAAGCGGAGATGACCGGCGTAGTCGGTCGCGTGGGGATGTGGGGCGTTCTCGTCACAGATGTTGCCCAGGGCCGCGTTGGCCCTGTTCCTGAGGTCCTGGAGCATGGGGGTGTGCACGTGCTCCAACGTCCGCCGTTAAAGCACTTCCTCCCTATTCTGCTGCATGATGGACTCAGCATCGGCAACCCGCTGCTGAAGAGGAAGCAGCTCGGCCTGCACCGAGACCAGGGCGGCTGCGGCGGCCTCCGCGCGCCGTTCCGCTTTAGTTAGCCTGGACCTGAGGGCGGCAGTCCTGCCCGCAACCTCGGCCTCAACCAGTTTCAGCTTCAGGCTATACCTGCTCGCAAGATCAGCGCGAGCCTTGGCCATGCAGCGATCGACCTCCTCGTGGACCCGGGCCTCACAAGCGCCAACGGCGTCCTCCGCCTGGGCAACCTGGTGCTCCCTCGTCTCCAACCGCTCAAGCTCAAGACTGCGCTCCGCGGCCTCCAGCGTCAGTGCTTCCTCATGCTTCAGGACCTCCCCCTCCTCGACAGGCGTCCCCCTCAGCGATGCAAGGGCGGCTTGGCGCGACTCCACCTGCTGCTCCAAGGAAGCGCTTCAGGCTTGGAGCTCCCAAGCGCGCTTCTCTGCAATCTCGCGACGGTGATCTGCTTCCCGGGCCTCCTCCAAAGCTCGGGAGCAGGCCTCACGCGAGGTCGCAAGGGACGCCTCGGCCTTCGCGTTGTCAACCTCGCGCTGGTGGCGCCCAAGGTTGATGGCCACCATCAGTTTATGCCGCTCCTCGATCAGCCGCAGGCCCTCGGCTTCAAGGCGCGCGTTTACATCCACAAGTTCTCCACCAAGTTGGCCCATCGTGTCCATTGCCTTTTGGAAGAACTCGTGGCGGACGACGCTTCATTTGCGTTTAAGCTTGAGCGCGCTGCTGATGTCGTCCCCCGTCACGGGCGCCGTCAGCGGGATCCAAAGCGGTTCGCCCCCTCTCGGCAGGGAGCTAGGGGCTGGTGGCCCCACGGTCGCTGGCCAGGCCCTGCAAGGGACCCAGACCGGTGCAGGCTCGCCACTTGAAGACGAGCCCAGGATGGAAGCCAACCAGCTGCCGTCCACGACCAGAGGAGGAGCCCTGGGTAGGCTGGCCGCACTCCAGGCAAGGTTGCAAAGGAAAGGCAGCAAGGGCCTGGGCTTAAGGCGCCTTGCAGGCAGGCTTGCTTCTCCGGCTGACCCCGCACCAGGAGCGGCATGCAGGCTTGGGATGCTCAAGGCTAGCGATGAAGGCAAGGCCGGAGGAGGCTGCTTCTCACGAGACTCCGTAGGCTTGGCAGGAGACGTCCTGAAGAGCCAAAGTAGGAGGGGAAGTAGTGATTGGGGAATTACAAGGATAAGGTACTTACTCGTCTATGGGTATACTCTCTATGTTTCAACGGCCGGATGGTGCCACCACTGCAGCTTAAGGACTCCTTCCTCTTGCGGAGTGCGGTGAAGTCCACGAGGAACCGGCCTAGGCGTTGGACGTGGGGGCAGCACGGGGCGCGGCTGGAGAGGCACCCAGGCGGTCGACCTCAGGAGCGCCAAGTTGGGAAGAGCAATCAGGATCTGCCTCATGCTGGCTTGCCGAGGTCTCAGGAGCTCCGGCTTGAGGAGCCGCCAACTGCATCTCCCCCTCAACGACCACCAAAGGGCGGGCCTCACGGGCTCCTGAAGATGGCGCCTCGGGAACCTCAGGCGGCGTCGGCACCTCAACACCCACGCCTACAGCCTCCAGCGATGCTTGCCTCCCTGCATCCACTCTTGGGGCAAGCTCGGCGCTGGCGTCAAGAAGGGGAGCCACGACGACGGGATTCTCATGAGGCCCCACAAGGCTGACCGGGCGCAGCCCGCATTCGTCGAAGGAAGGCATCTGCCCCGTGAACTCAACCATGTTCGGGCAGAGATACAAGAGATAACCCCCTTGTGGCATGTCGCCTGGCGAGGGGTTGCCAGTCAAGACTTCAAGCACCGTCCTTCGCGCTTCGAGCAGGAGCCCCGACTCCTGAAGCCTCATGCCATCCTGGTCACTGGCCAGGGCCTACATCGGTCGGGAATGGCGTTGCAGAGGGGCAATACGACGCTAGAGGAACTCCTTCACCACCTGGGGTGCAGTCACGCTAAGGTCTCTGAACCTCTTCAACCGGAGCCAGACGAAGGAAAGGCGAGAACTTGCGAGCTTCTCATGGCCCCAGCCGGAGTTGGGGATGGAGAGCGACGACGGAGGTGAGAGCAGGGGGCTGAGAAATCGAACATCCACGTACACCCACCGCATCCAGAACCCGCTCGTGGACGGACGGAGATCAAAATCAATCCCCGAGGCGGCCGTCTCTGCCACATCCTGGAAGCTCAGGCACCCCGAGCACTGCGAGGGGTCGGTCAGATGCAGCAAGAAGAAATGGCGCAAGAGGGCAACGGAAGGAGCAATGCCCACCATGGCCTCGCAAACAAAGGCGAAGACAGCGAGAAGGGCAACGGATTGGGTATCAAGGTGCAGCATGTGAATCTGGTAATGGGAGAGCACTACGTTGAAGAAGGCGGAGACAGGGGGAATCAGGCCAGCCCACAAGGCGTCAACGAAGACCCGAACCTCAGTGGCTATCCTGTCAATGGAGGCACGAGACGCAGGCCAAGCCACCGTCCCTCCCCACTCGTTGAAGCTGGAAGCGAGCGTAGGGCGGACCTTGCCCATGGCCTCCCGGTTGAGCACCTGCGATCGGCCGACGGCGGGCTTGATTGTCAGGGGCGGATTGGCTGAGGGCAGAGGCTTCTTCTCTTTCTCCATGCGAGTCGATGCCATGGCAGTGGAAGGGACTGAGCTCGAGTCAGATTGGAAGCAGGAGCAGGGGATCGAGTAGGAAGGAAGGATAGGAGGCACGCCACCTGCGAGGAGGAAATAACTGTGTAGGGTGCCGTGGCCGCCTAGCCAGGCGGATATTGGGGCAGTGTGGGGAAGCGGAGATGCCCACGTCCAATCAGTCGCCACGCATCGACCAAGGCTGCAGGCTGATGGGGCCTGCGGCGCTCCGCACTTGCCCTTTGGGTTCGCCGCTAAGCCAAGTCCAAGTGCGCCTTGGGCCTAGGGGCTACTGTCGGCGCTCTGGGAACGGGGGTCCCCAGACTTGCCTGCTTGTGGACCGCGGCGTGGCTCCACCAGTGGCTCAGTACGGCCCGTCTTCGTCAACCAACACTCAAGACCCTCGCGGGGGGCCAAGCCTCACGAGGCGGACGACACAAGGGCTCCTGAGGAGCGGCCTCACCAAGCAGGCTCGCGAGGGGGCAGAGAGATCAAGGCAGGGGGTACCTCGTGAGGTTCCCATGACACAAGCCATGATGACCAAGGCCAGGCAGGTGCCAGGCAAGCACCAGTGTGTGCAGTGTCCTCGTTTCCCCTTTGGTGCTAAGGGGGCAAGCGCAGGCGCGGAGTACCTAGGCATCAGGCAAAGCTTTCCATGTCGGTGCAACAATACCAAGACCAGCATGACCATAGGACGGAGGTCATCGTGGAGCCCAAGACGGCGTCACGACTGGCGCCTTTGACAGGCGAAGACCACCTTTAGTCAGGATAGCTTGTACTAGCTGTCCCCTTTCAAATTGGCCGTTGTTGGATCCCTTCCCGCTCAATATTTGGGAAGAGGACCAAGGCCTCTATAAATAGGACTGGCCACCATAGTAGAAAGGGACCGGAAACCAGAACAAGTGGAACACCACACCAGCTCAAGAACACCTCTCCTCAGGAGGTTGTTCTTCCCTTGTACTGTTCATCATCAGCCGAAGAGGCAACCCACCACCACCACATAGGAGTAGGGTATTACACCACAACGGTGGCCCGAACATGTATAAATCTTGTGTCTCTTGTGTTGTGAGTTCATCGAGCTAAGCTTAGAGATCACGGCGATGCTGAGAGCGAGATTCGGTAGGGGGAAATCTTCGTGCGCACACCAGTGTTCGACCCTCAAGGGTTTTGCCGGAACCCTAAATCCGACAATGTCCTTGTTGGCTCGCAAAAAGTTCATTAACGCCTCCTCTTGATCCCATGGAAGGCCAGCCTGTAGGATCGTTGAAGGCAAGAGTGTCTAGAGGGGGGGGGGGGGTGATTAGACAACTCGACAAGATAAAAGTTTATGCCTTTTGATTAACATAAGTTTTTAGCAAGTTCACAATGAAGATCAAGTCAAGTATCATGCATACAAGTCGAGCAACATACTACACATGCAATTCTAGAGTATGGGGCAGCGGAAAGTAAATTGCATAAAAAGTAAGGGAGAGATTGTGAAGAGCAAACGCAATTTGGAGACACGGAGATTTTTCTCGTGGTTCCGATAGGTGGTGCTATCGTCAATCCACGTTGATGGAGACTTCAACCCACGGAGGGTAACGGCTGCGAGAGTCCACGAAGGGCTCCACCCACGAAGGGTCCACGAAGAAGCAACCTTGTCTATGCCATCATGGCTTACGCCCACGGAGGACTAGCCTTACTCGGGGTAGATCTTCACGAAGTAGGCGATCTCCTTGCCCTTACAAACTTCTTGGTTCAACTCCACATCTTGACGGAGGCTCCCAAGCGACACCTAACCAATCTAGGAGGCACCACCCTCCAAAAGGTAATAGATGGTGTTGGTGATGATGAACTCCTTGCTCTTGTGCTTCAAATGATAATCTTCCCAACACTCAACTCTCCTCACTGATTTGGCTGTGGTGGAAGAAAGGATTGAGTGGAAAGCAACTTGGGAAGGCTAGAAATCAAGTTTCATATGGTGGGAGTGGAGCAACTTGATCTCAACACAAGGGTAGGTAGTTTTCTTCTCGAAATGTAAGGTAGGAGTGGTAGTTCTTTCGATGGCTCTCTCCACGAATGAAGAGGAGGTGGAGGGGTATTTATAGCCTCCACACAAAATCCAACCGTTACACACATTTGACCAATCTCGGTCAGACCGAAGTTGACAACTCGGTGAGACCGAAAGTTCAAATCTTGTGAACGTTGGGATTTTCGGTGGGACCGAAAATACAATCTCGGTTAGTCCGATTCTTCCAAAGTCTAGGGTTTGCCAATCTTGGTGGGACCGACTTTCTCATCTCGGTGACACCGATTTGAGTACAGAAGGTTACAGAAGCTTGGCAACACCAATTTCGGTATGACTGAGTTTGGAATCGGAAAATCCGAAATTCTTAGGGTTTGGCTATATGGCTGAGGTGGTTCATCTCGGTGTGACTGAGTTTGGAATCGGTGGGACCGAGATTACTTATGGGTTTATGTTGGAATGAAAGATTGCTGATAGTTTGAGAGATAAATCACTAAGCACTTAGAGCAACCAGATCATCATCATAACCTCATCCCTTTAATAGTATTGGCTTTCCTATGGACTCAATGTGATCTTGGATCACTAAACCAAAAATGGAGTCTTGAGCTTTTGCCAATCCTTTCCTTAGCATCCTAGGGGTTCACCTCTTGATCCTTTTGCCATGCCGAGTGATTGACTTTCTGAAACATACTTGTTAAAAGCATTAGTCCAACCACAAAGTATGTTGTCATTAATTACCAAAACCACCTAGGAGCAAATGTGCTTTCAATCTCCCCTTTTGGTAATTGATGGCAACACACAAAATAAGATATCAAAGCTTACTAAAAGAAAGACAGGATTATCATTAAGGCTTTGACAGACATGTAGTACAGGCTCCCCTACAAGTGTGCAAGCTTTTCATAGATTATGGTTTTGGACTACCACAAGCACACATGAGAGAAAAGCAAGATGTGCTACATGCAGCTTGGCTATATGCATCGAGCAGATGAGGATAAGTGATTGATGATGCATATGTGCATGGTGATTTCTTGCAAACAAGTATTCACAAGCAAGTCACCATCATGCACATTACGCAAGATGCATATACTTACCTTGAGGTTCCTTGGCATTGTACCAAGAAATAAGCTTGAGAAAACAAGGTTAGATAACACAAGAGTATTCCTTCAACCAACAAAGAAGAACATCAAGAGTACCAAGCCGTGGATGACATGTATAAAGAGTGTCTCATGCTGAGCACTAGCTTGAATTAGCAAACATGTCTCCCAAGACTAAAAGATTTTCAATGAGCTCTGAGAGATTTTGCTTTTCATAAGATACCAATTGTATAAGATATCAATTGTACTATTCAGAAGATATCAATCAGAAGAATAATGCCAAAAACTTTGATGTGATCCTCTCCCCCTTAAGATAAGATTGTTTTTCTTTTCCTTTTAAATTTTCTTTTCTCCTCTTATCCTCCAATCTCCCCCTAGCTCCCCCTAAATCTTCTCCCCCTTTGACATCAAATGCCGAAAAGGACAGTAAACCAGGAAGGGCAGGAAAGATGGAAGGAAAGAAGTGGGATCCTTAAGAATCACAACTGAGCAAATTGAGTATTTGAAGAAAATCATTTTAGGTAAGCTGCAGAAGATGATATCCAGGTGAATATAAATCGGTGACACCGAGTTGATGTGGATCGGTGAGCCCGAAAGTCGAGACTTAGGGCAGATCCTTTTCGGTCGATCAAGTATGTGAATCGGTGACTTGAGTTTAATTCCAAGGAAATTCAGAGATAATTCAGCTCTCTTTGCAAGAAATGTTTCAAAAGATTTGCAATGAGTTTGTAAAAGATTTTCAGGGAATTGATCAGAGCCAAAAGGAATATACACATGAACAGAGGAAACAGAAATGAAAAAGATTGCTAGATGAAGTTTTTTTTTTGTTAAAGGAAAACTCAACTAGAGAATCAAAAGAGACAATAGCAAAACTCCAAAACATATGTACTTCATCTAGAGAGGGGTCGGCGACTAGGTCACCTATGTTTGAGTATATTGACTTAGGAGTCAAATGAGAACATTTGATCATAGGTCATACTCATCGTTTTAAGCTCAAAATGGGGTTACCATTTTTCGATTAAGCATTTAATGTGATCACATCTTTTGAAGCTGCTTATACTCATGACTTTGAGTAAAGCTTCTTCAAGATGTGAATGACATACCTTGGGCTTGTTGTTGCTCGTACTCATGTAGGTGAACTTGATGTTGATGCTCATAGAATGTGAAGTTGGAGCACCATTTCCAATTGTATAGTTCATCTTCCTACATGGGTTAGGTAAGCAAGGAAATACTCAAGAATATCCAAGATGACATGAGTGAAGTACTAGAAGTATATGGTGTCAAAAAGGATATGTGGAATTTTGTTCCTTGAACTCAACATCCCAAAGAGCTAGATACTTGGTCAATGACAAGATTACTCAAGATTTGAGTGTGTGATAATCTTGTGGAATGTAGACCATCCAAGTACCTGCAAGGAGTCAGATGCAATGCAAGGGGGCAAATGTATCCAAGACATATGATCATCATCATAAGAGAAATATCAAGGATTAGTCAATTAGGCTCATGCCTTGCATGCACCAATGGAGTTTTCACTCCAAGTTTGAAGCATCAATGATGTTCAACTCACTCCTTAAGCGACAAAACACTTTCTCATCAAGTGGTTTTGTGAAGATATCTGCAAGCTGTTTGTCAAGATTTAACATGTTTAAGATCAATGTCACCCTTAGCAATATGATCACGAATAAAATGGTGATTTAACTTCAATGTGTTTCGATGCGAGAGTGTTGCACGGATTGTGTCCAATCTTAATCGCACTCTCATTGTCACAAAGCAAAGGAACATGTCTCGCATGTATCCCATAATCCTTAAGCGCTTGTGTCATCCATAGTAATCGAGCACAACACTAACCAGCAGCAATATATTCAGCTTCGGCAGTAGATAATGATACTGAATTTTGTTTCTTGGATGACCAAGATACAAGGGATCGACCGAGGAATTGACATGTACCCGAAGTTGACTTTCTATCAACCTTGTCTCCGGCATAGTCCGAGTCGGAATAGCCAACAAGATCGAAAGAGGCCCTCTTAGGATACCAAATGCCAAAGTTAGGTGTGTGTATCAAATATCTCACAATTCTTTTAACAGCCTTAAGATGACATTCTTTAGGGGCTGCTTGATATCGAGCACACATGCATATGCTCAACATTATGTCAGGACGAGAAGCACATAGATATAGTAGAGAACCAATCATGGATCGATAAACCTTTTGATCGATGTGTTCTCCATCTTTAGTCAAGTCATTATGTCCACTAGTAGCCATGGGTGTTTTCATACCTTTGCTCTCTTGCATGTTGAACTTCTTGAAGAGATCCTTGGTGTACTTTGTTTGTGAGACAAAAGTACCCTCCTTAGATTGCTTGATTTGCAACCCAAGGAAGAACTTGAGTTCACTCATCATGGACATCTCATACTTCTCTGACATAAGCTTTCCAAACTTCTCACTAAAATCAGGGTTAGTTGAACCAAAGATAATATCATCAACATATATTTGGCATACAAATAGTTCACCGTCAACCCTTTTTGTGAATAGCGTTGAGTCTATTTTACCAATCTCAAATCCTTTTTCAAGAAGAAAGCTAGTCAAGCATTTGTACCAAGCTCTAGGAGCTTGTTTAAGACCATAAAGAGCTTTGTGCAACTTGTAAACATGATTAGGTTTTTTAGGATTCACAAATCTGGGAGGTTGTTTCACAAATACTTCCTCCTCAATTTCACCATTAAGGAAAGCACTTTTAATGTCCATTTGATAGAGAGTAATGTCATGGTGGTTGGCATAAGCAAGAAGAATGCGAATGGACTCAAGTCTAGCAACGGGGGCATAGGTCTCACCATAGTCCATACCTTCGACTTGTGTGTAACCTTGTGCTACGAGACGAGCCTTGTTGCGGATGACTTGTCCATCTTCATCTTGCTTGTTCCGAAACACCCATTTGGTTCCAATGACGTTTTGGTCATCATTGGGCTTTCTACCAAAGTCCAAACGTTGTTCCTCTCAAAGTTGTGTAGCTCTTCATGCATAGCGCTCACCCAATCCGGTCTTCAAGCGCTTCTTCTACCTTCATAGGTTCAAGACTAGAGATAAATGAGTAGTGTTCACAAAAGTTAGCTAAACGAGTTTTAGAGCGAGTGATTCTCCCGAGTCGATGTCCTTCATCATTTGTTCCACGGATGGTCCTTCTTGACTCTTGCTCGAACTCGAGATAGCTTTTGTCGTGGTCGAGGCTGAGCTTCCTCATCATCCTCATCTTCTTCTTCATCATTGTTGTTGGTGTTGTCTTGAGGTGGTGGAGAAGGAGGTTGTGGTGGATCTTCTTGTCGCACTTCCTCATCTTGGTGAGTTCCACTTGTGGAGGCCTCCATGTCGCCTTGAGGTTCATCTCTCCGTGAGGTAGGGGGCTCCACATATGTAGATGAGGTACTCTCCTTCACTTCCATGGGACGAATCTTCCCAATGGATAAATCTTGAATGGCTTCTGAAGGGTCCTTGTCTCCTACATCAATAGGCATTTGCTCTACTTGCGAGCCATTAGATTCATCAAACTTCACGTCTACCGTCTCTTCAACCTTTCGGGTGAAATTGTTGTAGACACGGTAGGTGTGGGAGTTTGATCCATAACCGAGGAAAAAGCCTTCATGAGTTTTAGGAGCAAATTTAGACCGACGATGCTTATCAAGGATATAGCATTTTGAACCAAAGACACGAAAATATCCCACTTGGGGTTTGTTACCGGTAAGGAGCTCGTATGAAGTCTTGCCGAGGAGCTTGTGAAGATAAAGTCTGTTGATAGCATGACAAGTCTGTCTCGACGGCTTCACCCCAAAAGTGTTTGGTGTCTTGTATTCATCAAGCATTGTTCTCGCCATCTCAATGAGCATTTGGTTCTTCCTCTCAACAACTCCATTTTGTTGAGGTGTGTACGTAGTCGAGAACTCATGTAGAATCCTTCCTCATCGAGAAAGGAGTCCACAGGCGTTCTTGAACTCCGCTCCATTGTCGCCCGAACTTTCTTGATCTTCACCTCAAATTGATTTTGGGCCTTTCTAGCGAAGGTTTTGAAGATTTTCGAACCTGTGATTTGTCATCAAGGAAAAATACCCACGAAAATCTGGAAAAATCATCAACAATAACTAGACCAAAGGAGTTACCACCAAGGCTTTTGTAAGCATTGGGACCAAGAGATCCATATGAAGAAGCTCAAGCGGTCTCCTTGTAGTCATGATGTTCTTGGCGGGATGACTTCCACCTACTTGTTTTCCTGCTTGACATGCCTTTGCAGAGTCTATCTTTGTCAAAGAAAACATCTTTAACACCAAGAATGTGATCACCTTTGATTAGCTTATCTAGATTACGCATACCAACATGTCCAAGCCTTCTATGCCAAAGCCAACCTTTAGCAGATTTAGCAATAAAGCAAGTTCTAGGTTGAGCTTTCTTAGTAAAATCAACGATATACAAATCACCTCTACGGATACCGGTAAAGACCATGTTATGATTGTCACGACGAAAAACTTGGCAATCTACTTTGGTGAATAGCACATTGAATCCAAAGTCAGCTAATCTAGACACGGAAAGTAAATTATATCCAAGTGATTCAACAAGCATGACATTTTTAATGGAGCTATCATGAGATATGGCCACCTTACCAAGGCCAAGTACCTTACCCTTGGAGTTGTCTCCAAAAGTCACATACTTGCGTGGACCATCGTTCTTTGCAAGCTCTCGAAACATGTCTTCATCTCCGGTCATGTGATCGGTGCATCCACTATCAAGAATCCACTCTTTTCCACCGGATATGTAGTCTCTCAAATTTGCCATAAGACTGAGACTCTTCATGACCTTGTCTAGCTCGGTGTCCGAATCGGAGTAATCGTCATCATGCTCATGCTCATCATCATATTGACCCATAGATAATTCATCATCAATACCTAGGTCAATTTGACAATGACTTGCATCAGTTTTGTCAGAGTGACGATAATCATCGGAATGCAATACAAGAGCATTTCTTATTGAACATTGATAAAACCGATCACCCTTCTTTTCATAAGATCACGAAGCTCAAAGAAGCATTTATCAAAGTTGGGATCTTTGGGCGCATCATATCAAATTCAACAGTCTTGTATAGAATTTCATCAAGACCTCTCAAAGAGTAGTCCGGATAAAGTTCTTCCAAGAACTTCCACATAGCATGGGCGCACTCAAAGTTTGTGACAAGCTCAAGTAAGTTATCGGGCAAACCTCTAATGATAAGATTGACAGTTCTAAGGTTCTGAAGCAAATCAAGTTCTTCATCCATAGTAGGGTGCAAGGGTCAAATGGTGGTACATATGGGGTTTCAACATATTTATAAGTTGTACATCTTAAAGATAGCAAGCATTTCAATCCTCCACGAGTTATAGGACACTCCATCAAGAATAGGCACTCTATGATTAACACTCCCAAACGTAGACACGTCCATCTTCCTCCAATGGTGTGCAAACCAAAGCAATGGAGACCAAAGCTCTGATACCAATTGTAGGATCGTTGAAGGCAAGAGTGTCTAGAGGGGGGGTGATTAGACAACTCGACAAGATAAAAGTTTATGCCTTTTGATTAACATAAGTTTTTAGCAAGTTCACAATGAAGATCAAGTCAAGTATCATGCATACAAGTCGAGCAACATACTAGACATGCAATTCTAGAGTATGGGGCAGCGGAAAGTAAATTGCATAAAAAGTAAGGGAGAGATTGTGAAGAGCAAACGCAATTTGGAGACACGGAGATTTTTCTCGTGGTTCCGATAGGTGGTCCTATCGTCAATCCACGTTGATGGAGACTTCAACCCACGGAGGGTAACGGCTGCGAGAGTCCACGAAGGGCTCCACCCACGAAGGGTCCACGAAGAAGCAACCTTGTCTATGCCATCATGGCTTACGTCCACGGAGGACTAGCCTTACTCGGGTAGATCTTCACGAAGTAGGCGATCTCCTTGCCCTTACAAACTTCTTGGTTCAACTCCACATCTTGACGGAGGCTCCCAAGCGACACCTAACCAATCTAGGAGGCACCACCCTCCAAAAGGTAATAGATGGTGTTGGTGATGATGAACTCCTTGCTCTTGTGCTTCAAATGATAATCTTCCCAACACTCAACTCTCCTCACCGATTTGGCTGTGGTGGAAGAAAGGATTGAGTGGAAAGCAACTTGGGAAGGCTAGAAATCAAGTTTCATATGGTGGGAGTGGAGCAACTTGATCTCAACACAAGGGTAGGTAGTTTTCTTCTCGAAATGTAAGGTAGGAGTGGTAGTTCTTTCGATGGCTCTCTCCACGAATGAAGAGGAGGTGGAGGGTATTTATAGCCTCCACACAAAATCCAACTGCTATACACATTTGACCAATCTCGGTCGGACCGAAGTTGACAACTCGGTGAGACCGAAAGTTCAAATCTTGTGAGCGTTGGGATTTTCGTGGGACCGAAAATACAATCTCGGTTAGTCCGATTCTTCCAAAGTCTAGGGTTTGCCAATCTCGGTGGGACCGACTTTCTCATCTCGGTGACACCGATTTGAGTACGTATGTTCTGAAGCTTGGCAACACCAATTTCGGTATGACCGAGTTTGGAATCGGAAAATCCGAAATTTTAGGTTTTGGCTATATGGTGAGGTGGTTCATCTCGGTGTGGTGAGTTTGGAATCGGTGGGACCGAGATTACTTATGGGTTTATGTTGGAATGAAAGATTGCTGATAGTTTGAGAGATAAATCACTAAGCACTTAGAGCAACCAGATCATCATCATAACCTCATCCCCTTTTAATAGTATTAGCTTTCCTATGGACTCAATGTGATCTTGGATCACTAAACCAAAAATGGAGTCTTGAGCTTTTGCCAATCCTTTCCTTAGCATCCTAGGGGTTCACCTCTTCAGTCCTTTTGCCATGCCAGAGTGATTGACTTTCCTGAAACATACTTGTTAAAAGCATTAGTCCAACCACAAAGTATGTTGTCATTAATTACCAAAACCACCTAGGGAGCAAATGTGCTTTCACAGCCCCTATGGTGAAGGTGGCGCTGGCCTCCCCATCCTCACAGACTAGCACTTGCTTTGTCTCGGCTCGGTCTTGGGAGAACAACTACTTCTTCTTGGTCGGAGCTGTTCCGGGGCCTCCTGGCCCTTCTTCTTGTCGGGCAGCATGGACGCGGCTGTCCTAAAGGCGAGCTTGAGGACCTGCAGCGTGCCTTGGGTGTCCCCCGCCACCATGAGGACACCGTTGCTGCCAGGCATCTTCTTGAGGTTGTACGCAGGGTGGGTCGCTGTCATAAACTGCGCCAGGGCCGGGTACCCCAGAATAACATTGTACGGCAGGTCGATCTTGGTGATGTCGAAGTCGGTGAGTTCGTTACGGTAGTTGTCGCGGGTGCTGAAGGTGTCAGGGAGACTGAACTGCCCCAGGGGCCTGGTGGAGCCGCTATCGACCCCGAAGAAACACCTGGAGGGGCGGAGCCCGCTAGGCGGCATGTGGAGCAGGCCGAATGCCTCCAGGGAGAGCACGTTGAGGCCGGCTCCGCCGTCGATGAGGGTTCTGGTGATTCCCACATGGCAGACGGTGGGGGTGCAAAGCATTGGGAGCACGCCTGCTCCCGTCGTGGCGACGGGACGATCCTTGGGGCTGAAGATGATGTCGGCCTTTGGAGCCGCCCAGCCCGAGGGAGCCCCCGAGCTCGCCTGAGTGGCGCCTACTTGCCGGTAGAACTGCTTGATGTGGCAGCCGGAGGGTGGTGCCTGCGAGCCATCTAGGAGAGTTGCAACGACCGGGGGCGCCGGTGCCACATAGTGGGCGAGGAAGAGGTCGCGTAGCTCTTCCCAGGAGGCCACAGAGGATGCCGGCAGGTTGAGCAACCGCGCGCGGTGCGCCTGCAGGGGCCATGGGGAGCCAGTTGGTCTTCACCTTCTCGTCTCCGCCGGCCGCCCAGACTGCCTCCTCGCATGCTTGAAGAAAGGGGGCCGGATCTGCCGCACCGTCGTAGCACGGCGGCATCTCCGGTCGATACTTGGGCGGACACTGCACCTGCCACAGGGAGAGGGTAAAGCAGTGCAACCCCGGAGCTTCTTCAGAAGCGCGTGTCGACCGGGCCGACGGAAAAGCGCCCGCCATCGGAGTCAGCGGCACAATCCGGCGGTTGAGGTAGAAGATTCTGACGCACCCCTACTGTCGGCGTACTCGGAACGGGGGTCCCCAGACTTGCCTGCCTGCGGCGTGGCTCGAGTGGTGTTAGTACGGCCCATCTTCATCAGCGCAAGACTCAAGACCCTCGCGAGGTGCCCAGCCTCGCGGGGCGGACGACACACGATTTCCTCAGGAACGGCCTCGCCAGGCAGGCTCGCGAGGAGGCGGAGAGATCAAGGCAGGGTACCTCGCGAGGTGCTCGTGACGCAAGCCATGACAATCGAGACCAGGCGGGCGCCGGCCTGCGCAGTGTCCTTGTTTCCTCTCTGGTGCAAAGGGGCAAGCACAGGCGTGGAGTAGCGAGGCATCAGACAAAGGTTGCCATTTCAGTGCAGCGAGACCAAGACCAGCAGAGCGGCAGGATGGAGGTTACCGTGGAGCCCAGGACAGCGTCATCGCCAGTGCCTTTGGCAGCCGAAGACCAACATTAGTCAGGATAACTTGTAGTAGATGTTCCCCTTTGAAATGGCCATTGTTGGCGCCCTTCCTGCTCAATATTTGGGAAGAGGACCAGTGCCTCTATATATATAGGGATAGCCACCATAGTAGGGGGCATCTGATTAGCATCCAAGAGGCAATCAAACTCACCCGAGCACTTCATCGCACCAGCTCAAGAACACCTTTCGCGAGGTTGTTCATCCTTTGTACTGTTCATCATCAGCCCCTGAGGCAATCCACCACACCACCAAACCAGTATAAATCTTGTGTCCCTCATGTTGTTCATCATTTTAGCTTAGATTCTTGTGAGGCGATCGGACGTGGAGTGGTAGGGGGAAGATCTTCGTGCGCACTCCAGAGTTCAAACCTTAAGGGTCTGCCGGAACCCAACATCCGACATTTGGCGCGCCGGGTTGGGGTGCGCTGGAATCTTCCTTCTTCCGTCCTGTGTTCCGCCGCTTCACCGCCTCCATGTCCGGCGACCCGACGGCCAACTCCGACCGCCGGGCGGCATGGCCTGCCCATGCCGTGCCGCCTGCGCCAGGTGACCTCAACCCCGCAACTCAGGCAGCCCACGCCCCGCAGGGCGCTGCGGGTCGCGGGCGACGCGTCAGGCGTCGCCTGCCCTCACTCCGCGGCAGGTACGGTCGGCAGCGATGGCCTCAAGCCATGCTGCGGCCATGGCACCGCGCACCACACGGGAGCAGGCGAACATGAAGGCCGCACTCACTGTGGCGCGAGAACTGCTGCAGTGCAGACTGCAAGAAAGCGGCCACGACGTGCTGCTGGAGAGTGTCACCAAGCTCCTAGATGCCGCTGCGTCAGGAGCTCCCCTATTCTGCGTCCAACTTCCACCCTAGGCCCCGGGCGGGTCACGAGGTGGACCAATCCGTGCCCACGCACCCCCGGGCGCACCTCAAGGCTTCATCAACACCGGCTTGGCCATCAGCGCCGGGCAGCAAGCTGCGCTGGCACCGCCCCTGGTAAGCAAGGGCATGCACATCGCTGCCTATGGTCCTAGTGGGCCGCCGCCCTACCGTCCCCAAGATGGTGCTTCAGGTCGCACTGCATGGCGCGGGAGCACTACGGCGAGGCCTTTGGGGTGGTGACCCCGGAGGCCTATGTGCCCCACATGGTGGATTGAGGGCACGCACTGGAGGAAGACCACGACTCGTTCCTCGGGCCAAGCAGGGAGGAAGAGGCGCCAGAAGCCGAGCTCTTTCAGCAGCCTCACGGAAGCCTCGACAACCGGGTCGGCGGCAGCAACTACCGGGTACCGCTAATACATCAGGAGCAAGCTTATGCTAACAATGGGTCGCAGGAGGTTCAGGTCGCTGCAGCGGATGGCTGCCCCAGTGCGGCAATCTCCCTCCCCTCAGGAGGAGGCCACTGGGGGCAGCAGGAGAGGGGCCGGGAGCCAGGCTCCTCCCCACGGCATGCGGAGCAAGGCGTTCTTCGGAGGTAGGCCCTTTGCCGGGGAGGTGCCCCAGGGCCTGCCCCCGACAGAGGAGCCGTGGTCGTCGGGGGAACTGCTGGCGTCCCCTTTTCCCCATTGGCGTCGTCCTGGTTTCCGGTCGCTGTCGATGGTGGTCAAGGGTGGCGCAAGGCGGGGCCCTCATTTGGCGATATGAAGCAAGGCCGGTACCTGTGAAGAAGGCCCAGTGCCTGTGAAGCTCGCCGCCGGTGACACTTTGATAACCCACAAGTATAGGGGATCGCAACAGTTTTCGATAAGTAAGAGTGTCGAACCCAACGAGGAGCTAAAGGTAGAATAAATATTCCCTCAAGTTCTATCGACCACCGATACAACTCTACGCACGCTTGACGTTTGCTTTACCTAGAACAAGTATGAAACTAGAAGTACTTTGTAGGTGTGGTAGGATAGGCTTGCAAGAAAGTAAAGAACACGTAAATAAAACTAGGGGCTGCTAAGGTAAAGACACAACTAAATTAAATATAGCGAGTATGGAAAAGTGGTGATAGGAGTTGCGGAATTGTCCCTAGGCAACTGACTATGTTACTAGACCGGTAATCACTATTGCAATTTTATTTGAGGGAGAGGCATAAGCTAACATAGTTTCTCTACTTGGATCATATGCACTTATGATTGGAACTCTAGCAAGCATCCGCAACTACTAAAGATTCATTAAGGTAAAACCCAACCATAGCATTAAATCATGAGGTCCTCTTTATCCCATACGCAACAATCCCTTTACTCGGGTTTAAGCTTCTGTCACTCTAGCAACCCACTATAAACGAATCATGAACATATTGCAACACCCTACAGCAGGAATCCCTCACGCTTGCGCGACACGGAGGGCACCATAGGACAGCACCAATAATAAAACATGCAACTCAAACCAATCATACAATTCACCAATCACCGATAGGACAATAGAAATCTACTCAGACATCATAGGATGGCAACACATCATTGGTTAATAATATGAAGCATAAAGCACCATGTTCAAGTAGAGGGTACAACGGGTTGCGGGAGAGTGGACCGCTGTAGATAGAGGGGGGAAGGTGATGGAGGTGTTGGTGAAGTTGGCAGAGGTGTTGGTGAAGATAGCGGTGATGATGATGGCCCCCGGCGGCGTTCCGGCGCCACTAGAAGCGAGGGGGAGAGAGCCCCCTCCTTCTTCTTCTTCCTTGACCTTCTCCCTAGATGGGAGAAGGGTTTCCCCTCTGGTCCTTGGCTCCCATGGCTTGGGAGGGGCGAGAGCCCCTCCGAGATTGGATCTATCTCTCTGTTTCTGCGGTCTCTGCGTTCGCAGATTCTACCCCTTCACCGTTTCCTTTATATCTGGAGATCCGTAACTTCGATTGGGCTGAATCTTTCGCCCAGATCTTCGTCATAAAATTATGTTTCTTGCGCCATAAGAAGAGCATCAACCACCTTACGGGTGGACCATGAGGGTCAAGGGCGCGCCTGGGGGGTAGGGTGCGCCCCCTACCTCGTGCCCACCTCAGATACCGTTTCGCGTTGATTTTACTTCCAGAAAATCATAAATATTCCAAAAAAAATCTCCGTCCGCTTTTATCCCGTTTGGACTCCGTTTGATATTGGGTTTCGCAAAACAAAAACATGCAATGCATGAGGAACTGCCTTTGGCCATCGGATCAATATGTTAGTCCCAAAAATAATATAAAAAGTTACCAAAAAGTATATGAAAGTGAATATATTGGCATGGAACAATCAAAAATTATAGATACGACAGAGACATATCAGCATCCCCAAGCTTAATTCCTGCTCGTCGTCGAGTAGGTAAATGATAAAAAAGAATAATTTTTGATGTGGAATGCTACCTAGCATAATCTTGATCATATGTCTAATCGTGGCATGAATATTAAGACACGAGTGATTCAAAGCAATAGTCTATCATTTGACATAAAAACAATAATACTTCGAGCGTACCAATAAAGCAATCATGTCTTTTCAAAACAACAAGGCAAAAGCAAGCTTATCCCTACAAAATCATATAGTTTGGCCATGCTTCATTTTCGTCACACAAAAATGCTCCCATCATGCACAACCCCGATGACGAGCCGAGCAATTGGTTCATACTTTTTAACGCGCTTTAGCCTTTTCAACCCTCACGCAATACATGAGTGCAAGCCATGGATATGGCACTATAGGTGGAATAGAATATAATGATGGAGGTTATGTGGAGAAGACAAAAAAGGAGAAAGTCTCACATCAACGCGGCTAATCAACGGGCTATGGAGATGCCCATCAATTGATGTCAATGTGAGGAGTAGGGATTGCCATGCAACGGATGCACTAGAGCTATAAGTATATGAAAGCTCAAACTAAGACTAAGTGGGTGTGCATCCAACTTGCTTGCTCATGAAGACCTAGGGCATTTGAGGAAGCCCATCGTTGGAATATACAAGCCAAGTTCTATAATGAAAATTCCCACTAGTATATGAAAGTGATAACTCAAGAGACTCTCTATATGAAGAACATGGTGCTACTTTGAAGCACAAGTGTGGTAAAAGGATAGTAACATTACCCCTTCTCTCTTTTTCTCTCATTTTTTTGTCTTTTTTTTTGGGCCTTCTCTTTTTTTTGGCCTTTCTCTTTTTTTTTAAATTTTTTTATTTTTTTTCGTCCGGAGTCTCATCCCGACTTGTGGGGGAATCATAGTCTCCATCATCCTTTCCTCACTGGGGCAATGCTCCAATAATGATGATCATCACACTTTTATTTACTTACAACTCAATATTACAACTCGATATCTAGAACAAAGATATGACTCTATATGAATGCCTCCGGCGGTGTACCGGGATGTGCAATGATCTAGCGTAGCAATGACATCAAAAAACGGACAAGCCATGAAATCATGCTAGCTATCTTATGATCATGCAAAGCAATATGACAATGAATGCTCAAGTCATGTATATGATGATGATGGAAGTTGCATGGCAATATATCTCGGAATGGCTATGGAAATGCCATAATAGGTAGGTATGGTGGATGTTTTGAGGAAGATATAATGAGGCTTATGTGTGACAGAGCGTATAGTATCACGGGGTTTGGATGCACCGGCGAAGTTTGCACCAACTCTCGAGGTGAGAAAGGGCAATGGACGGTACCGAAGAGGCTAGCAATGATGGAAGGGTGAGAGTGCGTATAATCCAGGGAGTCACATTAGTCATAAAGAACTCATATACTTATTGCAAAAGTTTATTAGCCCTCGAAGCAAAGTACTACTATGCATGCCCCTAGGGGGATAGATTGGTAGGAAAAGACCATCGCTCATCCCCGACTGCCACTCATAAGGAAGACAATCAAAGAAACACCCCATGCTTCAAATTTGTCACACAACGGTTACCATACGTGCATGCTACGGGACTTGCAAACCTCAACACAAGTGTCTCTACAATCCACAACCACCCACTAGCATAACTCTAGTATCACCATCTTTATATCGCAAAACTATTGTAAGGAATCAAACATATCATATTCAGCGATCTACAAGTTTATGTAGGATTTTATGACTAACCATGTGAATGACCAGTTCCTGTCATCTCTCTAAATAGATATAAATAAAGCAAGAGAGTTTAATTCCTTCTACAAAAGATATGCCCATGCTCTAACAAATATAAGTGAAGAAAAAGAGCATTCTACAAATGGCGGTTGTCTATGTAAAGAGAAACAGGCAATCCAAACTTCAAATGATATAAGTGAAGCACATGAAGCATTCTATAAAGCCATACTCAAAAGATATAAGTGAAGTGCAATGAGCATTCAATAAATCAACCAAGGATTATCTCATACCAGCATGGTGTATAAAAGAAAAATAAAAACCTAATTTCAAAAGACGCTCCAAGACTTGCACATAATGCATGAACGAAACGAATTCGAAAACATACCGATACTTGTTGAAGAAAGAGGGGATGCCTCCCCAGCATCCCGAAGCTTAGACGCTTGAGTCTTCTTGAATATTTACTTGGGGTTCCTCGGGCATCCCCAAGCTTGAGCTCTTGCCTCTCTTCCTTCTTCTCACATCGGAACATCTTCGATTAGACACTACATCCACACAAAACTTCAACAGAAAACTCGGTAAGATCCGTTAGTATAATAAGGCAAATCACCACTCTAAGTACTGTTGCAAACCAATTCATATTTTGTTTTTGCATTGTGTCTACTTTAATATAGCTTTTCCATGGCTTAATCCACTGATATAAATTGATAGATTCATCAAAACAAGTAAACTATGCATCAAAAACAGAATCTGTCAAAAACAGAACAGTCTGTAGCAATCTGAACATCCACCATACTTCTGGTACACCAAAACTTCTACCAAAATTAGGCAAAATAAACAATTTGTATAGCAAGACAGTTCAAAAAGAATCAGAACCATTTGACATTCCAGTTAAAAATTTAAAATCGCGCACTGCAGCCAAAGTTTCTGTCCTGCACCGTACAAGCCAACAAGCATTGTAAACATCCTAAAGGCAAACCTTGGCACATTATTTTTATAATACAATGGAATTGTACAAGGGGATAATTATTTTTGATGAAAAGTTTCTGTAATCAAGATTCACAAAGTTTCCGTGAGCATGAACAAAGTCCAAGGCTAGCTCCCACTTCAGCAATGCTTGTCTTTCTCACTTTCACTTTCCTTTTTGAAAAGTTTTTTGGTTCCCCTCTTTATTTTTGTTGTTTTTAAACTATATAAAAGCACTCAACAGAAATAAATGACTCTCTAAAACTTCCGGGTTGTCTCCCTAGCAGCGCTTTCTTTAAAGCCATTAAGCTAGGCATATAGTGCTCAAGAAATGGATCCACCCGGATCCCAAGGTATATCAAAGCCAATTTTAATTAACAATGATTTGTAATTTAGTAGTGAGCACAAAGTAACATATATCATGCAACAACAAAGTCTAACTCTCTTCCTATGCATCGGCATGTCATAAAAGAACAATTCATGCGCACAAAGTAAAGGCCAATGCATAGTATAAACAGTTTCTTGCAATTTCATAGTATGGGAAACATAGAGAGGTGGAGACATAGTTCCTCTCTCATAATAATTGCAAGTAGGAGCAGCAAGCACATGCATATTATATTCATCAAAATCATCATGTGTAACGCTAAAAGGCAACCCATCAATATAATCCTTAATAAACACAAACTTCTCTGATAAAGTGTAGTTGGGAGAATTCAAAAGGATAATAGGACTATCATGCGTGGGTGCAATAGCAACAATTTCATGTTTAACATAAGGAACTATAGCAAGTTCATCTCCATAAGCATAATTCATATTGGCATCTTGGCCACAAGCATAGCAAGCATCATCAAAAAGGGATATTTCAAGAGAATCAACGGGATCATAGCAATCATTATAGCAATCATCCTTCGGTAAGCACGAAGGGGAATTAAACAATGTATGAGTTGAAGAGTTACTCTCATTAGAAGGTGGGCACGGGTGATCAATCCGCTCTTCCTCCTCTTGTTCTTCGCTCTCCTCATCATCTTTTTCATCCAATGAGCTCATAGTTTCATCAATTTCTTCTTCCATAGCTTCCTGCAAAATATTAGTCTCTTCTTGGACAGCGGAGACTTTCTCAATAAGTGCATCAATTGCATAATTGTATTTATAATTCTCATAGCAATATTTGAGGATAGCTAAATTTTCAGATCTATTAACAACATCATCATAATCCTCAAACTCTTTACACATAGCTTCAATTTCATAAGCACCCATAAAAGCAACAAATTCTTCTATTTGTTCCACATCATATTAATCATATATACCATTAGCATAAGAAGCTAAGGTTTTATTATCATTAAATTTGCATGAAAAGGGAAGGTGCGGATAATTCATCCAAGAGCAACTAGTATAATCATATTCCACACATAGTTTCCAAGCATACCACTTCAATAAATGAATTTGATCCCATAATAGTTTCCCTTTTTGTGTAAGCGATAATCCCTAAAGTATTCACGTTGATCCAACGTTACTCCCATTATAAAGTTGAATGGGGTTTTCTCAGGATTATCAAAGTAGTATATAATATCTCTCGCATAATGAGAATCGAGGGTTTTAGGAGTTACCCCATCGTCATGAGTAGCCACTACACCTAATTTTTTTGGTATTTCGTGTTCCATATCCATAACTAAAGATAGAGAACAACTAAGAACAGCAAATGAAAATTACTTAGTGATAAAGCAAACAAGCACACACGAGAATATTCACACCACGCTATTGCTCCCTGGCAACGGCGCCAGAAAAAGGTCTTGATAACCCACAAGTATAGGGGATCACAACAGTTTTCGATAAGTAAGAGTGTCGAACCGAACGAGGAGCTAAAGGTAGAATAAATATTCCCTCAAGTTCTATCGACCACCGATACAACTCTACGCACGCTTGACGTTTGCTTTACCTAGAACAAGTATGAAACTATAAGTACTTTGTAGGTGTGATAGGATAGGCTTGCAAGAAAGTAAAGAACACGTAAATAAAACTAGGGGTTGCTAAGGTAAATACACAACTAAAGTAAATATAGCGAGTATGGAAAAGTGGTGATAGGAGTTGTGGAATTGTCCCTAGGCAACTGACTATGTTACTAGACCGGTAATCACTATTGCAATTTTATTTGAGGGAGAGGCATAAGCTAACATACTTTCTCTACTTGGATCATATGCACTTATGATTGGAACTCTAGCAATCATCCGCAACTACTAAAGATTCATTAAGGTAAAACCCAACCATATCATTAAAGCATCAAGTCCTCTTTATCCCATACGCAACAATCCCCTTACTCGGGTTTAAGCTTCTGTCACTCTAGCAACCCACTATAAACGAATCATGAAGGTATTGCAACACCCTACAGCGGGAATCCCTCACGCTTGCGCGACACGGAGGGCACCATAGGACAGCACCAATAATAAAACATGCAACTCAAACCAATCATAGCAATTCATCAATCACCGATAGGACAATAGAAATCTACTCAGACATCATAGGATGGCAACACATCATTGGATAATAATATGAAGCATAAAGCACCATGTTCAAGTAGAGGGTACAGCGGGTTGCGGGAGAGTGGACCGCTGTAGATAGAGGGGGGAAGGTGATGGAGGTGTTGGTGAAGATGGCAGAGGTGTTGGTGAAGATCGCGGTGATGATGATGGTCCCCGGCGGCGTTCCGGCGCCACCAGAAGAGAGGGGGAGAGAGCCCCCCTCCTTCTTCTTCTTCCTTGACCTTCTCCCTAGATGGGAGAAGGGTTTCCCCTCTGGTCCTTGGCTCCCATGGCTTGGGAGGGGCGAGAGCCCCTCCGAGATTGGATCTATCTCTCTGTTTCTGCGTTCTCTGCGTTTGCAGATTCTACCCCTTCACCGTTTCCTTTATATCTGGAGATCCGTAACTCCGATTGGGGTGAATCTTTCGCCCAGATCTTTGTCATAAAAGTATCTTTCTTGCGCCATAAGAAGAGCATCAACCACCTTACGGGTGGACCACGAGGGTCAGGGGCGCGCCTGGGGGGGTAGGGCGCGCCCCCTACCTCGTGCCCACCTCGGATACCGTTTCGCGTTGATTTTACTTCCAGAAAATCATAAATATTCCAAAAAAAATCTCCGTCCATTTTTATCCCGTTTGGACTCCATTTGATATTGGGTTTCTGCGAAACAAAAAACATGCAACAGACAGGAACTGGAACTGGGCACTGGATCAATATGTTAGTCCCAAAAATAATATAAAAAGTTGCCAAAAAGTATATGAAAGTGAATAATATTGGCATGAACAATCAAAAATTATAGATAGGACGGAGACGTATCACACTCTCACGTAATAATGAGTTGGGGCTGTACAAGCCTTGGAGTTTCCGGAGAGCCGCCCTCGGGCCTCGGGGGCTCCCTCCCATGCCCAGTGGCAGATGGTGAGAAGATGTCGAACTAGACTAGGTGCCAGACGCGACCTTTTGCTCTTGCTTCTTTTCGTGTGAACAAGCTTTCTCATTTCAGATCTAAGTTGAAGTTAAATTTGTGTTTGTGTGTGCGGGGAGGGGCGTCGTGTCTTATTCGTGTGCTTCTGTTCAAGTTGGAATTCACACTAGTTGCCTCCCTCTCGCGGGCACCTCGCGAGTAGGGCACAACCCAGCATGTGCGCTCGCCGTCCCGCGGCCGCCGTTCGCTCCAGCCAGGCTCTCGCCGCATGGTTAAACGGGACCCTCATGAGGCCCTTGGATGGACACTGCGAGCCCACTGTAGGCTCGCCAAGACGAAGGTAAAACCACGGCAACCTACTCATCACGAAAATCATGGCATCATGCAGGCGCCCATCCGGCGACGATCTCAATAACACGTAGGCAACAATCTTTTTACATGAGGGGCTTCCCCTCCCAAAATGCTCTCACAACTTTTAGGGCCACGCCCGAGTCTCTTCCCGCGCAGGACAAACAACAGGGGGAAGCGTGGAATCAGTCGGACATGTCGCTCACTGCATCCCCCAAGGCGTCCCCTGGGGTGTCGCTGGCACCGCCGTCGTCGTCGCCGGCCTCCCCGTCACCGTTGTTGGCACCGACTTCACCACCGTTCACCACGTCGCCTTCGTCAGCAGCAACGATCACCCCATTGTCATCAGAAGTGAAGGCCCAGACGAGCGCATCTACATTGTCCTCCACCCACCGCGCTAGGTCGCCTCGGACGGCCTCACGCACTGGGGCGATGGCGGCGTCGAAGTCGAAAAGGGGGGCGATGTTTTGGAGATAACTCAAGATGTGGGAGAATGCTCGCGCGAGCAGCCCACGGCTCCGTTCCTCCACCAGCTGGCGAGACCTCTCAGAGCGGTTCTCTAGATGCGTCACCACGTCAGTGAAGAACAGAAGATTGCCGGCGTAGTTGGTCACATGCGGCTCCTCAGCGACTGCCTCGCAGATGTTGCCCAAGGCCGCGTTAGCCCTTTGCCTGAGCATCCAGAGCATGGGGCCGTGCATGTGTTCCAACGTCTGCCGCTGGCGGATCTCGTCCGCATTCCGCTGCGCGACGGACTCGGCATCATCAACCCGCCATTGAAGAAGAAGCAGTTCGGCGCGGGAGGAGGCCAGCTCAGCCTGCGCCGAGCTTAGTGCGACAGCGGTGGCCTCAGCTCGCTGAGTGGCTTCAGTCAGCTGGTCCTAAGGGGAGCAGTCTTGCCCGCGGCTTCAGCCTTGATCAACTCCAGCCGCTCTTCATACCCATGCTCAAGGCCGGCGCGAGCCTCCTCCACACGACGGTCGATATCCTCCTGGATCCGGGCCTCCCGCACATCGACGTTGTCCTCCGCTTGGGTGACCTGGCGCTCCCTCGTCTCCAACCGCTCCAGATCGAGGTTGCGCTCGGCAGCCTCCAATGTCAGCGCTTCCTCGCACCGGAGCTCCCACTCTTCAGCGGGCCCCCCTTTCAGCAACACAAGGGGTTCGGCGCAACTCCGCCTGCTGCCCCAAGGAGTTGCACCAGTCTTGGAGCTCCCACGCACGCTCTTCCGCAGCTTCACGTCGCCGATCTGCTTCTTGAGCCTCCTCGATGGCTCGGGCGCAGGCCTCTTGAGAAGCCACCAGAGATGCCTAGGCCTTGGCATTTGTCGAGATCACGCTGGTGGCGTGCGAGACCAACAGCCACCTTGAGCTTGCGCCACTCCTCGACCATCCTCAAGCCTTCAACTTCGAGACACGCATCTTCACCTGCCAGCTGTGCGCCAAGCTGGCTCACTGCATCGGCCGCCCTCTGGAGGAACTGTTGGCGGACAGCTCTGCACTCCCGCACACGCTTGAGCACGTCATCAATGTCATCCTCCGCCATCGACGCTGGCAGAGGGCCCTGGAGTGGTTCACCCCATCTCGGCTGGGGGCTGGGGGCTGGCGCCCCTGCGATCGCCGGGCGGGCCCCACAAGGGACCTAGCCAGGCATCAATCCACCTCCCGCTGGGGATTCAAAGATCGACTTCAGCCACTCGCCGCCTATGATCAGTGGAGGAGCTCAGGGCAAGCTGGTTGTGCCCAGGGAGAGCTCACGAGCGAAGAGCGGCGCGCCGACAGGTTCAAGGCATGCCGCAGGCCGGCTTGCCTCTCCAGCCGAGCTTTCATCGAGGGCGGCACGCGGACTCTGGACAATCAAGGTCGGTGACGGAGGAGAAGCCTGAGGAAGCGGATCCTCAGCTGGCTCCGCAAGCTCGTCTGAGGGGATCCTGAAAGTCCATGGTCAGCAAAGGGAGCGGCAAACAAGGAACTATAAGAAGGGGGACTTACTCATCCATTGCGAAGTACTTCCTGTGCTTCAATGGGCGGAACGGGAAATCTTCATCACCAGAAGCCTCCTTCCTCTTGCGGAGGGCCTCGAAATCTATGCGGAACCGACCCAAAGCTCGCGACGTGAGGGCCAGCGCTAGGCATAGGAGCCGAGGCATCAGGACTACCTACATTAGGGGCAGCAGCCTGAGAGAAGCGGCCAGGTGCCACCTCGTGGTGGCCTGCCGAGGCCTCGGGGGCTTCGGCCTCGGGGGCCGCAAATCGCGCCCTCTCACCAGCCACCACTTCAAGAGGGGCTCGATGAGCTCCGGACGATGACGCCTCGGGAGCCCCGCGCTACATCAGCACCTCGACATCAGGCCCCCAGCTCCTGCCAATGCTTGCCTCCCAGCATCGACTCCTGAGGCAAGGTCGTCATGGGCGACTAGGGGAAGGACTTCGGTAATCGGGTTCTCGTGGGGCCCCGCGAGGCCAGCCGGGAGCAACCCCCAATCGTCGAAGCGGGGCATTTGCCTCACGAACTCGACCCTGTTTGTGCAAAGGTACACCAGGGAGCCTCCATGACCAACGCTGCCAGGAGAGGGGTCGCTAGTCAGGACCTGCATCACCTTCTTCAGCGTCTCAGGTGCAAGATTCCCTTCCTGGAGCCTCATACGGTCCTGACGACCGCAGTAAGCCCACATTGGGCGGGAATGGCGCTGGAGAGGAGCGATGCGGCGCCAGAGGAACTCCTTCACCACCTTGGGCGCCGTCACTCCGAGCTTCCTCAGCCTCTCGAAGCGATGCGAGGTGAAAGCAAGCTGGGGGCTCGTAAGTTACTTGTGACCCCAACCAGGATTGGGAATAGCTGACAGCGTTGGGTGCGCAAGCAGGGGACTGGGAACCCTAACATCCACATACAGCCACCGCTCCCAGAACCCGCTCGCAGAAGGTGGAGGCCAAAGTCGACCCCCGAGGCGGCCGTCTCCGGCACGGCCTGGAAGCTCACGCATCCCGAACACCGGGAAGGGTCGGACAAGTGCAGAGAGAAGAAGTGGCGCAGAAGGGCAATGAAAGGAGGAATCCCCACCATGGCCTCGCAGATGAAGGCGAAGATAGCAAGCAGAGTAATGGATTGGGGGACAAGATGCATCATGTGGATCTGGTAATGGGAGAGCACCACATTGAAGAAAGCGAAAAAGGGGGAACCAAGCCCGCCCATAGGGCGTCGGCAAAGAATCGGACCTCCGTGACAATCCTATCGAAGGAGGCATGGGACACGGGCTAGACCGTCGTCTTCCCGCACTCATTGAAGCTAGAGGCAAGCACGGAGCATACCTTCTCCAGGGCTTCCAGATTGAATATGAGTGACTTGTCTACGGCAGGAGCAGCCGCCGGAGGCGCGCTGGACGAAGACGCGGGTTTCTTCCACTTGTCCTTTTTCGTGGGCGCCATGGCAATAGAAAGGGGAAGAACTCGAGATGGATTGGAGGCATAAGCAGAGGCTTGAGGAGGAAAAGGGAACAAGAAGCACACAGGCAGCAAAGGAAGGATAACTGTGTACAATCCTCGTGGCCGCCTAGCCAGGCGCGTAATGAGGAAGCATGGGGAAGCGGAGGCGCCCACGTCCAATCAACCGCCACGTGGCGCCCAAGGTCGCAGGCTGATGGGGCCCACGGCGCTCCGCACTTGCCCCTTCGCTTCTCCGCTAAGCCAAGTCCGAGCGCACCTTGGGCCCGGGGGCTATTGTCGGCGTTCTAGGACTGGGGGTCCCCAGACTTGCCTGCTTGCGGCCTGCGGCGTGGCCTGAGTGGTGGCCCAGTACGGCCCATCTTCATCAGCGCAAGACTCAAGACCCTCGCGAGGGGCCGAGCCTCACGGGGCGGATGACACACGACTTCCTCAGGAACGGCCTCGCCAGGCAAGCTCACGAGGAGGCGGAGAGATCAAGGCAGGGTACCTCGCGAGGTGCTCGTGACGCAAGCCATGACGATCAAGACCAGGCGGGCGCCAGGCGGGCGCCGGCCTGCGCACTGTCCTTGTTTCCTCTTTGGTGCAAAGGGGGCAAGCACAGGCGTGGAGTACCGAGGCATCAGGCAAAGGTTGCCATTTCAGTGCGACGAGACCAAGACCAGCAGAGCAGCAGGATGGAGGTCACTGTGGAGCCCAGGACGGCGTCATTGCCAGTGCCTTTAGCAGCCGAAGACCAACTTTAGTCAGGATAACTTGTACTAGATGTTACCCTTCGAAATGGCCGTTGTTGGCGCCCTTCCCGCTCAATATTTGGGAAGAGGACCAGGGCCTCTATATATATAGGGATAGCCACCACAGTAGGGGGCATATGATCGGCATCCAAGAGGCGATCGAACTCATCCGAGCAGTTCATCGCACCAGCTCAAGAACACCTCTCGCGAGGCTGTTCATCATTTGTACTATTCATCATCAGCCCCTGAGGCACTCCACCACACCACACACTGGAGTAGGGTATTACACCACAATGGTGGCCCGAACCAGTATAAATCTTGTGTCCCTCGTGTTGTTCATCGTTTTAGCTTAGATTCTCGTGAGGCGATCGGACGTGGAGTGGCAGGGGAAGATCTTCGTGCGCACCCCAGAGTTCGAACCTTAAGGGTCTGCCGAAACCCAACATCCGACACCTACCTGGCGCGCCAAATATCGGATTATGGGATCCGCAAACCCTTGAGAGGTTCAAACTCTGGGGTGCTTGCGGAGATCTCAACCTACCCAGTCTGCCTACTCGCTGACCCTCCTAAGCCTAGCACGTCGAGCTCAAAGAGACACAGAGACACAACAGTTTATCCTGGTTCGGGCCACCTTGCGGTGTAACACCCTACTCTAGCGTTTTGGTAGATTGCCTCGAAGGGCTGAGGATGAACTGGTATAGTGGATGAACTGGCCTTAGGAGGTAAGGTGTTCTTGAGCTGGTGTGGTGTGTTCCAGTTCGGCTTGTCCCCCCTGCTATGGTGGTGGCTAGTCCTATTTATAGTGGATAGTGGCCTCGGTCCTCTTCCCAAATGTTGGCGAGAAGGGATCCCACAACGGCCGGATTTGAAAGGGGACAAGTAGTACAGCTTATCCTGACAAAAGTAGTCTTCGCCTGCGGAAAGCCTCTGGTCGTGATGCCGCGGTGGGCTCGTCGATGACCTCCGTCCTGCCGTCCTGGCAGTGTTGGTCTCATTGCACCGAAATGCAACCTTTGGATGATTCCTCGGGACTCCATCCCTGTGGCTTGCCTCCTTTGCACCGAAGAGGAAACCTACGCTCTGCGCCCGCCTGGCCTTGGTCGTCATGGCTCATGTTAGCTGAGCCTCATGAGGCAAACCTTGCATAGAACTCTCCGCCCCTCAGGAGCTCGCCTGAGGAGGCCGATCCCCTCGGGGGTCTTGGCGTCGTCCGCCTCGCGAGGCTTGGCCCCTCACGAGGGTCTTGTGTTGTCGATGATGAAGCCGAGCCGTACCAGGCCGTCGATGGAGCCACGTGGTGGGCCGCAGGCAGGCAGGGCTGGATACCCCCTAATCCAGGACGCCGATAGACAGAGAAAAAAGAGAGAGAAAAGGTAAAAAAAGAGTTAGCGAAAAAAAGAGAGAAAGAAAAAGAAGAAAAAAGTGTGAGGAAAAAAACGAGAGAAGGAAAAAAACAAAATTTGGATCTATCGAGAGTCAATCTCGTAGCTGAATTCGGATAGGAATCTGTTTTGTGCACCGTTCAGTAAAACAGGCATGTCTTCCTCATACAAAGTTCGTTTTGGCCCATGAGTACTCAAATTAAAGCTAGCGATGAGCCGCATCTAAATAGTTGTAGAAGCAAGTTCAATATCTGACACCTCAAAATTGGCTTCTATAGGTCTTTTTGCCCTCTGAAGTTCGCGAACATAGCTTCTTCCAGTTTTTCAGACCAGTTTTAGAATTTTTTGACTCCTCATATTAACTCATAATTGAGTGATTCTTTTTGCGTTTCAAAACTTGAGTCAGTGCCATTATTGAGAAAATTTATTAGAAAATTGGCATAAACATTGCCACAGGAAAGTTGGAGAAAGTTGTTGGTATATCCTACTTGGCAGTTATTTCACATCAATATCTTTACTACTATTGTGATATTCACTTTTATCTTGCTGTCCACAGCTACTTCATATCCTTTATTGATGCTAGTTGTGCTACGCCATTACCTCATTAGTGTTCTAGGCTCGCATCTCTAGTCCGGTCTAGCCTAGGACCAGCACAGTACCGTCGTTGAGCGTTTATTCAACATTGGATCTCTAAATTTATTATTGCTAATCTTTTGCTACCATATATTTAAGCCTTCCAAGCTACACATATTTCTACACCGTGTATACGTACGTTCCCCTGGCAATTGCTTTACTCAATCTTCAGAGTTATTTGACACCGCTGGTTGCTTGTCACCACCTGCTGCATGGTAAGAACTTGTAAGATATTGGTATTTGCTTTACTGTGAGCGCTTTACCACAACATCCTAGTAGTTCATAGGAACATTATTCTCAAATTTTGTATCTTGTTTCTACTAATCATGGAAGGTTCCAGAATTGTTAGTTTTTGGGCTTCATCGATCGTGTGAGATTTGCCACCACCTAAGAAAATACAACAACCATCACAAGAGGAGCAACAACATCAGAATGCACATAATCGGGTTAATGTTTCTATGCCACCATTTACTGGTCGTTTTAGACCTGATATATGTATTGAACGGGAGTATGAAATAAATGCTATATTTGCTTCTCATAATTTTGGTGAGAGTGGAAAATTTCAAGCTGCGGTTAGTACTTTGAGTAGCTTTGCTTTAATTTGGTGGAGTGAATATTGTCGGTTAAACCCTGATTTTATGCCTATTACTTGGGATGATTTAAAACTTGTCATGAGAGATAGATTTGTTGATGTTTATTATACTTGTGGCATGATTAAAAAATTACAACATTTAAAACAAGGCACTGGCACAGTGACAAAATATTATGATGATTTACAAACTACATTGTTGCACTCATTTTTAGAAGGAAGTGAAGAAGATTTTATGGATAGATTTTGGGGAGGATTAAACCGTGATATTCAAGAGATACTAATTCATGAAGAGTGTTATCCTATGGACTGTTTATTTCGTCTTGCTTGCAAAGCTGAATAGGAAATAAAACGACATGTTGCCCAGAAGGAGAACAAGCACACAGTGCACATTCCAAGTGTTGATACAGATGTTTCTTCAACTACTAGGCATACTATGACAACCCCATCCGTTGTTGCGAGGACTACATCATCTACACCATGTGATACATCACCACCGACAGTGCCTACATCATCTGAGTTGATCATAAGAGGTAATGACAAAGGTATAGATTTTCCACTTTCACATGAGAATGATGCATGCCAAGTTAACTTGAATACATCATGTGTTGAGTTAACTATTGATTTGGGCACAGCGCATATTTTAGAGAATTGTGTTAGTGTCATGAATGCGTCACGTGATCAAACAACTGAAATACCAACAGTTTGAAGTGCACCCATTGAATTAGCAGTTGATGCAAAAGAACCAATGTTTAATCATTTTGATATGACCTCTAATCTTGGTGATGATTCTGTGACTAATGACTTCTTGCATGTTTGCTTATTTAAGCATGTTGTAGCATGTAAATTTGATTCAAGTAAGGTTTATTCACCAATGTTAGGATGGTTTAATGAAGAACATTGTCAACCTTTTGAAATGAATAAGAGCTTCACTTATATGTGCAAACTGAGTTGCAATATCTTCATGCCTTCTACTTCTTGTGATAATATTTTGGCTTTAGATTTTATGAACTATGAAGGTTACTCATGTATACATTTGTCATATGTGCAAAAACCAAGGGAAGTAAAAATAGATGACATATACATATACAACATGTACACCTTGTCTCTTTTGTTAGCCACATTTCAGATTAAGCAACACCGAGGATGGCTTTGTTTTCAAGAAGGGGGGATGATGAGGACATGACTACCTTGGATACGACCGAAAACATTGCATAAATGTATATTTGTGAGGTGATTTCTAATGCAAACTATGCAATAATTTATTTATGTCATCCAGGACAAAAATACTTCACAAACTTTTGTGTCATTTCTAATTGCAGGTGTATGGTACATTTGTACAATCCACATATGAAGATAAGGGGAAAAGATATGTTTAGGTGATATTCAAAAAGTCCTCTCACCTCAGTTTTGGGCCAAGATAAGATAGACTCCAAGTCTCTCCTGTTCTGGATTCAGTATTGGACTGCACAGACATACCTGACTCAAAACGCCAAGAACTCTTTCATATGGACTCTGAATTGGGTGATTCTTTTTTTTGTTGGAAAGTAGATTTCGTGCTATTGCCAACCGAATTGGATTCACCTTAAAATTCATGAGGAGCGTTGAGTTATCGACGAAACAATCTGATGCTGCAGCAGAATCCGAGTCAAACTACAAGTCCAAAGGTGTTGCATCACCTCTACATGGGCCCATGAGCCTTGTATGATGTAGGGTTAGTTTTAGGCTGCCTTGGGACGCCCTCCCACCTCCTTGGCCGCCACCACTTGCTCCTATATAAGTAGATCCATCTAGTAGCTTTTCCTTGGGATTTTTTAGTTAAAAGTTAGCCAACGAAAGTTCGTGTACTTCGTTCGTGTCCAACGACCAGACCAAGACCACTTTCGGATCACCACCATTATCAATACTTCATCCATATTCAGAATATTCAGATTGTTTTATCATATTTTTGCTTGTTCTTTGATTGCTTGTAGGAGTAGACCTTCGTGGTCAGGTTGATTGTGCTCCGGCATGGGCAATAACCTCTCAGAGTTGGTTTAGCGATTGCTAAGGCGCAACGTCGTGCACGTTTGTAGTCTGATCGTCAAAGTCGACTCCACTGAATCGATAGATATCATCTCATCGAAAGATCAGGACACCCTGCCTCTATCAGGATGGCCCTTGCTCGACCGTCTTGTCATCGTCTAGTATGAGGCCCATATGATGTGGCACCATGTAGCTCATCTCCATGACTGAAGGTAATTTCGCATGCTCGACTATCTTCCTCGAGGGGCTTCCAAAGATGGAAGTGTCGCCCTCGCTTGTAGGTGGTCGCCTTGGAATTGATGATGTCGAATTAGGAGTCTCGTGGGAATTAGGCAAAGATGTTGTACGTCAAAAGGCGAAGATTCCTTGTCAACACTTGGCGAAGATGCCGAAGTGGTGGTGGTCGTAGCCGTAGCTTCCTCTTGGTAGTGCTTGTCTCGCGGTCTTCTCTTGGGCTCATGAAGTTTAGTCGTAGCTTGATGTAGAGCTTGTTGGGACTTGTAGGTTTGTGCGTCTCGAGCATCTTCATGATGATTGTGTCATTGTCAGGCTTGAGCTCATAGTAGATGTCTTAATCGTCATCGTGCAGATGGTTCTTGGAGGTGATTTGCCCTTCATGACGATGGGGATCACGAATGTGATGATGGTCTCCATGTAGATGTGGACGTGGATGAATTGCCCTTGCATCGCATGTGCGCTCCGAAGAGGATCGAATTGCTCACCGCCGCCTTGGAGATGACAAAGGGGAAGAACGGTTGACCAACAAGGCCCAAATCTCCTCCATCCTTGCATCACTCTCCTCCTTTTGTGTGCAAAACTTGTTGTCAAAGTAGTCCCTTTTCCATGATTCGGAGTAATAGATGTCGATGGCGAGGTTCTAGATGCGCTTACGCAAGGTAGATTGTGCGCCTTGCATTGTTGGTTGTCTAGTTCGACGTAGTTGTTCGCGCCGTCATTGTCGTCAAAGACTGGAGGTGAAATGCTTTTCCTATCCATCACAAGACTCGAGCAATTGTGAGTGGGAGAAAGGAAAGAACTAGACAAATGTACCTTATCCACTATTGAAGATGAATCAATGATAACTCAATAATGTTGCAAGAAAATAGCACAATTGGTACTGGATCCTGTCAATTCTCACACCTACACAAGTAAAGCTTTTGGTGGAGCTTGGTGAGGATAGTGGCACAAAAATTTGATGCAAAATGTTAGCAAGAGTCAATAATGTTCAAAAAGATTCACAAATTCGCAAGCGAAACAAGTAGACCAATAGCAATATGTGGCACACGTAAACGCACACAAGAATAGATAAATGGGGTCGTGCAACCAAGGAATGAGCTCAAAATGTGGAATACAGAGAAAAATCTCTTGTTGCACAATGCTAGAGAGACGCTAGCACGATTGCTCAATAGGCGGATACAAGACTTGTGCACAACCTAGAAAGCAAAAATGCAACGACTTCTATTCCAAGTATGCTATATGTACGATTTTCCCGGTGATCTTCTCAAGATGATCCAAGATGATCGGATATGACAATCTTACGTGCAATGTGGTATGATGATATGGGTATTGCTTACAAGCTCTTTGTTCACTCTTTTTCTTTTTCTTAAAAGCTTATTCTCTTTTTTTATATGGCTACGATGCACAAATCAAGATAGCAATTGTGCATATGCGGGAACAATCTTGTGACACAAGAGATGATATGATGATACCAAAGATGATATGGTATGTATGCAATGGAAGGGCGGATCGATGATCACTAATGTGCACAAGTAACGTTGCCAGCGATATTCAATGGCTAGTCTCGATAGGCAAGTGACGCAAAATGGGCTAGGGGTTATCAATACAATGGCAAGAAGAATGTACAATGATGGGATACCACGATACCAAGATGATATAGAGGTTAACATTCTCGCACGGTTAGGGTGATAAAATGGTGAAGTGGCCGATGTTGAATCCTTGGCGAAGTTGAGCGGCAGTGTTGTCGATGTCGAAACGTTCCTAGTTAGCCGAAACACCCTAGGAAAAGGAAAAACCTCAACTCAAAATCTCCAAATGCAAATGTAAAATGGTGGTAGCGGAATGTGGTGGTCGTTTTGGAAGCTCAATGGGATTGCAGAAATGCAATGATGGGTTATGCTAGTCGAAGTTCAGGTCACCATCTCTAAGTAGCCGAAACACCTTAGGAGACACAACCCACATCTCAAACAAAATTGGGTTAAGTTGGGTGGTGGAAATGTATGGTGGGAAAGGTTATGCGGAAGTTATGGTGGTGGTTGATAAAGAAGTAACCGTCCCTAAGTAGACGAAACACCTTAGGAGACTCTAATCACCACTCAAGCAACCACTAATGCTATGGGGAACAAAATGGGTTAGGTTGCGGAAGTCGCTGGTGGTATAGCGGATGATGTGGTCAAGGCCCTATGATGCGGAGCATCCCACGTTCATCCCCATGTACACTCCGACTACTCTCCGAACCCCAAGAGGACATATGACGATACCTCGAAGATACACCATTAGACACAAGGTGAACTCGCTCCTCTCCGAACCTTCACTTTCCACATGCGGGACATGGCTACTACCTCAAACGTGTGTGCTATGCATGTCCAGGAACCAAGAGGAAGGCCATGGAACAAATACGAGCATTGGACAAGACAGCGAGGACAGCAAGCGCGAGGAACAAGGGGAAGAGCTGCTGGGAAGCTACATCGCTCAGACGTCCGACAGCCACCGGACGACCGACGATCTCCGGACGTCCGACGCCTGGAGACTCCACCAGCCAGATCGACTGTAGCCGAGGCAACCTACAGCGCCCGGACGACCGCCAGACTCCAGACGTCCGACACTCTCCAGCGCCCGGACGATCGACATCGACCAGACGTCCGACGCCCCCTGTCCAGAGCCAAAACGCCGGACGTCCAACATGCACCGGACGACCGGACCTTCGCGAGCCACCGGACGTCCGGTACCTTGTCAGGACCCCGACTCAATGCCACATCGATCTAGCATGTAACACCTCATATCATTTTGCGGCCTCACGCACGGTATTCCCACGGGTGGCACCTTACCTTTGCCCGGGACCGTTTGCGCCTTTTGGCACACGTATATGATAGTGCCGCTAGCATCCATATGATAAGGAGCCCGGGCTGACATGGCTAGTCATAAACCCAAAGTGGCACAAACTTACGAGGACAGCATCCATGACCCAAAGATCGAACGTGTCGGTCATCAGCGAGTGAATCCAGGCTGTAGCACTGGGGTAGCAGGACTCCGGTGAACCGGGTTGTAGCGGGCTAACAGGACTCCGGTATTCATCGCGTGACATTTCTCCAAAGGAACAGACACAGGAACGAAGAAGGACACATGCCGGCCAGCCTAAGTGTTCCGGAGCAGTAGCAAGCTACCATGGCTCAGTGGAAGCACTAGAAGACATTTCCCAGTAAGAGAGGCTACTAAGGATAAACAACTAGATAGTCAGATCCCACACATACCAAGCATTTCAACAACATACACACAACATGCTCGATATGTGCAAATACAACATGGCATCACAACATGACTCTACAACTCAAGTATTTTATTCAATAGGCTCCAAGGAGCGAGATATTACAAATATGAGTCTCTCGACCCAGCATTCAGAGCATACAAGTCAAAGCACAAGCGGAAGCTTAACATGTCTGAGTATAGACATCTACAAATGAAAAATGCTGAGAAACCTGACTATCTACCAGATCCTGCCGAGGGCACAAGATCATAGCTGAGGTAACAAGCTAATCGTCGAAGTCCACGAGGAACTATTAGTGAGACTGAAGTCTCTCTGCAAAAACATAAAATAGGCAAACGTGAGTACAAATGTACCCAGCAAGACTTACATCAGAACTAACTACATATGCATCATTATAAACAAAGGGGGTGGTGGAGTTTAACTGCAGCAAGCCAGCTTTGACTCAGTGGCTATCCTAAACTACGACTGCAAGTAACTCTTTTGAGGTGGCGCACACGAGTCCAAATATTCACCATATCAATACACCACGATGGGTCCGCTCCCGTCTCCCTACGAGAACGCCATCCATAGCACTCACGCTTATCTTCCGCATTTTAGAGTATCCACTTTCACTTGTCTATGAACTGTACAGGCAACCCAGAAGTCCTTTACCGCGGACACGGCTATTCGAATAGATAATGTTAACCCTGCAGGGGTGTACTTCTTCACACACGCTCTCGCAACTTACCGCCATGTACACCTCGTGTATCTCGGCAACCTTCAAGCGGAAGCCTGGCGAGGGAGTCGGCCACGACCTACCTAAACACTCAAGTCTCTCGTCCAGGTTTATCGCCTATTCGGTTCCATCCGCAGGACATCCGGCGGGTGTCGCGCCACGGCCCCAAACGATGTGAGCAGGGTTCCCAAGCCCACCATCCGGTGCCACTTGGTACACCGTACATCTTGCACCTAATCATCCCAAGCCCACATGCACGGGTGCCACTTGGTAGACTACTAGCACTACCTACAAACACGAAACTAGTTGGAACTCCCGGACAGAGAACAAGGGTGATTAAGAAGCCGAGAGGGTCAATTAAGGATCCCAATGAGTGGTAGTAGCTATTCATGGATCACAAACACAGAACTCAGTTCTCGAGGGCGGCTGCAATGAGACAACCCACCATGTACTCCTACATGGCCTCTCATCGCTACATTTACCAAATCGTGTTCACACACTTAGCTCACACACGATGGGACATGTTCACACACCTCCGATTCATCCCGATGAATCGGACTGACACAACTCTAAGCAATAGCAGGCATGACAACAAGCATGAATGAGTAGGCACATCAGGGCTCAAACAACTCCTACTCATGCTAGTGGGTTTCATCTATTTCTTGTGGCAATGACAGTCATGCAGAGGATAAAGGGTTCAACTACCGCAGCAAATATGATTGTATCGTTGCTGTCCTAATGCGATAAAATAGAGCAGGAGCGAGAGAGTGGGGTTGTATCGGAATAAACAAGGGGGTTTTGCTTGCCTGGCACTTCTGAAGATATTATAGCTCTTCATCGGCGTCATCGAACTCATCGTCGAAACCACGTCTATCGAGAGGGGACAAATACCGGCAACAGAGAAAGAAACACAATCAATGCAATGCACAATATGATGCATGATCATGACATGGTAGAATGAGTGTGTTGGGCTAATGCAACTACAACCAGATGGGTTTGAGCTAGTTTGAACCAAAGATTCAAAGTTCAAACTCATTTGTGATCTTAAATAGTGCTTATCATGTTTTGCACTAAACATCAAGTTAACTTGTTTAAACATGCATGAAACCAGTACAGATGGATAGGCTGGATTTTTCTGATCATTTTTCATATATAATTTGTCTCATTTGGAGTTACGGTTGATTTTATATGATTTTTAGAAGTTTTGGATATTTCCTGAATTAAATAAATCATTTCTGATTTATTTAAAATCCAAGAAAACAATTACAGCGTCAGCACTACATCATGCTGACCTCAGCAGGTCAAGAGCAGCGGTCTAGGTCAAACCTGACCAGTGGGGTCCACTGGTCAGTGACTCAGGGCCAGTTAGCGTCGCTGACAGGTGGCCCTGGTCAACTGCCACGTCAGCCAGTCAACCCTGACACGTGGGTCCACTAGTTTTGTTAATTCATCTAGCTTAAAACTAAACAATGGCTTAATTGGGTAGCAGGGCCTACTGTCATTGTCTAGAGGGTGGGGTTAATTAGTTGGGTTAGCCACTAATGATGTGCCACGTCGGAGTCACCGGAGTTCAGCCGGCGGCGACCAAAACCGTGGCGGCATCTCGCCGAAGTTGCTCGGGTTTCGCGTACAGGCCGCAGTTGGTCTCTACGGGTGGCTGGCTTTGCAGCGCGTTGGCTGCTGGCAGTAGCTGGGCCTAGGGTGGCCGGAGTCAACGACCACGAGCTCAAAGGCGGCAGCCAGAGTGGGGCACAAAGGGCATCGCGCTTGCGGCTTCTTGGCGGCGGCGTGGTAGTGGCGGCTTCTCTGGCGTTCCAGGAACACAGTGGTGCAACTGGTCGGAGCTGAGGTGCTCAGGAGCAAGGACCTCATCGGCCATGGCGGACGGCGGCTCCGGTTACTCGCGGGGCAGTGGCTACGGAACAAAAACGACGACGTGGTTAAGGGGGAAAGGACCGCGAGCTCACGGTGAGGCCGACGACAGGCTCAGCTGGCTCGGGGACGACCGAATCCATCGATGGAGTCCGGCGGCTGTTCTCGGGGAAGACGACTTTTGGCAGCGATGTGGGGCTCCCGCGGTGGCGTGGCTCGGGGTGGAAGAAAAAGGGGGTCGAGGCGAAGCCTTTGGGCCGGTCAGAGAAGCGAGGGGGAGGCGGTGGCTGCAGCTACGGCGAACGGCGTCGATGGCGGCAGCAGCGCTTCGGTGGGGAGGAGAGCGAGACAGAGAGGGGGAAAGCACGGGAGAGAGAGAGAGGTCGGGGTGCGTGGCGTCTCCCAGAGGCGTCCAGGCGTCGGGGAGCAAGCAGAGGTGGCAGGCGTGGGGTGGCAAGACGGGCACACGCCCGGCGTCCTTTTGTCGCGAGGAAGATGACAGGGGGGAGGCCAGTGGGCTGGTCTGGCCAGCTGGGCCAGCCAGGTGGGCTTTGGTGGGTGCCAGGTAAGAGGCCCAGGTGCTGTTCTCTCTCTCTCTCTGCTAATTCTGTTTTTGTTTTCTATTTTTCTGCTATAGTTTTGAGCTTAGGAAAAATACCAAGGCATTTCCTAAAATCCTGAAAATATTCATGGACACTTGCTGACTTATTTCAGTGGCCCAAAAATAGTTCCAACATTATTTGAACATTTAAATTATTCATAGTATTTAAATGCCCAAAGTCAAATAGAATAAAATTTAATTCAAAAATCCAGAATGGCCTAGAAATATGTGCATGAATTTTGGCAGAGGTTTTCACCTTTAACAAAAATCATGAACTTTTCTAAAGGGCATTTGGGATCATTGAAAATATTTTTATTTGAACCTAGTTGAATTTATTTGGTGCTAGGGTTTCAACAATCCCCATTTCAAGTTTCATGAAATTTAAACATGATGCATGGATGCAATGCCACTAGTTACAAGCAAACTCTAGGGCTGTGACATACCTGTCGGACATCCGACGCTTGTGCGTCCGCCCGTGTGTTGGGCCGAAGCCACTTACCCTTTCATTCACCTAGACTATAAATAGACCTCTCCCACCTCCTAGCGAGGGTTAGCGTTGACTTAGCTCATTTGTGAGATAGAGCCTCGCTCATCCATCGGATCTCCTCTCGTGAGAGACCGCGGCCTCTTCGAAGAAGATCCACTTGGATTCAAGACCCTTTTACGGGAAGATCCCCTCGTGGATTCAAGACCTCCTCTCGGAGAAGAACGGCTACCTTTGTATCTTTCCTTTGTTGATTTTGAATCTTGTGCTACCTCATGTGTTCGGTGATCTAGCCCTTGTGTGATCGATTACTTGTCGGTTTAGTGATCCTCTCGTTTCTCCCCGTGTTCTACATTGTGTTTTCCGCGCGTTTTTCGTGTTTCCCCTGTAGGATCCACTCCAAACGTGAAAGATCGACCCCTAGGGTTCTGCCCTACATCATCTTGGTATCATGAGCCATGTTGAGCACGTTTTTGGAGCCCCTACCCCTCGTTTTCTAGCTTGATTTTGTTGATTTCGTCGTAAATCCGAAAATCCCCACCAAAAATAGCCCCCAAATTTTTTGTGATTTGTTGGTTTGATGATGTTTTGTTGATTTTGATCCATGGATTTGCTTGGTTTCAAGTGGATCTAGCATTTCCCCAAGTTACCCCATCTTTCATCCTAGCAATCTCGTCAATTTTGACCCCGAAATCTCCATTTTCCGCCCAAATTCGCGCCCCGGATCTCGCATCTCGCGTTGACCCCGACCCACCGGACAACCGGACTTTTACGGACGTCTGGAGCCATAGGAATGACCGGACGTACGACCTTTCCTGACGGCCGGAACCCCTAACCAGAGCCAAATTTACGGATTTCCGTCTTTCCCGGACGTCCGACGCCCCGGACATCCGTCCATTTACGGACGTCCGTAACCTGTAGTTTCAGACTTCGGCTGATTTTTGTTTTGTCCATAACTAATTCATCCGAACTCCGATTTTGACGTTCTTTAGCTCGTTTTGAAGCTATTGACCTCCCCCTTCCCGCAAACATACCACCAACACCATTTAACTCCATCAAATGTTTCAAAATTTGGAAAGTTTTCCTAGGCCCTCCACCATATCATCCGCATAGCCACCACCGACTTCCGCAAACTAACCCATTTTGTTCACCATAGCATTAGTGGTTGCTTGAGTAGTGATTCGAGTCTCCTATGGTGTTTCGGCTACTTAGGGACGATTGCTTCTTCATCAACCACCACCACCATTTCCGCATAGACGTGCCCACCATACATTTCCACCCCAACTTAACCCAATTTTGTTTGAGTTGTGAGTTGTGTCTCCTAAGGTGTTTCGGCTACTTAGGGATGGCAACTTCAATTGACTCGCATAACCCATCATCCCACTTCTGCATTACCTAGTGCAAAACCACCACCGCTTTCCGCTACCACCATTTGACATTTGTCATTTGAGATTTTGAGTTCGCGGTTTTTCCGTTTCCTAAGGTGTTTCGGCTACTTAGGGACGAGTCTCCATCTTCTTGGTATCTACATCAAGAACACCTCCACTCATCATCGCAAAGGACGGTAACCTCGACGACACCATTGTATATTCCCCTTGCCATTGCATTGTTAACCCCTAGCCCATTTTGCGTTACTTGCCTATCGAGACTAGCCATTTGAGTATTGACGGCAACGTGACTTGCGCACATTAGTGGTCTATACCTTCCATTACATACCATACCATATCATCTTGGTATCATATCATCCATTGTGTCTCAAGTTTGTTCCCGCATATACACAATTGCTATCTTGGTTTGTGCATTGTGCAAAATTGGCCATTCAAAAAAAAAGAGAGAAATAAAGCTTTTAAGCAAAAAAAAAGAGAGCAAAGAAGCTTGTAAGCAAGTGCCATAGCATCATACCACGTTGCACATAAGATTGTCATATCCGATCATCTTGGATCATCTTGAGAGAAACACCGGGAACCATACATACATAGCATACTTGGGATAGAACTCCATATATTTTGCATGTTATAGGTTGTGCACAAGTGTCATATCTGCCCATAGAGCAATCGTGCTAGCGTCTCTCTTGAGTTGTGTAACACGAGCGTTTTCTGTGGATTCCACATTTTGTGCTCATCCTTGGTTGCACGACCCCATTTATCTATACGTGTGTGTGTTTCCGTGTGCCACATATTGCTATTGGTCCATTTGTTTCTTTTGCTAATTTGTGAATATCTTTCAACATTATTGACTCTTGGTAACATTTTGCATCAAATTTTTTGTGCCACTATCCTCACCGAGCTCCACTATTAGCCTTACTTGTGTAGGTGTGAGAATCGACAAGGATTGGTACCAATAGTGCTATTTCATTGTCCGCATTTGAGTGAACTTGATTCATCGTCAACATCGGTCAACGTACATTGGTATAAGTTCTTCTCTTTCTCCCACTCATATTTGCTCGAGTCTTGTGATGGATAGGCAAGGCATTTTCTCTCCGGTCTACGACAACAACGACGGCGTGAACGACTACATCTCCAAAGCGTCCATCTTCGGTCTACAACAACAAATGCAAGGCGCACATTAAGATTGCGAGAGCGCATCGAGAACATCTCCATTGACATTCGTCACTCAGAAGCAAGGAAAAGGGACTACACCGACAAGAAGCTTTCCGCACATAAAGAGTGCAAGGATGGAGGAGATTAGAGCCTTGATCAAGTCTTCTTCCCCTTTGTCATCTTCAAGACGGCGACATTCAAGCCACAAGTCTTCGGAGCGCCGAAACAATGCAAGTGCAAATCGTCCTCGTCCACATCTACATGGCGACCACCATGTTCGTGATCAACATCGTCATGAAGGGCAAGTCACCTCCAAGCAACATGTGCACGACGACGACGAATGACATCTACTACGAGCTCAAGCACGACAACGACATCATCATCATGAAGATGCTCCACAAGCGCAAATGCACAAGTCCCAACAATCCCTACCTCACGCCAAGTCGAAGCTTCATGAGCACAAAAGAAGACCACGAGACAACCACCAACAAGACGGCGCTACGGCTACATCAACCACTTCGGCATCTTCGCCAAGTGTTCTCAAGGCATCTTCGCCTTTGGACGTACGGCATCTTTGGCTATTTCCCACGAGTACGCCTACAACGACTTCATCAAGTCCAAGGCGACGACCTACAAGCAAGGGCGACACTTCCATCTTCGGAAGCCCCTCAATGACGATGGCCGAGCATAGGAAACTCCCTTCGGTCATGGAGACGAGCTACGAGGTGCCACATCATATGGGCCTCCAACACCAAGACAGCGACAAGACGGTCGAGCAAGGGCCATCCCCTTCGACCACGGCGATAGGAGTTGAGCATGGAGACATTTTCACCTACATCTCTCCGACACCCACATATGTCGAGATGCCCCATTTGTCATGTGAGGAGAGCCACCACCCTATAAGTGACATGAGTGACTCCAGCATACGTGACATTGAGAGCATTTCCTATGAGAGGATGAGTGTGAGCACCACTAGCCCCACACATGAGAGTATGCCACACATCCTATGTGAGGTTGAGCGCCATTTGAGTGACTCCACCAACCATATGAGTGAGAGCATCCTTAGGGAGTGAGTGAGCCACAACACTTAGAGAGTGAGGTAGTTGACACGGCATGTGAGGCCACTATGATTTCTAACGACTTAACCTCTACTCCTAGTGTGTTCTCTTATTTGGTGATAGGTCTCCTACATGACGACATGCCTATCCTCGACGAGTCCATCCCTCCAACGGAGACACCGATGGCCATGTTGGACAATGATGCACCCCCCACATGGTTCCATCAAGATTAAGATGACAACGAGTGGATTTTCAACACCTCACCTACAAATCATGAGTGACGCTCCAAAGGTAACATAGTGATGGTGCTTCTCTTATCCCACTAGTGGACTCTCTTGGCATTGATTGCTTCATGTTGTTGACCCACCTATTCCCATGCTTCATGCTAGTGAAACTTCTTCATGCCTTGACTTACCTATTTATGATGAATATGATGATGAGCATGTTGAGTTGCCTAGTTGTGATGCTATGCTCCATAGGATATCATGTGAAAATTCTTTTGGTCACATCATGTTTGACAATCCATTGAACTTGTCATATGCTATGAGTGAGATCTCCCATATTGCATCATTTCAATCTCAACATAGTAACTATGCATGCCCCATTAAAATAAATCCCATTTGCACTTATGGCATAGATGACGAGATGATGGTCCTTGGCTTTTGCTTCTCTTGTGATGATATTGCCATGCTTCCTTTACATGATTTGCGCAATTCATCAACTATGCCATGCCATGATCACATTGAACCAAATATGCATTGTTTTGGATGTTGTCAATGTTCTCCACGTGATGTTTCTACTCTTGCTCATGAGGAGACCCCCATAGTTTACTCATACATATTAGGAGATTTTGATGCATTCCATACTTTGCATGATTCCCATAATTGTGTGCACCTTATGTATTCCATGAATAACAATGCTCTAGATATTTCTCGTGATGCATTACACAATTTGAGTCTCCATTATGCTATACATAATAACAAACCTCTCATGATGGATGACATGTTTCTATATCACACATCTCATCTATTTGTGCATTGGATATTTTGTGCTAACCGACACATGCATGTGTGCATCATGATGGATGATGTGTACATATACCATGCACACACAATTTTTCCTTTGTCTTTGTTTTGTGTAGGTACCCATGTATACTCGTCAACCTCTCAATCCCAAGAGTTGACGAAACGAGCTCCTGAGAGCAACGATGACTTGGGATCTCGTGGACTATCCTTTCCACCATTCCCTTCGCGCAACGACTACACGCATCTCTTTTACGTATCTCTTACACGGCTATGGGCTATTTACCACTTGTCACCTTATGCTCATTTTCTCGTGTTCACTTTGCATGTTATTCTTGCTTCTATGCCTTTTCCATGCAATTGTGACCCTTGCTTGCATCTACCCATGATTCACCATTATGATACTTCTATGTGTATTTGCATGCTTGGTGGAGATCCTTGTTGCTTTTGCCATGTTAATCATGTGCCCCATGCCATTGATGCTTGTTGTGTTGGGAGAGTCATGATGCCCCATTATTATTTACATATGGCCTCTCACCAATACATTCATGCCATTCTACTCATATATTGCTTTCATGCTTGTGCTATGACATGTGAATTATTCATGCCCACTATTGGCACACATGACATGCTTGCCATGATTCCTCCTAGTATGTTGCATCTTCGCACTACTAGCTTGCTTGACTTGATCGCTATGATTGCTTGCTATGTTGCATCACCCATGTTCCACTATTACTTGCTTTCTTGGGCTGATGACATATATGCTCATGCCTCTCACATGATATATCTTGATCATTGTCTCGTGTGTCCATTAGTTGCCTCTTTCATATCAACTTGTATTGAGTGCAACCATCCTATGCTTATTGATCTTGGAGACTTTGACAACTTACTTGTGATGCATGCTTGTTTACTTGAGCCTATTGTATTTGGTTGTTCTTGCATCATATGCCTCCATACTATGAAATGCTCCCTTGTACATTCTTATGATGAGCATGATGCATACACTTGTTGGGTATCTTACCACTCGAATGATAGGTTTTGCATTTTCGCTAACCTCATTTGTTTTTCCAAATGTTAATCCTGTTCTTTCATTTTGGAGGATTCACAAGGCGGTGCCGTTATGCGACATATTGGTTATGTGAAGGCATACATGATGTACAACTCCAACATCTTTGGGAACTTTCTTGAGGTGAACTCCTTCTCTTTGAGCCATCCTCAAATACGCATATTGGATGGGTCACTCTTTCATTCTTGTTTCCTTCTTGTTGTCTACATGTTACATCTATTGGATGGAGGAGCAACATTCGAGATTGGCTATATGGACCTTCACATTGAGGAGCGCTCGCACTTATTGGATGCACCTTCGGAACTCCACTCATGCCTCGACATCGAGCTTTGGTACACCAACAGCTCCATATTTGTTGATTCTGCTCATACATGTCATGCTCGATGGACATATCATACTCACCACAAGTTTGCACCCCATGCATGGATTGAGTCACACTATGCTTGTCTTGTTGCATCTATTTCCATGTCATCCCTGATATATGAGCTTGTGCACTTCCTTAGCAAATTTGTTGTGATCTACCTTGATGGCATATTCATACATCATGATCATTTTGTCCACCATCAATTGCATGATAACATACACATGTTGAGCATCCATTGCCATATTCATGCTATTGATAAACCATCTCACTATGACATCATTTTGCACCGTGGTTGCATTGATCATATTTACAACACATTTTTGTGCACAATGATTGCATTTCCTCCCATGAATCCTTTGCATCTCATTCTAGACCATCTTGATAAGCTTCATGTGCTTTGTCATGACCAGTCTTGCCGCACAGACTCATTCTTACATGACGGACACTTTGTGTGCGCTAACCGTTGTATTTACGAGTGTTGCTTGTGTTTGCTCTTTTTGCATGTCTATCACTTCGGCGACACCTTGGACTATTTGGATTGCGCCATGTCTTCAACTTCGTCCAACTACAAGTCCGTCTACGACAACCGTTTCCATGGTGATGAGGATCACGATCCGAGGTCGGATCTTTCCCAAGGGGGGGGGGGATATGATGCGGAGCATCCCACGTTCATCCCCATGTACACTCCGACTACTCTCCAAACCCCAAGAGGACATATGACGATACCTCGAAGATACACCATTGGACACAAGGTGAACTCACTCCTCTCCGAACCTTCACTTTCCACATGTGAGACATGGCTACTACCTCAAATGTGTGTGCTATGCATGTCCAGGAACCAAGAGGAAGGCCATGGAACAACTACGAGCATTGGACAAGACGGCAAGGACACCAAGCGTGTGGAACAAGAGGAAGAGCTGCTGGGAAGCTACAGCGCTCAGATGTCCGATAGCCACCGGACGACCGACGACCTTCGGACGTCCGACGCCTGGAGACTCCACCAGCCAGATCGACCGCAGCCGAGGCAACCTACAGCACCTGGACGACCGCCAGACTCCGGACGTCCGACACTCTCCAGCGCCCGGACGACCGACGCCGAACGAACGTCCGACACCCCCTGTCCAGAGCCAAAATGCCGGATGTCCGACATGCACCGGACGACCGGACCTTCGCGAGCCACCGGACGTTCGGTACCTGGCGGACGTCCGACGCCTGTGCGTCTGCCCGTGTGTTGGGCCGAAGCCACTTACCCTTTCATTCACCTAGACTATAAATAGACCTCTCCCACCTCCTAGCGAGGGTTAGCGTTGATTTAGCTCATTTGTGAGATAGAGCGTCGCTCATCCATCGGATCTCCCCCTCGTGAGAGACAGCGGCCTCTTCGGAGAAGATCCACTTGGATTCAAGACCCCTTTACGGGAAGATCCCCTCGTGGATTCAAGACCTCCTCTCGGAGAAGAATGTCTACCTTTGTATCTTTCCTTTGTTGATTTTGAATCTTGTGCTACCTCATGTGTTCAGTGATCTAGCCCTTGTGTGATCGATTACTTGTCGGTTTAGTGATCCTCTCGTTTCTCCCCGTGTTCTCCATTGTGTTTTCCGCGCGTTCTTTGTGTCTCCCCCATAGGATCCACTCCAAACGTGAAAGATCGGCCCCTAGGGTTCCGCTCTACATCACCCTAGGCAAAGATGCCAAAGTTCCAAAAACATTATGGAGTCAAATGCTGTTGGTAGTATTTTTGTGGGATGGGGGATGTCAATAGCTTCAAAACTAGCTAAAGAACGTCAAAATCCGAGTCCGGGTGAATTAGTTATGGCCGAAACAAAATTCAGCTGAAGTCAAAATCTACAGGTACCAGAAGTCCGGTAAGTGTCGGATGTCCGGTGGACGGACGTCCGGAAGGTTCGGAAATCCGTTAATTTCGGTTCTGTTGTGTGGCATCGGTCGTCCGGAATGTGTGAGTCATCTGGTGAACGTTGGTTGTCCGGTGGGTCAGGGTCAACTCGAGATCCGAGATTTGGGATGCAGTTTGGGCGGAAATTGGGGATTTTGGGGTAAAAATTGATGAGATTTTGTGGATGGAATGTGGGGAAACTTGTGGAGATGCTAGATCCACTCAAAACACGGCAAATCCATGGATCAAAATCAACAAAACATTACCAAACCAATAAATCACAAAAAAAATTGGGGCTATTTTTGGTGGGGATTTTCGAAATTTAGGACAAAATCGAGCAAAAGTAGGCTAGAAAATGGGGGTAGGGGATCCAAATTCGTGATCAACGTGGCTCATGATACCAAGATGATGTAGGGTGGAACCTCCACCCTAGGGGCCGATATTTCATGATTTGGAGAGGATCCCACGAAGAACACGAAGAACCCGAGAGGGAAAACGCAAGGAGAAACAAGAGGAAAAGCTCAAATCAACGAGATATGATCACACATATGCTAGATCCATGAACACAAAGAGAGATACATGATTCACATCCAATAAAGGGGGATACAAAGGGTAGCTAGTTCATCTCTGTGAGGAGGTCTTGAGGGGTCTTCCCGTGAGGGGTCTTGTTCTCCGAAGAGGCCATGGTCTCTCGATGGAGTAGAACCAAATGGATGAGTAAATATCTATCTATAAATGAGCTATAACAATGCTAACCCTAGCTAGGAGGAGGGTGTCCTATTTATAGTCATAGTGCAATTGGGGGTGAAGTGAAGGGGTACATGGGCCTCGGGCCCGATCTCTGTGCATAGACAGGTACCGGACGTCCGGTGGCTCGCGGACGTCCGAACGTCTGGATGGCGTCGGACTTCCGATGTTTCTTCTCTGGACATGTGGCACCGGATATTCGGATGGTGTCAGTCGTCCGGTGGTTGAAGGTGATCAGACGTCCGCTGTCTGACGGTCATCCGGTAATTGTAGACTTCATCGGCTGCGGTCCTTCTGGCTCGCTGATCCTCTAGGCGTTGGGTGTCCGGTATGGACCGTTCGTCCGGTGGCTATGACTTTCTATCATCCCTTTCTCCTACTCCTCGCGCTTGGTGTCCTCGCCATCTTGTCCAATGCTCCTAGCTGTCCCATGGCCTTCCTCATGGTTGCTGGTCATGCATAGCACATATGTTTAAGGTTGTAGCCATGTCTCACATGTGGAAACTGAAGGTTCGGAGGGGAGCGAGTTCACCTTGTGTCCAATGGTGTATGGTCGAGGTCTCGTAGTATGTCCTCTTGGGGCTTGGGGAGTAGTCGTTGTGTACATGGGGATGATTGTAGGATACTCCGCATCAATTACCCGTTGCCTTTAATTGATCAAATGTTAGAAAGATTGTCTAAGCACACACACTTTTGCTTTGTTGATGGATATCCGGGTTTCTCTCAAATACCTGTATCACAACCTGATCAAGAGAAAACCACTTTTACTTGTCCTTTTGGAACATATGCCTATAGACGTATGCCTTTGGTTTATGTAATACACCTGCTACCTTTCAAAGATGTATGACCGCTATATTCTCTGACTTTTATGAAAAGATTGTTGAGGTTTTCATGGATGATTTCTCCGTTTACGGAACTTCTTTTGATGATTGCTTAAGCAACTTGATCGAGTTTTGCAGAGATGTGAACAAACTAATATTGTGTTGTATTGGGAGAAGTGCCACTTTATGGTGAACGAAGGCATTGTCTTGGGGCATAAAATTTTCGAGCGAGACATTTAGGTGGATAAAGCTAAAGTTGATGCAATTGAGAAAATGCCATGTCCTAAAGACATTAAAGGTATTCGTAGTTTCCTTGGTCATGCTAGTTTCTATAGGAGGTTTATTAAAGATTGCTTTAAAATTTCTAGGCCTCTTACTAATCTCTTTCAAAAGGATGTTCCATTTGTTTTTATGATGATTGTGTAGAAGCCTTTGAAACACTTACGAAAGCCTTAACTTCTGCACCTATTGTTCAACCACCTGATTGGAACTCACCTATTGAAATTGGTTGTGATGCTAGTGATTATGTTATTGGTGTTGTTCTAGGACAAAGAGTTGATAAGAAATTAAATGTTATCCATTATGCTAGTAAGACTCTAGAAAGTTCCCAAAGAAATTATGCTACTACTAAAAAAGAACTTTTAGCAGTTATGGCTGCTTGTGATAAATTCAGATCTTACATTGTTGATTCTAAAGTTATTGTTCACACCGATCATGCTGCTATTAAATACCTTATGAAAATGAAAGATGCTAAACCTAGACTTATTTGGTGGGTTCTCTTGCTAAAAGAATTTGACTTGCATATTACTGATAGGAAAGTAGTTGAGACTTGAGAACCCCATAGTTGATAACTTGTCTAGGTTAGAAAATATTCATGATGACCCACTGCCCATTGATGATAACTTTCCAGATGAAGAGCTAGTTGTCATAAACTCTTCTCATAATACTTCTTGGTATGCAAACTATGCTAACTATATTGTTGCTAAATTTATACCACCTAGTTTGACATATCAACAATAGAAAAAAATTCTTCTATGATTTAAGACATTCCTTTTGGGATGTCCGATACGTCTCCAACATATCCATAATTTTTGATTGTTCCATGCTATTATATTATCTATTTTGGATGTTTTATATACATTTATATGCTATTTTATATTATTTTGGGACTAACCTATTAACCGAGAGCCCAGTGCCAGTTTATGTTTTTTCCCTGTTTTTGAGTTTCATAGAAAAGGAATAATGATACGTCCATTTTGCATCATGCTTTTATATCGATATTTATTGCATTATGGGTTGTTATTACATGTTATGTCACAATAATTATGGCTAATCTCTCTTATTTTACAAGGTTTATCATGACGAGGGAGAATGTCGGCAGCTGGGATTCTGGCTGGAAAAGGAGCAAATATGGAAACCTATTCTACACAGCTCCAAAAGACTTGAAATTCCACAAAAGTCGTTTTTGGAATTAATAAGAATTATTGAGCGAAGAAAATACCAGAGGGGGCCGACACCCTGGCCAGGAGGGTGGAGGGTGCGCCCCCCCTTACTGGGCGCGCCCCCTGTTGGCCCTCCGGTGCACATCTTCTGCTATATGAAGCCTCTTACCCTGGAAAAATTCATAAGGAAGCTTACGGGATGAAACTCCGCCGCCACGAGGCGGAACCTTGGAGGAACCAATCTAGGGCTCCGGCGGAGCTGTTCTGCCGAGGAAACTTCCCTCCGGGAGGGGGAAATCATCACCATCGTCATCACCAACGATCCTCTCATCGGGAGGGGGTCAATCTCCATCAACATCTTCACCAGCACCATCTCCTCTCAAAACCCTAGTTCATCTCTTGTATCCAATCTTGTATCCAAAACCACAAATTGGTACCTGTGGGTTGCTAGTAGTGTTGATTACTCCTTGTAGTTGATGCTAATTGGTTTACTTGGTGGAAGATCATATGTTCAGATCCTTAATCCATATTAATACTCCTCTGGTCATGAACATGAATATGCTTTGTGAGTAGTTACGTTTGTTCCTGAGGACATGGGTGAAGTCTTGCTATTAGTAGTCATGTGAATTTGGTATTCGTTTGGTATTTTGATGAGATGTATGTTGTCTCTCCTCTAGTGGTGTTATGTGAACATCGACTACATGACACTTCACCATTATATTTGGGCCTAGAGGAAGGCATTGGGAAGTAATAAGTAGATGATGGGTTGCTAGAGTGACATAGGCTTAAACCCTAGTTTATGCGTTGCTTTGTAAGGGGCTGATTTGGATCCCCTAGTTTCATGCTATGGTTAGGTTTACCTTAATACCTCTTTTGTAGTTGTGGATTCTTGCAATAGGAGTTAATCATAAGTGGGATGCTTGTCCAAGAAAGGGCAGTACCCAAGCACCGATCCACCCACATATCAAATTATCAAAGTACCGAACGTGAATCATATGAGCGTGATGAAAGCTAGCTTGACGATAATTTCCATGTGTCCTCGGGAGCGCTTTTCTCATTATAAGAAATTGTCCAGGCTTGTCCTTTGTTACAAAAAGGATTGGGCCACCTTGCTGCACCTTATTTACTTTCTTTGCTTGTTACCCATTACAAATTATCTTATCACAAAACTACCTCTTACCTATAATTTCAGTGCTTGCAGAGAATACCTTACTGAAAACCGCTTATCATTTCCTTCTGCTCCTCGTTGGGTTCGACACTCTTACTTATCGAAAGGACTACGATAGATCCCCTATACTTGTGGGTCATCAAGACTCTTTTTTGGCACCATTGCCGAGGAGTGAAGCACCTTTGGTGAGTGCAACTTGGTATGGAAACATTTATATAGTGTGCTGAAATTTTCTGTCACTTGTTACTATGGAAACTAATCCTTTGAGGGGCTTGTTAGGGCATCTTCGCCCGACCAGAGAAGCAAAGAGTTGCTCCTCAACCTACTGAACGTACTGAAAATGTTTTCTTTGAGTTTCCTTCGGGTATGATAGAGAAACTGCTAGCTAATCCCTTTGCAGGAGATGGAACATTGCATCCCGATTTACACCTTATCTTTGTGGATGAAGTTTGTGGATTATTTAAGCTTGCAGGTATTCCCGATGATGTTGTTAAGAGGAAGGTCTTCCCTTTATCTTTGAAGGGAGATGCATTGACATGGTATAGGCTATGTGATGATACGATATCTTGGAATTATAAACGATTGAAGTTGGAATTTCACCAGAAGTTCTATCCTATGCATCTTGTTCATCGTGATCGTAAATACATATATAATTGTTTGCATCGCGATGGAGAAAGCATCGCTCAAGCTTGGGGGAGGCTTAATTCAATGTTATATTCATGCCCCAATCATGAGATCTCAAGAGAAATGATTATTCAAAAATTTTATGCTCGGCTTTCTCTCAATGATCGCACCATGCTCGATACTTCTGTCTTTGGTTCTTATATCTTTGAAGACTCTGAATTCAAGTGGGACTTATTGGAAAGAATTAAAGCAACTCTGAAGATTGGGGTTCCGATGATGGTAAGGAGTCAGGTATGACACCTAAGTTTGATTGTGTTAAATATTTTATGGATACCGATGCTTTTCGTGGATTTAGCGCTAAATATGGACTTGACTCTGAGATAGTAGCTGCTTTTTGTGAATCTTTTGCTACTCACGTTGATCTCCCTAAGGAGAAGTGCTTTCAATATAATCCTGCCACTGAAGTAAAGGTAGTTGCACCTATTACAGTTGAAGAAAAGACTATCGCTTATAATGATCCTATTGTCCCTACTACTTATTTGGAGAAACCACCTTTTCCTGTTAGAATAAAGGATCATGCTAAAGCTTCAACTGTTGTTCGTAAGACTAATACTAGAACATATACACCTCCTGAGCAAATTAAAGTTGAACCTAGTATTGCTATGGTTAAAGATCTCTTGGATGATAATTTAGATGGGCATGTTATTTATTTCTATGGTGAAACTGCTAATATTGCTAGACCAGATGCTAAGATACATAGACCTGTTGTAGGCATGCCTGTTATTTCTGTTAAAATAGGAGATCATTGTTATCATGGCTTATGTGATATGGGTGCCAGTGCTAGTGCAATACCTATTTCCCTATATAAAGAAATTATGCATGATATCACACCCGCTGAGTTAGAAGATATTGATGTTACTATTAAGCTTGCCAATAGAGATACTATCACACCATTTGGGATTGTTTGAGATGTCGAAGTCTTGTATGGGAAAGTTAAATATCCTGCTGATTTTCTTGTTCTTGGTTCCCCACAAGATGACTTTTGTCCCATTATATTTGGTAGACCCTTCTTGTATACTGTTAACGCTAGGATTGATTGCAAAAAGGATGTTGTTACAATTGGCTTAGGGGATATGTCTCATGAGTTTAATTTTGCTAAGTTTCATAGACAACCCCGTGATAAAAAAATTGCCTAGTAAGGATGAAATTATTGGTCTTGCTTCTATTGTCGTGCCTCCTACTGATCCGTTAGAACAATATTTGCTAGACCATGAAAATGATATGTTTATGAATAAAAGAAGGGAAATAGATGAAGTATTCCTTCCACAGGGTCCTATTCTGAAACACAACTTACCTATTGAAATCCTAGGGGATCCCCCCCTCCCAAGTGTGATCCCGTGTTTGAGCTCAAACCATTACTTGATAATCTTAAATATGCCTATCTTGATGAAAAGAAGATATATCCTGTTATTATTAGTGCTAACCTTTCAAAGCAAGAAGAGGAAAGATTATTAAAAACTCTGAAGACGCACCGTGCTGCTATTGGTTATACTCTGGATGATCTTAAGGGCATTAGTCCCACTCTATGCCAACATAAAATAAAAGTGGAGAAAGATGCCAAACCAGTTAGAGATCCTCAACGACGGTTAAATCCTAAGATGAAAGAAGTGGTAAGAAAGGAGATACTAAAGCTTCTTGAGGCAGGTATAATTTATCCCGTTGCTGATAGTGATTGGGTAAGTCATGTCCATTGCGTCCCTAAGAAGGGAGGTATTACTGTCGTTCCTAATGATAAAGATGAATTGATCCCGCAAAGAATTATTACAGGTTATAGGATGGTAATTGATTTCCATAAATTAAATGAAGCTACTAAGAAAGATTATTACCCTTTACCTTTTATTGATCAAATGCTAGAAAGACTATCCAAACATACACATTTCTGCTTTCTAGATGGTTATTCTGGTTTCTCTCAAATACCTGTGTCAGCGGAGGATCAATTAAAAACTACTTTTACTCGCCCTCTCGGTACTTTTGCTTATAGACGTATGCCTTTTGCTTTATGTAATGCACCTGCTACCTTTCAAAGATGCATGATGGCTATATTCTCTGACTTTTGTGAAAAGATTTGTGAGGTATTCATGGATGACTTCTCCGTTTATGGATCCTCTTTTGATGATTTCCTGAGCAACCTTGATCGAGTTTCGCAGAGATGTGAAGACACTAGTCTCGTCTTGAATTGGGAAAAGTGCCACTTTATGGTTAATGAAGGCATTGTCTTGGGGCATAAAATTTCTGAAAGAGGTATTGAAGTTGATAAAGCTAAAGTTGATGCTATTGAAAAGATGTTGTGTCCCAAGGACATAAAAGATATAAGAAGTTTCCTTGGTCATGCTGGTTTTTATGGGAGGTTCATTAAGGACTTTTCTAAAATGTCTAGGCCTCTGACTAATTTATTGCAAAAACATATTCCTTTTGTCTTTGATGATGATTGTGTAGAAGCATTTGAAATACTTAAGAATGCTTTGATCACTGAACCTATTGTTTAGCCACCTGACTGGAATTTACCCTTTGAAAATATGTGTGATGCTAGTGATTATGCTGTAGTTGTTGTTCTAGGGCAAAGAGTTGATAAGAAATTAAATGTTATCCAGTATGCTAGTAAAACTCTTGATACTGCCCAGAGAAATTATGCTACTACTGAAAAAGAGTTCTTAGCAGTCGTATTTGCATGTGATATGTTCAGACCTTACATTTTTTATTCTAAAGTTACTATTCACACTGATCATGCTGCTACTAAATATCTTATGGAAAAGAACGATGCTAAGCCTAGACTTATTAGATGGGTTATCTTGCTCCAAGAATTTGATTTGCATATTATTGATAGAAAGGGAGCTGAGAACCCCGTTGCAGACAACTTGTCTAGGTTAGAAAATGATCTTGATGACCCACTACCTATTGATGATAGCTTTCCTGATGAACAACTAGCGGTCATTAATGCTTCTCGTACTGCTCCATGGTATGCTGATTATGCTAATTACATTGTTGCTAAATTTATACCACCTAGTTTCACATACCAGCAAAAGAAAAAGTTATTTTATGATTTAAGACATTACTTCTGGGATGACCCACACCTTTATAAAGAAGGAGTAGATGGTGTTATTAAACGTTGTGTACCTGAGCATGAACAGGAACAGATCCTATGCAAGTGTCACTCTGAACCATATGGAGGACACCACGCTGGAGATAGAACTGCACATAAGGTATTGCAATCCGGTTTTTATTGGCCTACGCTCTTCAAAGATGCTCGTAAGTTTGTCTTGTCTTGTGATGAATGCCAAAGAATTGGCAATATTAGTAGACGTCAAGAAAAGCCTATGAATTACTCTCTTGTTATTGAACCATTTGATGTTTGGGGCTTTTATAATATGGGACCTTTTCCTACCTCTAATGGATACACACATATTTTAGTTGCTGTTGATTATGTTACTAAGTGGGTAGAAGCTATTCCAACTAGTAGTGCTGATCATAACACCTCTATTAAGATGCTTAAGGAAGTTATTTTTCCGAGGTTTGGAGTCCCTAGATATCTCATGACTGATGGTGGTTCACATTTTATTCATGGTGCTTTTCGTAAAATGCTTGCTAAGTATGATGTTAATCATAGAATTGCATCTCCTTATCACCCATAGTCTAGTGGTCAAGTAGAATTGAGCAATAGAGAGCTAAAACTAATTTTGCAAAAGAATGTCAATAGATCTAGAAAAAATTGGTCCAAAAAACTTGATGATGCATTATGGGCCTATATAACTGCATATAAAAATCCTATGGGTATGTCTTCTTATAAGATGGTTTATGCGAAAGCATTACCTCTCGAACTTGAACATAAAGCATATTGGGCTATAAAAGAGCTCAACTATGACTTAAAACTTGCCGATGATAAGAGGTTATTTGATATTAGCTCACTTGATGAATGGAGAACCCAAGCCTATGAGAATGCCAAGTTGTTCAAAGAAAAAGTTAAAAGATGGCATGACAAAAGAATGCAAAAGCGTGAGTTTAACGTAGGTGATTATGTGTTGCTATTCAACTCTCGTTTAAGATTTTTTGCAAGAAAACTTCTCTCTAAGTGGGAAGGTCCTTACGTTATCGAGGAGGTCTATTGTTCCGGTGCCATAAAATCCACAACTTCGAAGGCACAAATCCGGAGGTGGTGAACGGTCAAAGAATCAAACATTATATCTCAGGTAATCCTATCAATGTTGAAACTAATATTATTGAAACCGTAACCCCAGAAGAATACATAAGGAACACTTTCAGAACGTTTCAGACTCCGAAAATGAATATGTATGTGGTACGGTAAGTAAACCGACTCCAAAACAGTTCTAATGGCAATTTTTCTCCGTTTTGGAATATTTAAGAATTTTGGAAAGCAAGAATACTTCCGGGAAGGACACAAGGCCTCAACGAGGGTGGAGGGTGAGGGAGTCCTGGATTAGGGGGTATCCGGATAGCCGGACTGTGTATAACGTCCGGACTATTGAAGCGTGAAGATACAAGACTCAAGACTTCAGCCCGTGTCTGGATGGGACTCTCCTTTGCGTGGAAGGCAAGCTTGGCGATCCGAATATTATGTTTCCTTCCTTGTAACCGACTCCATGTAAACCCTAGCCCTCTCCGGTGTCTATATAAACCGGAGAGGTTGGTCCTTAGAAGGCCGATCACATTTACAATCATACCATCATAGGCTTGCTCTTAGGGTTTAGCCTCTACGATCTTGTGGTAGATCTACTCTTTTACTACCCATATCATCAATATTAATCAAGCAGGAAGTAGGGTTTTACCTCCATCGAGAGGGCCCGAACCTGGGTAAACATTTGTGTCCCTTGCATCCTGTTACCATCAGCCTTGGCCTTACGATCGGGACCCCCTACCGAGATCCGCGGTTTGACACCGACATTGGTGCTTTCATTGAGAGTTCCTCTGTGCCGTCGTTGTCAGGCTCGATGGCTCCTTTGATCATCATCAACGACGCTGTCCAGGGTGAGACTTTCCTCCCCGCACAGATCTTCGTGTTCGGCGGCTTCGCACTGCGGGCCAATTCGCTTGGTCACTTGGAGCAGATCGATAGCTATGCCCCCGGCCACCAAATCAGGTTCGGAAACCTGAACTACACAGCGAATATTCGTGGGGACTTGATCTTCGATGGATTCGGGCCAGCACCAGAAGCGCCGAACAGTCACGATGAGCATGGCTTAGACCTCCTGTCATACGATGATCAGGATATCACCCCGGCAGAAGCCTCAGATCTAAATCCGGGGCAGGTTGCATTGCCTAAGGACGGAGGGCTGGACCCCGCCCCGCAGGCCGTACCCTCATAGGCGATGGAGCCGAACACAGGCCTCATTTCTAAGGGAGCCTGTGACTCTGGACCCCCAGACTCGTGTCCGGTTGTAGGTTCCAGTCCACGCGCCCCCGAGCCCGCCGAGCCTGATTGGGCTTCGGTGATGGAGTTCACCGCGGCGGACGTCTTTCAGCACTCGCCCTTTGGCGACATGCTAAACTTATTGAAATCTCTCTCTTTGTCAGGAGACCCTGGGCCGAACTATGTCCGACTTGAGTGGGAAGCAGACGATGAGGCAATTCGCTGCCCACCCACCACCCACTTCATTGCCACGATCGATGATCTAACCGATGTGCTTGACTTCGACTCTGAACCCTACTAGCATCCGTCATGGCGGCTCAGCCGCATTGGTCTTAGACCCAATCATCAACGGATTCCACCTCACGCGTGTCCTTATGGACGGCGGCAGCAGCCTGAACCTGCTTTATCAGGACACAGTGCGCAAGATGGGCATTGATCCTTCAAGGATGAAGCCCACCAAAACTACCTTTAAAGGTGTAATTCCTGGAGTAGAGGCCCGATGCACAGGCTCTATAACACTGGAAGTGGTCTTCGGATCCCCGGATAACTTCAGGAGTGAAGAGCTAATCTTCGACATCGTCCCTTTCCGTAGTGGCTACCATGCACTGCTCGGACGAACCGCATTCGCTAGATTCAATGCTGTACCACATTATGCATACCTCAAGCTCAAGATGCCAGGACCGCGCAGGGTCATCTTCGTCAATGGAAATATGGACCGCTCCCTTTGAACAGAAGAGCATACGGCAGCCCTCGCGGCAGAAGTACAATGCGGCCTACTCCGACAAACCAATCCGCAACAACCCGAGCACATCAGCGAGTCGGAGCACCCGCAACAAGATCATCAGGAACGCCAAGTTCATGATTAGCAGTCCGGCCTCCGCTCAAGCCCCTCCAAAGCAGCATTCGTGCCACGCATCCACAATTATGCACTCAAGATACCATGGGCACAGGCGGAGGCGCATCAACGACTCAGTCGACAATGCGGGTAACCGCTAAATACCTTCATACTCCTTCCCTCTTACCTTTCAGGACACCGCGTTAGTGCAGCATCCTCAGAACAACCGAATTGCTGGACTCATAGGGGAGAGACATCCAAGGAGGCAACAGACGTGCATAACAGAAGAAATACCCAGGTGGAATCTATTTACGATCATTATACCTGCTTTATCTATCTGCTCACAGCCCGCCCTTGGATAGGACATGTCAAATAGTCCTATTTTATCCCTGTTTAATGCATCGATTGTAAACATACGCTTAAAGTATTTTTTGTCAATGGGAGATTATATATAGCGTCAGCTTATTATACTTATTTGAGCATTTTCTTCTTTTATAAATGTTTATTTGGTATTGCATCCGTACATCTTGGTACGGTCAGTTTGCCAGGGGCTTCTCACGGTGCCCCGTAATATGGCAAATAAAGTTCGAACACTTTCAACAGTGTGGCACCCTGAACTTATAGCACTATATGCATCAGCTTCTAATCATGTCTTGGGTCTACAGTTGGGATAGCCCGGCTCCCTTGTTTTGGTGCCTTACGTTCCATTATATCGGCTAAGGTAGCGCAGGGAGAACTACTATGATTGTGTCCCAGTTCTTCCGGACAAGCACCTCAGTAGAGAAAGCCAAAAACTAACTGGCATGATGTGGCAGAGCTGGTCGCTGTTCAAAAGGTACTAAAATCCTTAAAGATTTTCTTCTTTAGGCGATAAATCGGCTTTGTCCGATCAAGGCGTGTATAGCGCCCCGGTCCGGCCTTCCGGATTGTAGGGGCTTCGCCGAAATTTAAAATTGTAGACTTCTATGGCTAAGTGAAAGTTATAAAGCCGCATAGTCCGATTGCCTTGTTCGCTGCGCCGGACACCTCCTTAAGGGACCAAACATTTGGATAAAGAGTGTCCGGGTTTTCCACGAACACCCCAGTACTAGTTACGTGGGGGAGGAAGCCGACAACTGGCGTACTTTCAGAATTTTATAAATAGCCGAACATAAGGTAATATTTTAAATAACAAAAGTGCTACATAGCGCAAGTAACTTCGTCCTTACAATACAAACATGACAGAAGTGAATTCATTCAAAAATGGTATCCTTGGTACATTCGTCAGCCACGAGGCGAGCACCCTTCATAATGCCATCATAGTACAGCTCGGGATGGTGATGCGCCTTGCCCTCTGGCGGCCCGTCCTTGACCAGCTTCTCCGCATCCAGCTTGCCCCAATGCACCTTGACGCGGGCAAAGGCCCGGCGGGCACCCTCGATGCACACAGATTGCTTGATCACCTCAAGCCGTGTGCAGGCATCCACCATCCACTTGATCAGGCCGAAGTAGCTACTGGGCATGAGCTCACCAGGCCACATCCGGACTATGAAACCTTTCATAGCCAGTTCGGCCGCCCTGTGGAGTTCGACCAACTGCTTCAGTTGGTCGCTAAGAGGCATCGGATGTTCGGCCCCATCATACTGGGACAAGAACAGCTTCTCCGTTGAGTTCCCCTCCTGGGCACGGTAGAACTCCGCAGCGTCTGATACGCTGCGTGGCAGATCTGCGAATGCCCCTGGAGAGCTCCGAATTTGAGTAAGTAAAAGAAACGCCTCCTCCACATGCTTGCTTTGCATAAAGAACTTCTTACCCGCTGCTATCTTCTTGGCCTCCTGGATCTCCTGCTGTGCTTTCTCGGCTTCGGCCTTGGCGTCCTTCAATTCACAAGGGCCTTCGCAAGCTTGGCCTCCTTCGCCTTCAGATCATGCTCCACGGACTCGCATTTATTGCTGACGTCCTGGAGCTCTTGTTGTACCTCACCTACCCTGGCACTTTGCTTCTCGCGCTCCTTACACTTCAAGGCTGCCTTTTCTTCGGCCTCGGATAGCGCCTTCTTCAGGGACGCCACTTCGGTGGTGGCCCCGGTTTCACAGTCATGATGCGTTGGCGTTAGACTAGCCAATTTTGGTATATCCTCAAATACATAAGAGAGGGGAATCACTTACCCATGTTCTCTTCGAGCTGCCTCCTCGTGAGGTCGAGCTCTCCACATGCTGCTCGAGTCCCGCTTGATTCGGCAACCTCGGCGATGCAGGCGGCAGCGACAAGCAGCACAGCCTGCTTACACACACAAATATTTATTGTTAGACTCATGCGGATTATTATTGACCCTCCGTTTGGTTTTTCCATCCTAAAACCAAACAGAGTATCAGGGGCTACTACCTATCGGGTGGTAATTTTGCACATATTTATTAATTACCTCAAAGCCTGTCAGGAGGCTGGTGCAAGCTTCGGTTAGTCCGCTCTTGGCGGACAAAACCTTCTGAATCACCGTACTCATGAGAGTACGGTGCTCTTCATCCACGGAAGCATCGCGAAGCGCTTCTAGCAGACAATCCGGCGCCTCATGCGCAACGGAAGTCCGCAACACAGATGGCTCACCCTCCCTGACGAGGGGTCGCCCGCCTGAATCCGGAACCATTGAAGGTTCCGGAATTGTGTTTGGCTGAGAGCCCAGTTGCCCTTGGTTCTCATCGACACGATCCGCGGGGATCTTGAACCCCGCGTGTCCGACGTCTGGGACCCTGCCTCGGGGCGTCTCCAGAGTCACCTCCCCCCGCTCTGGGAGCCTTTGGGACAACACCTCCGTGTCGTCCGCGGGTTGAGGAGTAGTGGCTGTCGGAAGCGAATTTATCTCCGAATCGCTCAGGGACCCGGAGGAAGATACCTTGGGGTGATCCCTGGCCGGACTGCACACATGTTCGGCATTATAAATACAAAAACTATGAAGTGAAATCATGATAGAATGCAGACACTTACGATTGCACTGGTGGATTCCCCCTGGGCAGCCACCCCTCCTCGCTATGAGCGGCCGTGGCGGAATACTCCGGAAGGGATCCCTTCCCCTTCTTGGACGCACCAGCCTCCCCTCCCGGGGTGGCTTTCCTCTTCTTCTCCCTCCCCAGTGTGGGGAGGTAGAATCTCTTCCTGATTCCCCCCGCCTCCGCGGGACGAATCCGTCTCATCGTCATCGGACGACAGGGGAATGACGGCCCTGCGCCGAGGGCCTTTTCCGCCCCCCGGTCCGCTTCGCCGGGCCCCTCATCCTCTTCAGATGGGGCGTCTTCTTCTTCTTATTCCTCCCCTTCGTGGGAGGAGTCCGCCTTGTCATCTTCGGACGAGGCTTCCGGCACAACCTTACGCCGAAGACCCTTTCAGATCCCCGGGGCCTTCTTCTCGGCCTTCTTCTCCGGCACCTTGTACGGTGCCGGGACCAGCATCTCATTCAGAAGAGCATCTGCTGGGCCTTCTGTCAGCGGAGCCGGGCAGTACACCTGCTCCGCTGTCTCCACGTAATCCTGAAGCAAATATGCACAACTACTTAAGGCACTCCCATGGGTATATCGGGAAGAACTAGGTCCGGTGTTAGTCTGAGAACTCACCGGCCCAGGAGCCCGCGCATCGTGAAGCCCGCGGTCCTCGAATGTTGGAGGAGGTACTTCGGAGGCCTTGAGCAGCACCTTCCATGCGCCTTTGTGCGTCATGTCGTAGAGCTTCTGGAGCATCCGGTGTTCGGTTGGGACAAACTCCCACAGATTGACCGCCCGCCTCTGGCAGGGCAGGATCCGGTGAACCAGCATGACCTGGATCACGTTGACAAGCTTGATGTTCTTGTCCTTCATGCTTTTGATGCATGTCTGGAGTCCGGCAAGCTCCGTGGAATCGCCCCAGGATAGGCCCTTCTTCTCCCAGGAGGTGAGCCGCATGGGGGCTCCGGATCGGAACTCGGGGGCCGCTGCCCAGTTGGCGCCGCACGGCTCAGTGATGTAGAACCACCCCGATTGCCATCCTTTTACGGTCTCCACAAAGGAGTCATCGAGCCATGTGATGTTGGGCATTCTGCCCACCATGGCCCCTCCGCACTCCGCTTGTTGGCCACTTACAACCTTCGGCTTCATGCAGAAAGTTTGCAGCCATAAGCCTAAGTGAGGCCGAATGCGGAGGAAGGCCTCGCATACGACGATGAACGCCGAGATGTTGGCTAGATCATGGAAATCTAGCCCATAGTAGAACATGAGCCCGCGGACGAAGGGATGGAGTGGAAATCCCAGTCCACGAACGAAGTGGGCGACGAATACAACCCTCTTGTGGGGTCCTGGGGTCAGGATGACCTGCCCGGCATCTGGTAGACGGTGCGCTATGTCCGCGGCCAAGTATCCGGCCACCGAAGATTTGCGATGTGCTTCTTCTTGTCGGTGGAAGCCACCCACTTGCCTCCTGCTCCGGACATGTTTAGCTGTGCGGAGAAGATTTGGGCTTGGGCGCTGGAGCTCGAGGGGGCGAGAGTGGGCAAAGGAGGAAGAAGGCATGGGCGAAAATGGGAAATCTTATCCCTTTATAGAGGAGCCGAGAACGGTGCACCTCCCCACTTGCTCGTTGAGAATCGCTTGTTTCCCAAGCGCCACGATTAATGGCGTGGTGAGATTACCCATACCCGTATTGATGAGAATCCCGTGATAAGGGGACACGATCTCTGCTTCGACAAGACGTGTCAAAGAAACTGCCTCGTAATATGCGTTGTAGCTGGTTGTGGGAAAACGGATCGAATAATGATCCGACCGTAATAACATGTCACGTCATCGGAAAAAGTTGTCAGCAGATTGCATTTGTGAAATATCATTCTCTCTACGGTGGCACATGAAGATGGGCCATTTGCATTTCTGTCCCTAACTCGAACCACCTAATCAGATATACCCCTAATTCGAAAGCCTGCTCAAATTTGCCCCTCCACCGTTAGGTGCCCTTACAGAAATGCCCTTCTGCGCCGTTCTCCTTGATTGTCTTGCAGATCCGGACACGGTCTACGTGTTTGATAACCACTTTGGAGTATTCGGAGGAGGAACCCGCCTTGCAATGCCAAAGACAATACTGCGCGCCGGACTCATCATCATTGAAGCCTGGTTTAGGGGCTACTAAGGGAGTCCTGGATTAGGGGGTATCCGAACAGCCACACTGTGTATAATGTCCGGACTATTGAAGCGTGAAGATACAAGACTCAAGACTTCGGCCCGTGTCCGGATGGGACTCTCCTTTGCGTGGAAGGCAAGCTTGGCGATCCGGATATTATGTTTCCTTCCTTGTAACCGACTCCATGTAAACCCTATCCCTCTCCGGTGTCTATATAAACCGGAGAGGTTGGTCCTTAGAAGGCCGATCACATTTACAATCATACCGTCATAGGCTAGCTCTTAGGATTTAGCCTCTACGATCTCGTGGTAGATCTACTCTTGTACTACCCGTATCATCAATATTAATCAAGCAGGAAGTAGGGTTTTACCTCCATCGAGAGGGCCCGAACCTGGGTAAACATCTGTGTCCCTTGCTTCCTGTTACCATCAGCCATGATGCACAGATCAGGACCCCCTACCCGAGATCCACCGGTTTTGACACTGGCAGAGGGCGCACCGCCCTATCTCGTGGGCACCTCGTGTGCCTCCCGGACTCTGTTTTCTTGCACGTTACTTCTTTTGGTCGGTAAAAATTCATTATATAATCTCCCGAAGGTTTTGACCGCCGTATCACGCAAAAATCCTCTGTTTTCATTTTGAGCTGTTTTTCTGACAGATCTAGAGCATCATGACATCACCCTCCTTCAACAATGAAGACAAGGATGCTTGGCTATTGAAGACAGAGCTGAAAAGAGAAGTACCTGAGGATATTAACTGGAGGGATCAAGAAGGCCATGGAGGATCAAGCTTCGGCGGTGGAAGAAGAAAACATCCCTCAACCTTTACCTAACCTCTTTACTCCAACTGTGATTGAGGCTTTCAAGATGATTGAGTTAGCTCGCATACAAAACAAGTATCTCACACAGGAAAATATCTTGTTGAAGGATCATATCGCCGGACTCAAGGGCATTATTTGCAAGTTGGGGGAGCTTTTATGCTCGATGTGCGATTGTCCACCTTCATTGCCTCCGAGGAAATAATCACATGGGTATGGGCACTCTCCTTGGCAACTGCCAAGCTTGGGGGAGGTGCCCCGGTGTCATATCACCATCACACTCCTATCTTTACCGTTTTACTTAGTTCAATCCTTTTAGTAATATCTTGATCGAGTAGATTGAAGTTTTGGTATGAATTAGTTTTGAGTTTTGCTTTGTGATCCCTTCTATGTAATCGAGTCCGTGAGCTATCTATAATAAAGATTAGTGTTGAGTCAAGGGCTTTGCTATCTTGCTATGATCTTGAGAAAATAGAAAGAATAAAAAGAATAAAAGAGTTCATATTGATCTTATGGATAGTAATGACTTCACATATAAAAAGTATGAGGCATAAAAGTTGTTGAGAGTTGACAAACATAGTTTTGGTCATCGTTGCAATTAATAGGAAGTAATAAGGAAAGAGAGGTTTTCACATATAAATACACTATCTTGGACATCTTTTATGATTGTGAGCACTCACTAAGTATGACATGCTAAAGAGTTGATGTTGGACAAGGAAGACAACGTAATGGGTTATGTTTTCTGACATCTCAGTTAAAGTATATTGCCATGGATCTTCAAACATGTTAGGCTTGCCTTTCCCCCTCATGCTAGCCAAAAATTCATTGCACCAAGTAGAGATACTACTTGTGCTTCCAAATATCCTTAAACCCAGTTTTGCTAAGAGAGTCCACCATACCTACCTATGGATTGAGTAAGATCCTTCAAGTAAGTTGTCATGTTGCAAGCAATAAAAATTGCTCTCTAAATATGTATGACTTATTAGTGCGGAGAAAATAAGCTTTATACGATCGTGTGATATGAAAGTAATAAAAGCGACGGACTGCATAATAAAGGTTCATATCACAAGTGGCAAAATAAAGTGATGTTCTTTTGCATTAAGATTTTTTGCATCCAACCCTAAAAGCACATGACAACCTCTGCTTCCCTCTGCGAAGGGCCTATCTTTTACTTTATGCAAGAGTCAAGGTGATCTTCACCTTTCCCTTTTTCATTTTATCCTTTGGCAAGCACCTCGTGTTGGAAAGATCCTGACATATATATCCAATTGGATGTAAGTTAGCATGAACTTTTATTGTTGACATCACCCAAAGGTCAATACATTGGGAGGCAACATTATAAGCCCCTATCTTTCTCAGTGTCCGATTAAAACTCCATAACCATAAGTATTGCGTGTGTGTTAGCAATTGTAGAAGACTATATGATAGTTGAGTATGTGGACTTGCTGAAAAGCTCTATTTTTTACTCTTTCCGATGTTATGATAAATTGCAATTGCTTCAATGACTGAGATTATAGTTTGCCAGTTCTCAATAAAGTTTATGATCCATACATGACATTGTGAATAGATTGTTACTTGAGCATGAGAAATCATATGACAAAATATATTTATGTTGCTGTTATAAGAATGATCATGATGCCCTCATGCCCGTATTTTATTTTTATTGATATCTCTATCTGTAAACATGTGGACATATTTTTCGGTTTTGGCTTCCGCTTGAGGACAAGCGAGGTCTAAGCTTGGTGGAGTTGATACGTCCATTTTGCATCATGCTTTTATATCGATATTTATCGCATTATGGGCTGTTATTACATGTTATGTCACAATACTTATGGCTATTCTCTCTTATTTTACAAGGTTTATCATGAAGAGGGAGAATGCCGGCAACTGGGATTCTGGCTGGAAAAGGAGCAAATATTGGAAACCTATTCTGCACAGCTCCAAAAGTCCTAAAACTCCACGAAAGTCATTTTTGGAATTAATAAGAATTATTGAGCGAAGTACGGAGGGGCCCACACCTGGCCGGGAAGGTGGGGCGCGCCCCCCTCGGGCGCGCCTGTCTCTGGGCCCCTATTGGCCCTCTGGTGCCCATCTTCTGCTATATGAAGCCTCTTACCCTGGAAAAATCATAAGCAAGCTTATGGGACGAAACTCCTTGGCGGAACCAATCTAGGGCGGCGGAGCTGTTCTGCCAGGGAAACTTCCCTTCGGGAGGGGGAAATCATCACCATCGTCATCACCAACGATCCTCTCATCGGGAGGGGGTCAATCTCCATCAACATCTTCACCAACACCATCTCCTCTCAAAACCCTAGTTCATCTCTTGTATCCAATCTTGTATCCAAAACCACAAATTGATACCTGTGGGTTGCTAGTAGTGTCGATTACTCCTTGTAGTTGATGCTAATTGGTTTACTTGGTGGAAGACCATATGTTTAGATCCTTAATGAATATTTATACTCCTCTGATCATGAACATGAATATGCTTTGTGAGTAGTTACGTTTGTCCCTGACGACATGGGTGAAGTCTTGCTCTTAGTAGTCATGTGAATTTGGTATTCGTTCGATATTTTGATTAGATGTATGTTGTCTCTCCTCTAGTGGTGTTATGTGAACGTCGACTACATGACACTTCACCATTATTTGGGCCTAGAGGAAGGAATTGGGAAGTAATAAGTAGATGATGGGTTGCTAGAGTGACAGAAGCTTAAACCCTAGTTTATGCGTTGCTTCGTAAGGGCTGATTTGGATCCACTAGTTTCATGCTATGGTTAGGTTTATCTTAATACTTCTTTCGTAGTTGCGTATGCTTGCAATAGGGGTTAATCATAAGTGGTATGCTTGTCCAAGAAAGGGAAGTACCCAAGCACCGGTCCACCCACATTTCAAATTATCAAACTACCGAACGCGAATCATATGAGCGTGATGAGAACTAGCTTGACGATAATTCCCATGTGTCCTCGGGAGCACTTTTATCATTATAAGAAATTGTCCAGGGCTTGTCCTTTGTTACAAAAAGGATAGGGCCACCTTGCTGCACCTTGTTTACTTTCTTTGCTTGTTACCCGTTACAAATTATCTTATCACAAAACTACCTGTTACCTATAATTTTAGTGCTTGTAGAGAATACCTTACTAAAAACCGCTTGTCATTTCCTTCTGCTCCTCGTTGGGTTCGACACTCTTACTTATCGATAGGACTACGATAGATCCCATATACTTGTGGGTCATCAAATACCAAACGGAATAAAACCTTAGCGATGATATTTCTTGGACCAAGAAGACAACCGGAGACTTGGAGATGAAGTCGGAGGATCCACGAGGCGGTCACAAGGATGGAGGCGCGCCTAGGGGGTTAGGGCGCGCCCCCACCCCTATGGGCCCCTCGTGCACCTCCTGACCTAATTATTTCGCCTATATATTCCCATATATCCGCAAACCAACTGAGGCATCCACGAAAACACTCTTCCACCGCCGCAATCTTCTGTACCTGTGAGATCCCATTTAGTGGCCTTTTCCGGCATCCTGCCGGAGGGGGATTCGATCATGGAGGGCTTCTACATCAACACCATTGCACTTCCGATGAAGCGTGAGTAGTTTACCACAGACCTACGGGTCCATAGCTAGTAGCTAGATGGCTTCTTCTCTCTCTTTGATTCTCAATACCACGTTCTCCTTGATGTCTTGGAGATCTATTCGATGTAATACTTTTTTGCGGTGTGTTTGCCAAGATCAGATGAATTGTGGATTTATGATCAGCTTATCTATGAATATCATTTGAATCTTCTCTGAATTCTTATATGCAAGATTTGATATCTTTGTAATTCTCTTCGAACTATCGGTTTGGTTTGGCCAACTAGATTGGTTTTTCTTGCAATGGGAGAAGTGCTTAGCTTTGTGTTCAATCTTGTAGTGTCCTTTCCCAGTGACAGTAGGGGCATCAAGGCACGTATTGTATTGTTGCCATCGAGGATAATAAGATGGGATTTTCATCATATTGCTTGAGTTATATCTTCTACATCATGTGATCTTACTTATTGTGTTACTCCATTCATTATGAACTTAATACTCTAGATGCATGCTGGATAGTGGTCTATGTGTGGAGTAATAGTAGTAGATGCAGAATCGTTTCGGCCTACTTGACACGGACGTGATGCCTATATTCATGATCATTGCCTTAGATATTGTCATAACTTTGCGCTTTTCTATCAATTGCTCGGCAGTTATTTGTTCACCCACCATATTATTTTCTATCTTGAGAGAAGCCTCTAGTGAAACCTATGGCCCTCGGGTCTATTTTCCATCATACAAGTTTCCGATCTACAACTTTAGTTTCCGATCTAATATTCTTGCAATGTTTTACTTTCCGATCTATAAACCAAAAATACCAAAAATATTTACTTTATCATTTATTTATCTCTATCATATCTCACTTTTGCAAGTAACCATGAAGGGATTGACAACCCCTTTATCGCGTTGGGTGCAAGTTTGTTTAACTGTTTGTGCAAGTATTTGGTGATTTGTGTGTTGTCTCCTACTTTTTTGTTGGTAGGAACAATTTTGGTAATAACGCGTATAGAGGTAACTTTAATCCTAGGCTGTTTCCTTGTAATTCCTCTAATAAGTATGGTAATTCCTACAACAATTCTTATGGAAATTTTAATAAGATGCCCTCTGATTTTGAGACTAGTGTTAAAGAATTTATGAGTTCGCAAAATAATATCAATGCTTTTGTTGAAGAAAAATTTCTCAAGATTGATGATTTGGCTAGGAACGTGGATAGAATTTCTCTTGATGTTGACTCTTTGAAACTTAGATCTATTCCACCCAAGGATGATATTAATGAGTCTCTCAAAGCCATGAGAATTTCCATTGATGAGTGCAGAGAAAGAACCTCTAAGATGCATGCTAAACGAGATTTGTTTGAAAAAGTGTGTTCTTCTAGTTTTCGTGAAAGTAATGATGAAGATCTTAAAGTGATTGATGTGACTCCTATTGAATCTTTGTTTTCTAATATAAATCTTGATAAAGACGGGACTAGAGACGAGTCAACTTTATTTAAAAGGCGTCCCAATGATTCGGAGTTTTTAGATCTTGATGCAAAAATTGATAAAAGTGGGATTGGAGAGGTCAAGACTTTAAGTAGCAATGAACCCACTCTTTTGGCTTTCAAGGAATTTAATTATGATATTTTTTTCTTTAATAGATTGTATTTCCTTGTTGAAATCCATGTCGAATTATCCTCATGCTTATAATCAAAACAAAGCTTTTACTAAACATATCGTTCATGCTATGATGCAATCTTTTGAAGAAAAGCTTGAATTGGAAGTCTCTATCCCTAGAAAACTTTACGATCAGTGGGAAACTACTATTAGGATTAAAATTAAAGACTATGAGTGCCATGCTTTGTGTGATTTGTGTGCTAGCGTTTCCACAATTCCAAAAACTTTATGTGATGTGTTAGGTTTCCGTGAGTTTGATGATTGTTCTTTAAATTTGCATCTTGCGGATTCCACTATTAAGAAACCTATGGGAAGCATTAATGATATTAGTACTGTTGCATTGCCCGTAGTTTTCACTGTTCTTGATATTGACTGCTATCCTACATGTCCTATTATTCTTGGTAGACCTTTCCTTAGAACGATTGGTGCAATTATTGATATGAAAGAAGGAAACATTAGATTTCAATTTTCGTGAAGGAAGGACATGGAACACTTTCCTAGAAAGAAAATTAAATTGTCTTATGAATCTATTATGAGAGCTACTTATGGATTGCATACCAAAGATGACAATACTTAGTTCTATTTGTGTTTTATGCCTAGCTAAGGACGTTAAACAATAGTGCTTGTTGGGAGGCAACCCAATTTTATTTTTGTTCTTTGCTTTTTGTTCCTGTTTTGCTTTCAGTAATTCATCTAGCCTCTGGTTAGATGTGGTTTTGTATGTTAATTAGTGTTTGTGCCAAGTAAGACCTTTGGGATAGCTTACGGTGATATTAGTTTTGATCCTGCTGAAAAACAGAACTTTTGCGCCCAGTAAATAATTCCTGGATTTTATTGAAACATGATTTTGATCTGATTCTTTTTATCTTGATTGGTACACAAATTTCCCAGGCCTTCCTAACTTTTCAGAATTTTTGGAGTTACAGAAGTATTCGAGAGTTACAGATTGCTACAGATTGTTCTGTTTTTGACAGATTTTGTTTTCTTTGTGTTGTTTGCTTATTTTGATGAATCTATGGGTGGTATCGGGGGGTATGAACTAAAGAAAAGTTGGAATATAGTAGATATTACACCTATATAAATAAAGAATTAGTTTTCAAAAGTACCATAAAGTGGTGATTTAATTTCTTATACTAACGGAGCTTATGAGATTTTTTGTTGAGTTTTGTGTTGTGAAGTTTTCATGTTTTGATGGACTATGGAATAAGGAGTGGAAATAGACTAAGCTTGGGGATGTCCATGGCACCCCAAGGTAATGTACAACGACAACCAAGAGCCTAAGCTTGGGGATGCCATGGAAGGCATCCCCTCTTTTGTCTATGTCTATCGGTAACTTTACTTGAGGCTATATTTTTGTTCACCACATGATATGTGTTTTGCTTGGAGCGTCTTATATAATTTGAGTCTTTTCTTTTTAGTTTGCCACAATCAACCTTGCTGTACACACCTTTTGAGAGGGACACGCATGAATCGTGATTTATTAGAATACTCTATGTGCTTCACTTATATCTTTTGAGCTAGGCAATATGGCTCTAGTGCTTCACTTATATCTTTTAGAGCATGGCGGTGGTTTCATTTTATAGAAATTGATGAACTCTCATGCTTTAATTATATTATTTTGAGAGTCTTTAAACAACATGGTAATTTGCTTTGGTTATAAATTTAGTCCTAATATGATAGACATCTAAGAGGGATATAATAAAACTTTCATATAAAGTGCATTGAATACTATGAGAAGTTCGATTCTTTATGATTGTTTTGAGATATGAAGATGGTGATATTAGATTCATGCTAGTGAGTACTTGTGAATTTGAGAAATATTTGAGTTAAAGTTTGTGATTCCCGTAGCATGCACGTATGGTGAATCATTATGTGATGAAGTCGGAGCATGACTTATTTTTTGGTTGTCTTCCTTATGAGTGGCGGTCGAGGACGACCGATGGTCTTTTCCTACCAATCTATCCCCCTAGGAGCATGCATGTAGTACTTTGTTTTGATAACTAATAGATTTTTGGAATAAATATGTGAGTCCTTTATGACTAATGTTGAATCCATGGATTATATGCACTCTCAACCTTCCACCATTGCTAGTCTCTCTTGTGCCGCGCAACTCTCACCGGTACCATACAACCACCATATACCTTCCTCAAAACAGCCACCATACCTACCTATTATGGCATTTCCATAGCCATTCTGAGATATATTGCCACACAACTTTTCACCGTTCCTTTCATTATGACACGCTTCATCATTGTCATATTTCTTTTCATGATCATGTAGTTGACATCGTGTTTTTGGCAAAGCCACCTTTCATAATTCTTTCATGCATGTCACTCTTGATTCATTGCACATCCCGGTACACCGCCGGAGGCATTCATATAGAGTCGTATTTTGTTCTAAGTATCGAGTTGTAGTTCTTGAGTTGTAAGTAAATAAAAGTGTGATGATCTTCATTATTAGAGCATTGTCCCAGTGAGGAAAGGATGATGGAGACTATGATCTCCCACAAGTCAGGATGAGACTCCGGACGAAAAAGAGAAAAGAAAAAAATAGGACAAAAAAATGAGAAAGGCCCAAATAAAAGAATGAGAGAAAAAGAGAGAAGGGGCAATGTTACTATCTTTTTTCTACACTTGTGCTCCAAAGTAACACCATGATCTTCATGATAGAGAGTCTCCTATGATATCACTTTAATATACTAGTGGGAATTTCATTATAGAACTTGGCTTGTATATTCCAATGATGGTCTTCCTCAAATTGCCCTAAGTCTTCGTGAGCAAGCGAGTTGGATGCACACCCACTTAGTTTCTCTTTGAGCTTTCATAAACTTATAGCTCTAGTGCATCCGTTGCATGGATATCCCTACTCACTCACATTGATATCTATCTATGGTCATCTCCATAGCCCGTTGATATGCCTAGTTGATGTGAGACTATGTAAGTGCATCTAGTGCCACCCCTAGTTGGTTTTGGAGTATTGACGAGAAACATGGTTGAGGGACTAATGTGTTTGTGAGAATTGCAGGATAACACAGGTTGTAGTCCCTCATTGATTCGGTTTACCTACCAGAGATGACCCCTAAAAATGTATGAAGACACTGAAGACAATGGTAGTTTGTGAAGATATTCACGTTGAAGATAATGACGATGAAGAAATTCACTTGAAGACTATGGAGTGCGAAGACATAGTTTCTTTCGTAGTTTCCTTTTCTTATTTTTTGAGTCATAGGAACCACCGTACTGTTAAGTGGGTCCATGTGAACAAAGTCAGATGACTGAAGTGATGCTCAACGAAATCCTATGTCTTCGAGCGAGGACAATGAGAGCAAATCGTATCCAGAGTTGGATGAGTCAGCTTTGCTTGTAGCCCAAGCCAAGCTGTCGCGTGTGTTTGAAATCCGACCGTTGGACATGTGTCAGTTCCTTAGTGAACCAGGGTCATTTTGGACATATCACGCCGGGTTGCCACCTGGCTATAAATAGCCTGCCCCCTACACCATAAATTGGTGGCTGCTCAGAGTTAGTGCACAACTTTTGTCGTTTGAGAGCAACCCACCTCCGAAGCCTTTGTGAGAGAGATCCTTGCGAGGAAAAGGCCCAAAACACCTAGAGCCAAAGAGTGTTAGGCATCACTGAAGTCTTTCTGTCCGCGTGACCTAAAGACTTATTACACTTGAGGACTGTGCATCCTCCACCCGGTTAGGCATCACATTCTGAGGATCCAAGAGTCATTGTGTATTGCATGTGAATGGAATCTGTGAAGGTTTGGAAGTCTACCTTGAAAACTTACTAGAGTGATAGGTCGAGGATTGGTTGTCCTTAGCTCTAGGGGAATAAGGTGAAGACACGGTCTTCTAAGTTTAATCTCAGCCTCCCTAACTAGACATACAGTTGTCACAGCAACTGGAACTGGTCTACCAAATCCCTGTCTTCACCAAGCAACTGGTTCTATCCTCTACCCTCCTTACTTTTCAGTTTGTCTTCGTGAAGTCATTGCTAGCTTGCTTGATCTATTTGATTTCACTGTGTGAAGGCTTGTAACTGTTTGGCTTCGTACTGTCTTCCATTCTGATCCTTTCTACCTAGTTGATGTTAGTCTTCAAGCGTTCATTGTATTGCTTGCTTGACTATTGCTTGTCTAGTGTAGTTTATCTCCGGTGCATATCATATAGGTTCAAACAGTTTGTCTTCAAAGACCTCCTGTTTGGAAGACTCCCATAAAAACCGCCTATTCACCCCCCTCTAGTCGATAAATAGCACTTTCAATTGGTATCAGATCAAGGTGCTCCCTTGTTCTTTGTGATTCGGTTTAACCACCTGGAGTTTTAGCTATGTCGACTACAGGGATAATCAAGGTCTCCGCTACGTGCCCAGTCTTGGATGGCACTGATTACCCCTACTGGAAGAATAAGATGTGCATGCATCTTGAAGCCATTGACATTGACCTCTGGTATGTTGTCAAGAGAGGCGTTCCCAAGGTTGGTGAAGGCGTCATCGCTGCTGATGTCAAGAGGTTCGCGCAACTAGACTCAACTGCCAAGAACATCATGTGTGGTCATCTGACCAAAGAGAAGTATGGCCATGTGAGTGCACTGGAAGCTGCGAAGCTGGTCTGGGACTGGCTGTCCAAGGTCAACGAAGGCTTCTCAAGTCAGAGAGACTCAAGGATTGATGTTCTTCGCAATCTCTTCAACTGCTTCAAGAGGAATGACAATGAGAATGTCCAGCTCACTTTCGATCGCCTCACTGATATCACAAATGAGCTTCAAGCTCTTGGCGCCCATGAGATCACCAAGCATGAAATACTGAAGAAGCTTCTAAGATCACTTGACAGCTCCTTCAACACCTTGGCCCTAATGATACAAGAACGTCCTGATTTCATAAATCTCGATCCGCCTGACAAACTTGAGAGTCTCGACACACATGAGTTCCATCTATCTGAGAAAAGAGATATCTATGGTCTTAACTACGGCCAATCTCGTGCCTTGAAGGCTAAGGCTATTTCCTCATCTGAAGAAGAATCCGAATGCAGTTTCTGGTGATCCTGAAGACATTGCCAAAGAGCTTGCAATGCTTGTGAAAAGTTCTAGAAGTTCTCCAAGAAGAATCGCTTCGGAAAGTCTTTAAGATCCATCTCAAGAAACGATGAGGCTTCAGCTCATGACTACAAGAAGAGAACATGCCACAAATGCAAGAAGACAGGCCACTACATCTCTGAGTGTCCTCAATGGGACAAGGAATCAAAGAAGAAGAAGAAGAGCAAGGAGTATGATTCTGATGATAAGAAGAAGAAGAAATCTTCAAAGTCTCCGTCAAAGTCTTCGTCCCACAAGAAGACCTCATCTAGCAAGGCTCATGCATTTATTGCCAAGGAGATGGATTTAGAGGAGGAGTCTGCTTCTGAGGAGGCGGAGGTGGAGTCTCAGGAAGAGTCTGATTCAGGCATGGCAAGCCTAGCTCTTGCTTCGGCATTCGTCGCCAACTCCATCTTCAACACTGAAGACAATGGTCACTCCACTGAAGTTGAAGCTGATGAGGAGGATGACTCTGCTCCAACCTACTGCTTCATTGCACAAGCTGCCAAGGTAAACTCACGCGATGCTTACTTTCAAACCTCCAGTGAAGATGACTCTGAATGTGAATCCAAACCTAGCTATAAGACAGTTGCTAAAATTGCAACCGAACAACAAAATGCTATGGAACATATTCAGAAGTTGCTAGACAAAAGCGATGACCTATTGGACGTGGAAATGAATCGAACTCATTCCTTAATCGAAGACATTAAAAATCTTCATGTTAAGTACGAGGAACTTGAAAGTCGTCATGAAACTCTCTCTGCCTCTCATACGAAGCTTTCCTACGGTTATCTTCAAAGGAAGCAAGATCTTGAGAAACTGAGAGTGTCTCATGAAGATCTTCGAAAGGGGAACGATTCACTACTCGCTCAATAGATCAGTTCCGCTCAGGAAGAATTTGTTCCACCATGTTTAAAATGTCTTGAGCATGATAATGTTGTCTCTATTGCTGAATGTTCTAGTTCCTCTAATGTTGCAATATCTTCAACTGCTCATGTGGTAACTAAACCGCCTACTGAGGATGCCAGTACTATTGCTGAAGAGAATGCTACATTGAAGACATTGCTTGAAACAGGCATGTACAAAAGCCTCAAAAGGCATCAGACTCTATGTGATGTCCTCAAGAAACAGATTCTGAACCGAAACCCTAGGAAAGAGGGTGTTGGGTTCAAGAGGAAAATGAATGTTGATGGTTCTTACTGGAAGCCTGAGCAGTACCCCAAAACCACATGGGTTGCTGCTAACTATCCTTCAGTGGACCCATCCACCTTATTTGGCGTCACTTGTGCTAACCCCATTATCATTGATGAATCCTTTGACGCTAATTACAAGCTGTTAAAAAATCAGAATGGTGAAGTGTTTGCCAGGTTTATTGGTACTAACTGCAGGAACGAGCCACCTTTGAAGAAGATCTGGCTGCCCAAAAGTTGTCTTGAGAAGCTTCCCGTGAATTTCATCATGACACCACCTGGGAAGAAGATAAACCCCATATCAAAGGCGTCATATGGCCCGAAGGCTTCATACAGACTGAGGACCTCACATGGTCACCCTAACGCCAATGTTTTGCAGGTAAACCATCATCAGACTCATAATATGACTGTGTTTCTTCTAACCGCTATGTTCACAAAACTTAGAACTTTTCTGCATATTCTTATGAGTATTATTCACCTCCTGCAAAGCTATTTTCTAGGGCTCCAAAGCCAATGTTCTCAGTTGCTGCACTTAAACTTATTACTTCTAAGGCACCCCTGGAGATGTGGGTGGTTAAGAAGAATTAACTTCTCTTGCAGGGAAAGGTCTCCACCCGGAATCAAAGACTTCTGACGCCAATGCTGGGGACCTAAAACATCTTGTGGGACGCAAGATAAAGTGCTAGAATGGTCTTACCATGTATTTCGTCCCAGGGTTTCTTCACGAGCATCCTATCCTGCCAAACCAGAACCTTAACTTTGATAATATGCTTAATTGCTACATGTTCCTGCTTCACAGTACTCTTGGTGAAGCCTATCTCACTAACTGCATTGTAGGGTACGACTCCGAAAGCCACTGAATGTATCATGGACAACGGCTGCACTAACCACATGACTGGTGATCGAAGTCTTCTCATGGATTCAGCCCTACATCCATCTACTAAATGCCACATCACATTCGCTGACACTGGTAAAAGCAAGGTATTGGGTCTAGGTAGAGTTGCTATCTCTAAGGATCAACACATGGACAAAGTGATGCTTGTTGAATCCCTTGGATACAACTTAATGTTTGTCTCAATGCTTTGTGATTTGAACATAATTGTGATTTTTGGAAAGTATCGTTGTCTTGTGCTAATGGAAACTGACAAATCTTTAGTCTTCGAAGGCTATCGAAGAGGTGATATGTATATGGTAGATTTCTCCTCAGGACCACAGCTTGTCATATGTATTCTAGCAAAAGCTTCAGAGTGCTGGCTCTGGCATTGAAGGCTAGGACATGCGGGCATGAGGAACTTACACACTCTCGTGAAGAAGAAGCACATCATTGGCATCGAGGGCATCGAGTTTAAGAAAATCATCTGTGTGGTGCTTGTGAAGCTGGGAAGATGATTAGAGCTAAGAATCCCTCGAAGACAATCATGACCACAACACGTCCCTTCGAGCTGCTTCACATGGACTTATTTGGCCCTACTCAATACTCTACGCTTACTACTACTGCACATCTCTATGGCTTCATTGTTGTTTATGATTATTCGAGATACACTTGGGTGCACATAATTCTCTATAAGACTGAAGTGCAGGATGTCTTCAAACGCTTTGCCAATCGTGCCATGACCAATTATGGCATCAAGATCAAGCACATCAGAAGTGACAATGGCACTGAGTTGAAGAACACTGGCCTCGACACTTATCTTGATACATTTGGCATCACACATGAGTTCTCTACTCCATACACACCTCAGCAGAACGGCATCGTGGAGCGCAAGAACAGAAGCTCATTGACATGGCACACACGATGCTTGATGAATACAAGACTCCAAGGAAGTTATGGCCTGAAGCCATTGATACTTCATGCCACATCATCAATAGAGTTTATCTTCACAAGTTCTTCAAGAAGACGTCTTATGAACTTCTGACTGTTAAGAAGCCAAATGTCAATTACTTCAAAGTCTTTGGTGCTAGGTGCTGGATCAAGGATCTGCATAACACTTCAAAATTCGCACCGAAAGCACATGGAGGTTTTATGCTTGGTTACGGAAAGGACTCGCACACCTACCGAGTCTTCAACCTCTTTCACTATAAAGTGGTTGAAACTGTAGATGTGCGGTTCGATGAGACTAACGGCTCGCAAAGAGAGCACCTGCCAAATGTGCTAGATGAAGCTACACCAAGTGAAGCTATCAGGCTAATGGATACAGGGGAAATCATACCCAGTGAGGAACATGCTGAAGATGAAATCATCATTTAAGCACCAAATCAACATGAAGACAATGCTCAGCCTGAAGCCAATGTTGAAGATGAAACCAATGATCAGCAAGAGCAAAATCTTCGTCCAGTTCATCCTCGGGTTTCAAATGAAGTTCAAATTGAGAAGATAATTGATAGCATTAATGCACCTGGTCCCCTTACTCGATCAAGAGCTACGCAACGAGCAAACTTCTACGAACACTTTACTTTTGTATCTACTAGTACAAATGTCCGTGCGTTGCAACGGGTTACAAATATAGTAAAACATGCTCCGTGTGACAGTAAGTGCCATTTCTTATATCCAGTTCTGATAAACATCAGATATAAGTTTATAATATTATCACTTTTTGGAGTATGACGCGTGGACATAAATAATCCACCCTAATATCTTTCACCTGATTGAAGAGCAGTGGTGCATGGAATAGTCTAGTAATCGGTTTTATCTCTTACTTTTCAGAAAACACAAATATTTCCTTGTTTCAAACTAATTATTCTTTTTGAAACTGTTAATCTTTTTATTAGAATTGAAACATCTTTTGAAGATTAACATTTTATGGAACACATATTTTTAAAATATGATTTTATATTTTTTGATCAATTTTAAATGATTTTGTTAAAAAAATTGGAACATATTTGTGGGAGTGTTGTGCATTTAAAGAAAAATGTGAACATATTTAAAACATGAATTTTTTTAAAGCAAGAAGAATTTGAAACACTTTTTATCTTAAAAAACACACACAAGCTCGGTATCCGCAATAAAAAAAGGATAGTTAATATAAAGTTGGGAAAGTCGTTGGGATGTCCTTTGGTGGCTCCTCCTTCATATTAACACTATCATCGGGTGGAAGAGGAATGGTGTGAGTGTTTTTAGCGGGATTTGCAGACACGGAAATTGTTGTATACTATTTGAGAGTTTAACAACTAATTCAAAAGTATTTTCTTATAATTTCAAAAGATTTTCAATGCAAATGAATTTATTTTGGATGGAAGGGTACTGGTGCATTGAAGTGGGATTGTTTATATACATTATTTGTCAATATTCGAAAACAAACATGTTTTTGCTATGTTGATTTTTTTAGAATATGTTGGTTTCTTGGTTTGCAAGGATATATTCCGTTCCTTTTCTTTTGCACTATTTGAACTTGGCCCGAAGACCGAACCGCACGCACTCCCCGTCATCACCATAAAGATGAAAACTTTTCTGGTAGGTGTTCATTTAGGATAAATTATTTTGCAATCGGTAGCACAATACAGGTACAAGATAACTCTATGTTCAGTGAAGGTTTTTGTTCCTTTCCTATGAACTTTTATTTTCGAGATCAAGTCACATGAATGTCAGCACATGGCTTACTAAGTTGAATCGGTTACTATCAGAGTGTGAAGCGGTACAATCAATAATCACAGTGGACCAATGTGAGGAGGTGACACCTAGCAGATAAACATTTGTAGGAACGCCAAGAACAATCGCACATAAATCCAACGTAATTCGGTGCATCCAGCAGCAACTATTAGTAAATCCCCACCGAGCCGCACAACATGTCCCTTATCCACACAGCATCTGCATTCCTCCGCCTCCATCTTCCTCCTGCTACCTCACACCACCAAGCGCTGCTCCTCCTCTTCTCTGTCTAGCGCGCCCACGCACAGCTTGGCGTAGCCCCGCTGCGGCGACCACCGCTAGTTCCTCCCCTCCATGCATCCCCCCACCCTCACATGCTGGCGGATCCCTCGTTGCATAGCCATGGCGGGTTGGCCTGTTCAAGGCCGCCGTCGCTGCCCCCCCACCCCCCGGCCCCCCGCAGTGCGTTGCAATGGGAGGAAAGAAGTTGACGTGCTTTGTTGCGAAGCAAATGCCAATTGTCCCAATTAGATTGGCCAGGTAGAGGATAAGTTTGATAAAGAAAAAAAGTTGGATCAGTTAATAATAGAATTTTTTGGGGTGCTTGTTCGCAACATGGAACATGAACCCTAGTCAATTAATTGGGTGAACAACCTTATCTTTAGATTAACATACTGATAATAAAAATAGCATACTGATTTACTAACATCAGACATTAAAAATATGGTATACATCGTCCAACGTCCAGGCATGCCCGCTCTCTATCTCTTTTCCTTCTTCTTTTCTTGGCATCCATGACTGGGATTGTGACCCAAATTGATTGCCTTCATGAGAGTTTTCCAAAATGTGTTGATTAATAAAATAAATTGGTTAGATTTTGCATCATAAATAGAGCATACGTAGCTACTCATAAGTTAATTTAAGTACAGCGCACATAAACATAAGAATATATGTGTTGTTTGTAGGCTAGTAATGTTTTTTTGCGAGGAAGGCTAGTAATGTTTTACTTCTTCCTCGCAACCCATTTTTAAAATTGTGGACCATTTTGGCTTGAAGTTCTAAGTTCATACTAGCCAACTATGATATTATGTGTATCTCTTATTAGATGATTATCGCAAATTAAAGCTAAGACTATCATACATAGAATCATTTATGTCTTAAATCATGGTGGTAAGATTTTTTTTCATAATTACCTTTGTTTAATAAAGTAGGTTATTTTTGTTTATTATATTCTTTTTTAATATTTTTATTGCGGTACCCCTAAACATAGTTTGAAATTAGCCCGAGTGAGTTAATTAATGCCAATGCATGTATCGCTAGTATCATGTTTTTCATATATACAATTTAGGAAGCAAAAAAAACGATATTAAAGTAAGAGTACGACTATACACACCATATTTTTTCTGACTTCGGTATAACTTTAGATATCAGATTTAAATCGATGTCACGTGAAAAAAGCATACCATGTCGGTAGATTAATAATTGTCTTGTCATTTAGACAATAAATATGTTGAGGATGCGACACTTCTAGAGTAATTTTACTTGGATGCAATTGTCGTTACTCCTCCGTAGCATCAATGTTTCGGTCAAAATGATGTATATGGTGGTAGCCAAGTTCCTCCATACCACCTCCAATATGTCCGTCTTAAGGACGTCAGGCATGGCATCCTTTTTTTCCGATCTGGAACAATAGCTTCATTGAGATTTGGCATCGGTGGTTTATTATTAACTCGTATGAACCGGGATCAACAATGCTTGGACACAATTTATTTTTGTTCGACATGCAGGCTATATATATATTAATCTTCTAGTTTTCACGTTTTTTGCGGGAATCCAGTTTTTAGTATGAGTTTGTGAGGGACACAAACTGAGGTAAATCCAACCTGATAAAAAAATTTATAGCATCAAATCCAGCAATGTGTGCATGTCCGGAGAACAGATGCATGCATACACTAACACGTCCGTGTGATGAACTTGGAGATATTTACCGCTATGTGAAGATCCAAATCTAATCAATTGTAAACCAGTCGACACCTGTGCACACTATCTCCCAAACCAGCGGCTTTGCTCGTCGTGCTGGTGCTCCACGTATCGTACACATTCGCTCGCAGAGTCAATCTCACCAGTTTTCTCTTTGCTAGCAGGTCGTGTCCATCTTCCCAATTTCTCCCTCTTTCTTGGCACCACGAATCTGCTTCTTCCCCTGCCTACAGCGCGGGATTGGGTCCAGAGAGGAGATTTCTTTATCCCGTATGGAGTGTGTCGGCGTTCTGGGAACGGGGGTCCCAGACTTGCCTGCCTGCGGCCTGCGGCGTGGCTCAAAGGAGGCCCATCATAGCCCATCTTCATCAACACAGGCTCAAGACCCTCGCGAGGGGCCAAGCCTCACGGGGCGGACGACAAGGGGCTTCCTCAGGCACGACCTCGTCAGGCTGGCTCATGAGGAGGCAGAGAGTTCAAGGCAGGGTACCTCGCGAGGTGCCCATGATGCAAGCCATGACGACCAAGGGCGCCAGTCGGGCGCCAGCCCGCGTAGTGTCCTCCTTTCCTCTTTGGTGCAAAGGGAGCAAGCGCAGGCGAGAGCATCAAGCAAAGGCGTCCATTTCGGTGCAACGAGACCAAGACCAGCCCAATGACCGGAAGGAGGTCATTGTGGAGCCCAAGCCGGCGTCACCACTAGAGCCTTTGACAGGCGAGGACCAACTTTAGTCAGGATAAGTGTACCCGCTGTTCCCCTTCAAAATGGCCAATTGTTGGTGCCCTTCCCGCTCAATATTTGGGGAGAGGCCCAGGGCCTTTGCCTATAAATAGGACTAGCCACCCCCAGGGTAGAGGCATCTGGACCTGACCTAGCAATCGGGATCCTCACCAAGAAACCAGTAGATAGAGCGATTGAACTCATCCCAGCAGTTCGTCGCACCAGCCAAGAACAGACCCTCGCGAGGCTGTTCTGCCTTGTATTGTTCTTCATCAAGCCCAAGAGGCAATCCACCACACCAAACACTGGAGTAGGGTAATACACCACCATGGTGGCCTGAATCAGTATAAATATTTTGTCTCTTGTGCTGTTCAGTTTGGTAGTTTAGGTCCTAGCGATTCGGCGAGGAGCGAGCCGGTTGAGGGTTGAATCTCGCGCGCACCCAGTGTTGAACCTCAAGGTCTGCGGAACCGAAATCCGACATTTAGTGCGCCGGTAAAGTGCGCGAATTTACCTTCCTTGTCTTGTTCTTTCCGACCACCGCATCCATGTCTGACGCTCGTCGGGCTCGCGCCGAGCGCCGAGCCGCCCTCGCTTCCCATGTCGCCCAGACGGCTCCCGTCAGCGGGCGCCCTCGTCGTTCCCCGTCACCTGCCGTCAATGCTGCCACCGGCCCAGTGGGTAATGAACAGCAAGCATCGTCCCAGCATCCATCCATGAGGCGGGACGGCCGCACTGCCACGCCCTCGCTCGCCCCCACTGGTTCTTCGTCATGCGCGCCCCGCACGGCCATGGAGGCCTGAGCTGCGCTGATCGCGGCAAACGAGCTCCTGCGCTACTGCCCCATCGACAACGTCTACGAAGAATGGCTCGACCGAGTCGCTGAGCTCGTCCGCGCCGCCGGAGGCGCCCCCGCACCGTCCTTCTCGCTGCACCGCACCCCGCCCTGCATGGGCAATGAAGCTCTTGGGGCGCCTCAGCCGCCTCCTCCTCAAGAAGGCGCCCTGGCCCCAAGGCGCGTGGCCCCTGGGTGGAACCCGCTCCGTCGGCGCCCGGTGGCAGGAAGCGAGCTACAAAAGTCCCTCGCCCTCGAGGAGCTGCCCGAGCGCTCCCTGCTCCAACACGTCAAGACCCTGCACTGCCCCCGGCCGCGGCGCATGGGGATCCGCAGGACCAAGCTCTCCGTCGCCCAAGGCCCCCTGCGGCCACGGCGGGCTGCCGCGCCTTCACCTCCGAGCTGCGCAGCGTCGCGTGGCCCGGCAAGTTTAAGCAGACCTGCCTCCTCGCTTCGGCGGCACGGGTGACCTGCAGAGAATTCCTCCAACTCTACGAGTTGGGCATCGAGGCTGCCAACGGAGACGAAAAGGTCATGGCGAACTGGTTTCCCATGGCGCTCAAGGACGGAGCCCGCACTTAGCTCCTGAATCTGGCCCCAGGCACGATCTCCTCCTGGGACGAGATGCGCACTCGCTTCATCGGCAACTTCCAGGGTACTCGCGACCGGCCACCTGCCATGAGCAACATGCGCCGTATCAAGCAGCAACCAGGGGAAACCCTGCAGAAGTACATCCAGCACTTCAACAACGCGCGCCTGAAGATCCCCAAGGTAATGGAGGAGGCCATCATCTCTGCCTTCTTTGACGGTGTGCGCGACGTCAAGATGAAGAAGGAGCTGCGATGCATGAAGACCTGTGCACCTCCTTGGAGCTGTTCAACTTGGCGACCAAGTGCGCCAGGGCTGAGGAGGTGCGCCTCTCCCTCCTCGAGCTGCCTGCCGCGGACCCCGAAGAGAAGAAGCCCAAGGCCAAGGACGTGAAGCACAAGGGGGTTGTCGTACTTTTGGCCGAGCCGGATATCAAGCGGGGCAGAGATCAGCCCGAATCCTCCAAGGGCAGCCGGTACTGCGTGTAACCTCCACACCCACAACACCAATGAATGCCAAGAGCTCCGGGCCGTGCGTGAAGGAAGGGTCGGCAGACGTCCCGACCGTAGCGACCGGGGCTACGGCCGAGGAGGAGGAAGGAATGCAGGACGCTGGGAAGACCGCAGCCCGCGCCAAGGGTGGTGCGACCAACCTCACGAGGATTGCTGGCAGGACCCGCCTCGCGAGGGAGACTGGAGGGATCGGCCTCGCAAGGATCGCCCGCAAGGGAACGCAGGCCTCCCTCCGCTGCCGCCGCAGCCAAGGAGAAATGAAGACCGTCATCGGGGACGAGGGGCTGGGGCTTCCAGAACCACGTGCAATCGCTTTGCATCTGGCGGAGCTCAAGCCCCAGCCTGTCAGCGCATCTTCAAGCAGTTCGCCCGCGAAGTGAATGTAGTCCTCCCCAAGCTCGAGGCCACGCGCCCTCTTAGGTGGTCGGCGTGCGCCATCACGTTCAGCTCAGCGGATCAGCTCAAGTGTGCGGCCACAGCCGGAGTCCTCCCGATGCTTTGTTGCCCAATCATCAGCAACATACTAGTCACCAGGACCCTCATCGACGGCGGGGCAGGGCTCAATGTCCTGTCCGTGGAAACATTCAACAGCCTCCAAGTGCCCTACAATCAGCTTCAGCCAACCAAGCCCTTCTCCGGAGTCACTGACGGCTCCACGGTCCCGATCGGGCAGGTCCGCCTCCCTGTCACCTTCGGGGCACGCGACAACTACCGCACCGAGCTCATCGACTTCGACGTCGCCCACATTCGCCTGCAGTACAACGCCATCCTCGGGTACCCTGTGCTGGCCAAGTTCATGGCCATGACCCACCACGGCTACAACGTCCTCAAGATGCCAGGCAACGGCGCAGTCATCACGGTGCCCTGCAAAGAGAGAGACGCAGTGCGCTCCCTGGAGCGAGCCTTTTAGGACGCATCACTGGAAGACCGGACCGCGGAGGCAGAAAGCTTCCCGAGGCTGCCCCAAGAAGAAGAAGACATCGACCGGCCCAGCCCCTCAGGAGGCAGGCCCCTTAGGGCCCGCACCTGGCTAGGAGGAGCCTCCTTCCATTTCATAGGGAAGCGCGCCTGGTGCCCTCCTCAGGCAGGGCTTGGGGGCTCTCCCCTGGAGGGCCGCCGACCTCGCCAGGGTCACGAGGGAGGCGCTTGGGCTGCGTGTAGGCGTGCTTGAGCACGTTCCCTCAAGAAGGAGCAAGGCAAGGAGGGCCAAACCCTCGGGAGTTAAATCGGCAAGGCCATTCAGAGTTCAGAGTCAAGGGTCATGAGGCAGCCGCCGCCTACCCGCTATGGCCCCCCATCCAGGCGAGGATGGTGGGCTGCGCGTCTGCATCGACATACTAGGGCTCAACCGAGCCGCCTCTCAAGAGTGCCTTTGGCCCTCGCAAGTGGGACGTTGCGAAGGTCCACCCCACAGCTATGTACGCATGCCTTACGGCTTGCCGAACGCGGCTGCTGCGCACCAGCGTCTCATGAGAGCCATCTTGGAGGCTCAAGAGGTCAGGCGTGCCACAGTGCTGGCGGAGATGGGGATGGCCCACGAGGAGCCGCCAGCTCCTCCGGAGCCTCCTGAGGCCCCTGGGCCTAGGGGCTCGTGAGGATCGGCTCCCGCAGCCCACCGAGTCTGCTGCACCAACACCCCTTCGTCCTCAACATCATCAGGTGACATCTTTTAAGTTTCGTTTCTGGCTGGGAGCGCCCTCAGGGCCGCATTGTTCCCAGGCCGTGTGGGTCCGTCCCTGCGGCATGTATCCCTTTTATTTCATGTCCTTAGCTTACCTTATTGGGGGCGCCCCACGGGCTGCATCATCCCCAGGCCGCTTGGGCCTGTCCCAGCGGCGTGTATCCTTCTTGCGTGTATCCTAGGGCGATGCTTTCGATCCACCATGTTTGTTATTTAGTGCCTTTTTCTCTTGGGTTATGGAATCTTGGACGTTAAAGGGGGGGTGCCTGAGCATCGCGACTCAGGGCTCCTACCGGCTCTCCGGCCCTCACTCTCTGGTCTTGTCCATGGCATCGCGACCTGGCATGCCAATGAATGCTGAGACCAGCCCGAGCAGGGACCGGGGCGTGGAGTTTAGTCATCTAACCCGACTTAGCGTTAAAGGGGGTGCACGAGCATCGCGACTCAGGGCTCCTACCGGCTCTCCGGCCCTCACCCTTTGGTCTTGTCCGTGGCATCGCGACCTGGCATGCTAGCGACGGCTGAGACCAGCCCGAGAGCCGGGACCCAAGGACGTAGAGTTTCGTCATCTAACTAAGCTTGCGCGTTAAAGGGGGGTGCCTGAGCATCGCGACTCAGGGCTCCTACCGGCTCTCCGGCCCTCACCCTCTGGTCTTGTCCATGGCATCACGACTGGCATGCGGCCGACGGCTGAGACCAGCCGAGGCCGGGACCAGGGCGTGAAACACCAGCATCTGGCCAAATTTGCGAGGAACACACTCCAAGATAAGGCCAGAGGCAGGCGCAACCCGCCTTGAGGTGGGGCCCGTGAGTCGGCCTTTGGCTCATGGGTGCCAGATACACCTCGTCAAGCCCTACCATGCCAGCCATGTGTCGGGGTGGGGCTGTATATCGCCAGAGGCTCCTCCGGGAGAGCCCCCTCCACACACCGATGGAAGCACCATGCTCCATGGCTGACGACACCTTCTTGAGGCGGCTATGCCCGTCACTGCATCTGAGGCGCTATACTCCGCATTGGTGATAAACAAGCGAGGTGGCCTCCGGGCGCATCAACCTCGGGAGCCGGAGCTCGATGTCGGCCTTGTTACGCGCCTCCCATCAGGAGTGCATGTGATGAAATTTGAGCACGGGCTGCGCTGGGCCATGCCAGACACCGCCACTGGCAGGCCCCGGGCCTGGTTCGTCGCGCGTCTCTCCCGGCGGAGCCAAGGTGCGAAAGGCGTTTGGCGTCAGGGGACTCTGAGCATCGTGACTCAGGAGCCTAACTGGTCACGTAGCCCCTCACTCCTTAGTTCTGAAAGGCTAACGGCGGTTGAGGTATGCGCGGGCCGGGCTCTGCAGACGTAGAACGGCAGGTCCACCCACATCCCACCTCCCTACTTGTTGTTCGAGCGCCAAGGGGGACTCTGAGCATTGCGACTCAGGAGCCTAACTTGACACGTAGCCCCTCACTCCTTGGTCCCGTCCTAGTTTCTGGTCGGGGCCAATGGCGGCTGAGGTATGCGCGGGGCCGGGCTCTGCCGGCGTAGAACGTAAGCAAGTAGGAAGGAATAATGCAAATTTCAAGGAATTCAAAAGCAAATATTACAGTCCATACTGTTGTCACAGCATCAAACATAAGTTTTAACGCCTCCCCGAGGCATGGTACATGCGCAGGAATTCAAAGCAGGACAGGAGCCACGACGGAGTCACTTGCCGGCGGGGGAGCCACGTGGAGCAGGTTCGCCTTGTGGAGCAGCAGGGCTAGCAGGCGCTCGCTTGACAATCTTGAAGGCCGGAACTTCCCGGAAGAGCCTCGCATACGACCCTTCACGGCCTCGGCGGCGGCAGCAGCACGCTCGCCGCTCATGGCTCCAGCCAGTATCGAGGTCGATGTTGGGGTCACGAAGATAGATGTGGCGAAGACCCGTCGATCTTGCTGAAGACAAGCAGCGTGCCTCGGCCTCGGCTGTAGGGCCAAGGCCAAGGGTGGCGTCTTGAAGAAGCGCGAACCAGGAAGGGAAGCAGCTTGGCGGGGCCATCCTCCTCGCTGGCCCGCGGGCTCTCAAGGCCGCTGTCATATAGCGTCTTCAGCGAAGTGCGAGCCTTCTCTTCCATATCCGCGAAGGCCACGCGATCTTCGGCGAGAACCCAGGCCTTGCCGTCTAGCTCAACCTTCCTCGCCTCCAGCTCCTGCTCCAGCACGCCAGGCGGCCACGGCGCCTCTTGAGCTTGGCCTCCAGGTCCTTGACGGCCGCCTCGCGAACCTTCATGCTTTCCTCCTGCTCTTGGCGAAGGCGGGCCTCCTCGGCAAGCTGGTTATGCAGGCCCTTCAGCTCGCTCTCCAGCGTCTCACAGCGACCTTGGACGCTAGCTGCCTCCCCCAGGGTAGCATCGCGGGCAACCTTCGCCTCATGGACGACCTGTTTCTCCTCGTCGCAGGCCGTCGAGGCCTGGACCAGTGCCGCCCGTATCGAAGCATCGGAGCGAATCTAGCCAGAAGCCAGCTCCAAGCGCCCGGCCACTAGACGAGGGTCGGCACCCAGAAGATCCTGCCGTAGACGGTCCAGTCCAGCAATGGCGCGGTCGAAAAGATCGGGAAGCGGCGGTCGGTGGAGTAGAAGGAAAAGCGGCGGCGTGGCGAAGTACCTTGAGGCGGAACCAGGTGCACCGGCAGCAGTGGAGGCAGCGTTAAGCAAGGCACCTTAAGAGTCGCTTTGAGGTCAAGGGTGAAACACGCCCAGCGAGCTCGGCACAACCTCGCGAGGCGCCGGGCAGAGAGAGGCCCTGCGCGTCATAGTCACCTTCTTTCTCGGGCGAGGCACCTGCGCATGGGCGGGACCTCGGAGCCCCTTCGGCTTCTTTGCCACGGGCGCCAGCCTGGCCGAAGGATATGGGCATCAAGTTTCGGCGACAGAACAATAATCAAGACGGGAAGCAGGCACTTACAGGTCGTCGCTGGTAGACTCGAGCAGCCTCCGGCCATACCTAAAGCCCGAGAGCCGGCTGCAAGGGTCGGCTTCAAGGGGCTCGGGAGCAAGAGGCGCGCCTCCGGATCGCCCCGGGGCCGGGGCAGACCTGCGGGGGATCAGCCCAGTCCGTTCCTTCTTCGGGATCGGAGGAAGGCTCCCACCGCCCTGCTCATCCTCATCCTCGTCGTCGTCGCTCTGGGGGAGGCGGAGAGTGCGGGACCTGCGCCGAAGGGGAGGAGTCCTCGACTCCGCCTCTGAGTCAACCCCCTCTTCCTGCTCCCCTTATTCCTTCTCTTCGCTGGAGTTGTCGGAGGACACGTCCACCAGGTCCTCTGGATCCTCCACGGGCATGGGCCCGTCCCCATTGAAGACAGGCATGGACCCCACTACTTGCTCCCAATCCTCGCGAAGGAACAGGGGCGTAGGAGCGCCCTCCAGCCTCGCCATGTCGCCCCCAACCAAGGACTGGAGGACCGCAGCCAGATCCTCGTCGGCCCAGGCCATGGGGCTCGGATGAGGCCTCCACATCAAAAGCAATCTTGTGGGCGGAGCTAGTTGATGCTCCAGGGAACTCCCTCGATGGCAGCCTTGCGGTCGGCTTGCCACCGCCACGCTGGCCGACCTCAGATCTGCGTCCATCTTCTCCAACACCAGCTTCGCGCGGGGATCCAGAAGCTCCACTCGGGACCAGTCGTCGGAGCTCACAGTGTGCTCCGTGGGCAGGATCAGCCGATGGTGGATGTGCCCAGCATCCACCAAGACCCACTTGCTCCTGAAGCCTTCAATCCTCTTCCCAGGATTCGAAATGGCGATGGAGCCGCCCGTATCTTGACGGCTTCGCGCCTGTGGCGGAACCACAGAGGTCGGAGGGTGAAGTAGTGGCACAGCAAGGCCACAGGGTTTCACCCCTCGTGAGCCTCACAATAGTAAGCGAATCGCCGAGAAGAAGAACGGAGTTGGGATGGAGGTGCAGAGCTTGAATATTATAGTGGCGGAGGAATGAGAAGAAGAACTTCGGAAAAGGAGGCACGGACGGCGGCGATGGCACTCACGAAGGCGGATAGAAGGTGCTCCCTCGACCTTCGAGGACGGCGAGCCGGCCTTGAGCATGCTCGTCCCGTCGATGCCCTACGCCTCCGCCATCTGGCGCACCAGGCAAGGCTCGCCTCGACACATTTGGCGAGTCAAAGCGGGCAGTACCAAGCTCGGCCGGGGCTTGGTGGGCGCCATGTTGGCTAGAACCTTGGTGGAGTAGATCTGAAGATTTTAGGCGAGGAGGAGGCGCAAGAAAGGGGATCTGGGCAAGCGGAGGAAGTAAAGAGGCGAGGAGATACCGCTCCTTTATCAACTTCAGCAGTTCTGGCGCCACATCCAGTGCCGCCCCAGCGCACCCAAGGACATGAGCTGTTAGGGCCCGCGATGCTTGGCTTGCCCTTCGCCTCTCTGCTCGGCCAAGTTCGAGCGCGCCATGGGCTTGGGGGCTCTTGTCGGCGTGCAGGGGCAGGGGTCCCCAGACTTGCACACTGCGCCCTGCGGCGTGGCTCAAGGAGGCCCAGCACAGCCCATCTTCATCAACCAGGCTCAAGACCCTCGAGAGGGCGGGCCTTCTTGAGCGGCGGAGAGGGGGCTTCCTTAGGCAGGCAGCCTCGTCGGCTGTCTCATGAGGAGGCGGAGAGTTCAAGGCGGGGTACCTCGCGAGGTGCCCATAAGCATAGCCGTGGCGACCAAGGCCGATCGGCCGCCAGCCCAGTGCGTGTCCTCCTTTCCTCTTTGGTGCAAAGGGAGCAAGCGCGGCGAGAGCATCAAGCAAAGGCGTCCATTTTGGTGCAATGAGACCAAGACCAGCCCAGCCAGGAAGGAGGTCATTGTGGAGCCCAAGCAGCGTCACCACGAGAGCCTTTGATAGGCGAGGACCAACTTTAGTCGGGGATAAGTGTACCCATTTGTTCCCTTTAAAATGGCCAATTGTTGGTGCCCTTCCGCTCAATATTTGGGGGAGGCCAGGGCCTTTGCCTATAAATAGGACTAGCCACCCCGGGTAGAGGCATCTGGACTGACCCTAGCAATCGGGATCCTCACCAAGAAACCCATAGATAGAGCGATTGAACTCATCCCAGCGGTTAATCGCACCAGCCAAGAACAGACCCTCGCGAGGCTGTTACGCCTTATGTGTTCTTCATCGAGCCCAGAGGCAATCCACCACACCAAACAACGGAGTAGGGTAATACACCACCATGGTGGCCTGAATCGATATAAATATTTTGTCTCTTGTGCTATTCAGTTTGGTAGTTTAGGTCCTAGCGATTCGGCGAGAGAGCAGGCAGTAGAGGGTTGAATCTCTTGCGCGCCCAGGTGTTGAACCTCAAGGGTCTCCGAACCCGAAATCCGGCAAGTCTGTGAGCGGCGGAGGAAAACAGGGCAGTCGCTTTAGCGCGAGTCCTCGTTCGCGGCGGTTCTTGTGGTTGTTGGCAGCGGCGGCATAGGAGACGGAGGCGCTAATGTCTGTCAAGGGGCTTGGCAGCGCCGCTAACACGCTTCGTGGATCGATGGCGCCATCACACATGCTGGCGAGGGGTAAATGCCTGCGATGACACCAACTCCTTCACCGTCCTTCGGTGATGGTGATTCTCTGCTCCTCCTCCTCCCACCCACCCCTCCGCTTTTTGGTGTCGCGAGGGGTCTTCAAGATGCTCCATTGCTGCACAAGCTCATGAGCTATTTCTCTTCTTTGGTTGCTTCCTCGCTTCTTTGGTAGCTAGGATGATTAATCGAACACTGTGATATATAGTCGAAAAAGCATTTGGTAGGATTATCATTGTCTTCTCATTTAATTCCCCAACTACCGGCCTAACACTGAAGGTCGCAATGCAACTACTTGGTACAACATAGTACAACATAGGATAAGAAATGCCTAGTGCAACCTTAATTATGTGGTTACCATCGTTGATTCTTTGTAGGAAGCTCAATGGAAGCAAGATTGCAACAAAAATCTCTAAATGCACTCCAAGCTTCTGTACGGCATACGTCGTTTCGAAGGGCAAACTATCATTTGTGCATTCAGCTACATCTGATCCCTGCGAAATACCCAAGACCATATCTTCTTCAATTGTTTCTTCATTTAGCTTAAGAATCCTTTCCAATGTGCCCTTAGGTAATACTCAAGTCTGCATTTGATTTTGGTTCCTGAAAATTGTTGATACACCTATCACCTGAATACAAACAAAAAATGTATTAGAGTGTTACTAACTATTTTGTCTACAGCAGAGTGGGATGACAGAAATGGAACAACACCTGTATTATTCCGCCAGTCATCTCTGTCATTGCAGCATGATCACGCACTCAAAATATAAGCAAATGTCGACCAGCAGAGCTAGCCCTTGAGCGATCTTTGGTGATGAGATCTCTTACCATGTTGATACAACCACGAAGACAAATTCACACTCAATCGCATCGATGGCGCAGCCATAGCGAAAGCAGTGGGGATTAAATTCTGAGAGCTTCCAGGATATAGCTTCGAGATATCTCTCGATCTGCGGCAGCAGTTTGAAGCTGCAATGCAGACACAAGTATTCTCATGACCGGTGAAGCGTTTCACCCCAGGCAAAAATATTTCATTCTATTGGGTACAAACTTCCTTTTTCTTTTAAGATGATGTAAGAGTTCATCTCTAGGCCTTAGCATCATACGCTGGACACTGCCAAAGCAAAATATCACTACATGAAAGCTAACATGTTTACCTAAATAAATGTGGAGAGAGTATGAAGGTCAAACTGTGACATCTTCAGAAGTTTGTGCAATTTATGATCTTTTTTGGCTCAACAGGATGATCTGAAGCTTCAAATTGAGAGTATGAAAGTCAAATTGTGACATCTTCATAAGCTTCATGATGTTTCTCAGAATGAGCTGGTTGACTCCAATCAGAAAGTAAGATTTTTAACTATCTGGAGTATTCAGTAACCTACAAGATATTAACTATTTCTTCTTGAAATCTTTTGTTAGTTACCCGACAACTTGGGCATCTGGCGTGTCGAGGACGGAAAATAGCTTAGAGAGATTGACCTGACAGAAGAAATGGTTAAGAGATTGGTAAGACAAATGGAAAGAGAAGAAGAACAGGTGGCCGAAAGAGAAGCTCAGCCTAAACAAAGCTCTTTATTGATGAATAATACAGCTCGCCTTTATCCATCCCAATACATGGCTTGTTCCATGACCTAAAATTGTGAAACCAGACTAGATAGAACCGTGCATGGTTATGAATGAAATCACACTCTTCGTTCAAGCAACGTGAACTCGGCCTTGACTCGGTGGAGTGTGAGATTCTAGGACACGGGGATCCAATATTATTGGAGGAGCACCGAGGTTAATGCCCTGCTTTATGATCTTTTAGCTGATAAATTCCATACCTTCATTTAACTTGCATATTTTATAACGATTGTCTTATTTTATTTTTGGCATTTGCATTCCATCATGCCATTAAATACTTCACACCAAGTTAAAAACTATGAACATTTTCAGAAGATCATTTGAGCCTTACTTCTATTTTATACAATTGCTTTTCCAAATTCCTTTTTGAGCCCTTAGAAAAATACCATGCCTTTTTGTACATAAATTCTGGTCCCCAAACTTTGCCATAATTCTTTTATCACTTTACCAACCTCCACAAAAATTCAAATGAGTTTGAGTTTAAACCTTGCATTCCCCATTTCGAATTTTCTTCGAACAAGCACATTTTTTCGAGTCCAGAAAAATAGTACCTTCCCAAAAGATAATTCCTAAGCCTCTCTCTTTTATAATATTTCTCTATTTATATCTAATAATAGAATCAAGATAGGATTTTTTGAGTAATCTAGAAAAATATAGGAGAATTAAGAGAGAGAGAGAGAGAGAGAGAGAGAGAGAGAGAGAGAACAGCAGCAGCAGCAACTAAACCGGCTGACCCATTTGTCCTAAAACCCAGCCCAGGCATACCTTAACCTAGCTAGCAGATCGATCGTTGGTCAAAAAATAGCTAGCAGGTCGATCCCCTGCCTCAGAAAAATGAATCGATCCCCTCGCTCTCTCCCACGTCGCGCCGTCAGGGAGGCGCCCCATGTGCGCGCCCGATCCGCGGCACCCACCGGCACAGCTCGACCCTGGCGAGGTTGCACCGCCCTCGGCCCCGCTATTCCTAACCTCACCTTTGTGCTCCTCCTCTCATGTTGCATCACGCCACCATGTGCGAGCCGCTCGCCTCCGTTCCGATGACGGCCATGGACAGCACCGCCTTAGGGTGCACCACACCGCGCCTGCACCTCCTGCTCCGCCCGTCGTGCCGCTCTGACAAGCCGCCGCCTTGTCTCCCCTCCTTTCTCCAGTTTTCTCCTCCCCCCATCTCCCCGTTTCCTTTCTGGCAGGAGACCAGATGCTAGGAATTCGCCGAAGAAGTCGCGCATCGGCTTTAATCATCGTCACTGGTGACCCCCGTCCTCACCGCCCGCCTCTGAATCCTCCCCACCCCATACCGTGCACGGATCCATTCGCTGCAAGCTCCAGCCATCACTGCCGTTCTGCAAATCGCGGGTTGAATAGACGAAAACACAACGTCCTGTTTGTAAATTCGAAACGTTTTTCTGACTGACTAAAACCTGTAGTGTAGGTTGATTCGAGAGAACTATAGGGGGTTTTCTATAAATGAAAATATGCGCGACGGACGACAGAAACCCAATTTTCTTTATTATTAGGTAAAGTTGCCTGAACCCAAGAAAGTTGATGAAGCTTTCATGGAACCTGAATGGATTTAAGCTATGCAAGAAGTGCTTCAACAGTTTGAGCTGAATAATGTCTGGGGGAGCTTGTCAAACGTCCTGATCCTCGCAAGCACAATATTATTGGCACCAAATGGGTCTATAGAAACAAGCAAGATGAACATGGACAAGTTGTCGGAAACAAGGTTACACACAAGTGGAAGGAATTGACTTCGATGAAACCTTTGCTCTTGTGGCTAGGCTTGAAGCCATTTGTATACTACTAGCATATGCTAACTACAGCAACATTCTTCTATACCAAATGGATGTGAAGAGTGCCTTCCTCAATGGGCAAATCGAAGAAGAAGTGTATGTTGGTCAACCTCCTGGTTTTGAAGATCCAAAGCATCCTGATATGGTATACAAGCTCAACAAGGCACTGTATGGCCTCAAACAAGCACCTCGCGCTTGGTATAACACACTCAAAAACTTCCTAAAGAGAAAGGCTTCAAACCTGGTTCTCTAGATCCCACTCTCTTCACGAAGACATATGATGGTGAACTGTTTGTGTGCCAAATCTATGTGGATGACATTATCTTCGGCTGCACTGATAAGAGATACAGTGATGAGTTCGGGCATATGATGTAAGAGCAATATCAGATGTCCTTGATGGGAGAGTTGAAATTCTTTATTGGTCTTCAAATCCGTTAACAAAGAAACGACATCTTCATATCACAAGAGAAATACCTCAAAGACTGCCTGAAGAAGTTTGGAAGCAAGACTGCAAAGGGTTCATGACACCAATGCCAATCAAAATCCATTTGGGCCCCGACGATAATGGTAAAGAGTTTAATCAAAAGGTATACCGCTCCATGTCTGGTTCTTTATTGTACTTATGTGCATCTAGGCCAGATATTATGCTTAGCGTTTGCATGTGTGCCTGATTCCAAGCGGCACCAAAGGAATCGCATCACCTCGCGGTGAAGGGAATTCTTCTATTTTGCTCACACCTCAACACTAGGATTATGGTATCCAAAGGGCTCAATGTTTTATCTAGTTGGATTCTCAAAAGCTGATTTTGCTGGTGACAAGGTTGATCGCAGGTCTACATCAGGCACATGTCACTTTCTTGGACGATCTCTTGTCTGTTGGTCTTCGAAGAAGCAGAACTGTGTATCTCTCTCCACTACTGAATCTGAATACATTGTTGCTGGATCTTGCTGTGGTCAGCTTCTCTAGATGAAGCAAACTCTCAAGGATTATGTCATGAACTTGAAGTATGTGCCACTCTACTGCCACAATGAAAGCGCCATCAAGATTGCCAACAATCCAGTTCAACACTCGATGACAAAGCACATTGAGATTCGTCAGCACTTTCTCAAAGATCATGTCATGAAGGAAGACACTGATATCATCCTTGTCAACACTGAAGAGCGATTGACAGATATGTTCACAAAGCCCTGGGATGACAAAAGGTTTTCAAGCTGCTGTGTGAGCTAAATATCTTAGAATCCTGGAATGTCATGTGAATGGACACACATCCTAATGCTTATGCATGTTGATGACTTAGATGTACAACACACGAAGTAACGTATATCTTCAATTAATGAAGACTTACCCTCTAAGTGTGAATACAATAATGTGGAATTGTACTTCGGACCACCATGATAATTGTGCGCCATGTCTGGGTCTAATATTTCATATACGGTGGGTAACACCACCACCGCATTTTCTCGAAAGCTTTTCAGTTGGCGTCATGACTGCATTATCTTCATATTTGGTTTATCTTGAACATTGATTTATCTTGATGGTCTATCTTCGCAATGTTGTTTTGGTCTTCACTGATTTATATATATACTTATATGTGTTCTATCCTCTACAACATTCACTTATAGCTATGTCTTCAACATAGTTGTTTTTCTGAACTAAGTGAATGTGATCGGACCCTAACCCCTTCTATGCTTATCCCTCAAATTCTCTCTGTCTCTTCATATGCATTTTGTTGACACGTGTCGAATGTCTTCACTGTGTCCTTGTCAGCTGAAGATACAGAGACACACATTTAAAAACACTTTTAATGCTCTTATCCTTTTGCTGAAAACCGAGAGGCGAAGACGACCACTGACAAACCCGGTAGCGTGGGAACATGGCTCAACTCTCAATAAGTTGCATGCTTGCCACTTGTCATCTAGATGTGAACCGCCAGGGGAACCTGCGTAATTACACTGCGTCGCCCTCCTCCTTATAAATACATCTTCCCTCGTGGTCATTATCTCCTCTTCCACCTCACCGTCTTGCTCAAACCCTAGCGCCACTGCTAGCTTCCGTCGCCGCAGGAGTCGAAGCGCTTAGCTGCCGCGACTTCTCCGACGTCATCTTCAAGCCGGCCGCGGGCATCGTCTTCTCCGCCGCCGCCGTAGGTGTCTTTCGCTACCAAGTTAGGGCGCGGGAGATTGGACTGTTCAGCATCCTCTTCGCCTCGTCTAGCAGTTCTTCTTGCGGTAAATAAAACTCACTTTTTACCGCCTGTATGATCCATTGAATCTGTCAATTTCTTCCAAAAGTGGTTTCTACACTTCTAGATCTACTTCTTTTTGTTTCTGTATCTCATAACTTGCAAATATATTCACTTATGCCTCACAACTAGTTAGATTCATCACTTGTACTTATTCATGGATTTGTAAAAATTTGGAACCAACTCACTTAAAATAAGTGAATGTCTTCGCACTATGAGGTCAATGTCTTAAAACTGATTTATCTTCAAAATCTTTTGAGAATGCATATGACCTCTTCCCCTTCCCTCGCATCTCTAATGCTGTCATAGGTACATGTCTGTGGGAGAATCCCTTGGTTCTCATAGTCTGCATTCATTTGCAGAATTCTTACAGCATCATATTGAGTCTCCTGAAGCAAGTTCTTGTCTGACCAGTCATCTAAAGCCAATCATAGTTGTGTAGCCATTCAGTCTAAACTCAATGGCATCTGATAAATCTGGCAAAAAAGGTGGCAGGCAACGCCGTGGTAACGCTGCTTTGGATCTGCCCCCAGATCTATATGAGACATACAAATCTGATCCAGATGAATCCTATGGTCAGGGCAAATCCAGGATCCAATGGATTCGAAGGTACTGGGCAGAACAGTGGTTCTTATATCACTTCGTCGCTCTTGAATATGCTGAGAAAAATGCTATAAAGCATCCTTGGGGTGACATCCTCTACAAGAAGCTGCAGCCCAAGACCAAGGCTGAAGCCATAGCTCAAAGCATCTATCCATGCATGGTCATAGGACCACAGCCTGCAAATGCCGACCCATCCAGCCTTAGATGGTGTCGCCCAAGATGATCTGTTCAAGAGAAATTATGAGTTTGCAAAGGAGTCTGCGGCTAAGAATAAGAAGGCTTTTGGACTCAACTAGCCACGCGTGAAGCCAATCCGAATGTCACTGGTCCCTTCAATGGCTTCGATGGCCTTCTAACCCATATTGTTGCACAAAGGGCCAAAGTGGAATAATCTGCTGAAGAAGCAGACTCTGAAGATGCTCCTGAGCCACCGAAGCAAAAGAAGAAGACAAAAGCTTCCAAGCCCCCAACTACTCCAAAAGCTTCAAGGGTGAAGCCTGTGAAATCTGCACCTCCTGAATCAAGTTTCCAGTCTTAAGATCAATCCCGCATCTCCAAGAATACCAAGATGCCCAAGAAGATTTCTGGGAATGATCTTACTCCTGCTAGCATTCCGCACAATGAGGAGAATACAATTGATCTATCAAATGATGAAGACCTTGCTGATGACGCTCTAGAATGGCTGATCAAGAGCAAGCAAGAGGCTGAAATATTCAAGGATCTGCCTCTCTTTGATGTAGACATTCTGAACAACTTCATTGATGAGTGGTTTGAGGATACCTCACTCAACATTGACAACTTGCAGTTGCCCATTGACATCAGCGTCACATTTCAAGGCTGCATTGCCAAGGAGCTTGCAATCACTCAAAAGATTGTTAAGCTGAAAAACAAGATCGATCATGAGAAGGCCCTGTTCAAGAAACACTAGCATGCATGCATCATGGCTCATACAACTACGTCCGTACATCACATGACCACTACAGATACTCAAATGCTCTAGGACTCTGCCGGTGCTGCCGGATCCTCTCCTGAGTCAGATCCAGATCCTGAACCGACGACGCCAATCAAAACCTCCGGGTTAAAGGTAACATGACAACGCTGCCTCGAGGGTTCTCCCTCAGGGGTAAGCCTAGATGATGAAGGGATCATGGGAGCTAAGGTAGCAGAAGAGGCAGCCCACTCAGCGAGAACCTTTGTGTGGGTTTACAGTCGAGGTGCCCGAGCTACTCGGGGGAGTAACCAGAGAAATAGGTGAGCTAGAACTGGGCACAATAGAAGGAGTAAATCCCATAGAAGGTGGAGTAGGGTAGGATCTAGCAACGGCTAAAGCCCAACGAGCACGATTCAGCTCTTGAGCCAACTCGTGAATGAGAAGATAACTAGTGGTGATATATTGAGAAAGGTGGCTAGTGTCACTATCAAACGCCGGATCAACAAAAGGAAAGCGAACACGACCATCACCGTGCAAAGATGGGAAGAAACGAAAACCTATGTGGTTCTGCATCCGAGCCTCAACATTGCGTAGCACAACAAGAATCTCAAATGCAGCATACTGGACGGCTTGAGCGGCGGTGGATGCATAACCGCTCTGAAGGGAACGAGTGTAAGAACCTACTGACGAACTGGTGTGCAGAGTACCCACGGCTTGATACTCATACACGGAGTCGGCTATACGCTCCTGGCACACCCGATATGCGGGATCATCACCGTGAGGGTACAGTCGACGCCACATGCTACGAAGGAGATGCGGAGAAGTGTAGGGCATCAGCTGTAACTGACACGAATACAGCACCGGAGCCATCTACACTCACAACCATTAACCGGTTAGAAATAACAATAAGTCTAATGCATGCAATGCAGCATCCTGATGCACATACTAACGGCACTCAATTAGCAAGCTAACTAACATTTACTTCGTGTGTCGGGGTCTAGCATGTTCTATAGTCAGTGCGGCTCTGATACCAAGCATTGTGGTACCCCCGCTCAGAGCGGCTGATTTACCTTGCATTGCCAACCCAGAGATCATGTCTTCTGGCAATACACAACATCCTGGTACAGAAATCACCGCTTTATTGAAACTAGCGGAAGCATAGTGTGACATTACATCAAGTAGCGAGGCCAAGCGGCACACTCGGTGCGGCTGAACAATACGTACATTATTTAGTGAACATAAAGGGGCCTCGAGCATGACATCTACACGGCAGCAAAACAATGACGTAGCAGGACTCCATAGCACAGGGACACCAATGTGGACACGATCTAGACACGGCAACGCTCCGATCCAGTTAGACATTCCTGAAAATCTAGCATAACACGCCAGGTCAGTACATTGAATGTACTTGCAAGCTCACAGCAAATAGAACCATAATGACAAACAATATCATGACATTTAATCAAGTTACATGCAAACAATAACATGCTACTCATGCAGTGAAACCAAACTTGTGCATTGAGTCACTCGGACTCCCTCTTACCAACAGGTTGCCTCGCAACCGAACAATGATCACGATGGATCAAGAACGAAACCATACTTGGTTCAACGGGTTACCTCGTAACCAAACAATGATCACTCCTAGATCACAAGTCATACCACAAATGTCAGTCTCACTGACATCATCATGATTCAACCAGTGCAATGCAAATAACTTAGTGTGCAAGATTTCTTTATGAAACTTGATCCATGGTGTGACTTACTTACGAACTGGGCCCTTATCCGCGGGTGTGGCTATCGATAGATTAATACACTCTGCAGAGGTAGCGCACTTTACCCACACCACGGAACCCATGGCGTCGCACTCCCATTCCGTTGGACCAACAACATTCCGATAGAACTCTCCCGTTGCCATGACACTCTTACGGCCACTCTGACCAACTCCCCACTGGGATTAGTCATGGGTGGCCTGGCCTACCAAAGGCAAAACAGCCACCGTTGTGGCAAATAAACGGTCCCAAACGGGGACAAGGTACCATAACAACAATAGGCCCACAAGGTTATGTCTGCTTACCGGGCATATAGGGAAAATAATATCAATGATCATATTATCATAGCCATGACAAACTTACTTAGTTCAACTACTCAAGCTACATCTCACTAGTTTAAGCATTCATTTCTGTTAACTAAGCATTTTGATCATCACAAACTAAATACCACAAGCATTATTTATTTTACTACTATATGCAATGAATATCATACAAATTCTAGTAGAAAATCATGGATATTGCAAAGGCACCATGACAATGTTGTTGTGGCTGGCCTTAGTGCAGAGGAGCTTCACACTCCTCATGGATGCCTTCAAGACAAGCTTCACCTACTGAAAATAAATCAAATGACAAAAAGAAAATATCAAGAACACTTCTGAAAATTACCAGAAATTCTAGACAATAGAGAAAAATCCCATCTTGGGTGTGCTGCTAGGACTTTCCAGTAAGAATAGAATGCAAAAAGAATCAACTCATTTGGACTTGTAGAATAAAAGTTACAGCTAGTCAAAGTTTTGGTCAAATTTGAACTAAATTTGACTTAAAAGAAAAACCAGAGGGGGGTGACGTCGAAGGCGTAAACCGGCTGGGCGCCACCACTCATACCGCTTCGGGCGCGGCCTGAGTGGCCGAGAGTGGGCCCCAGCGGTCAGGTCGAAGGGGAGGAGGAAAGAAGCAGAGTCAGGCGGCGCAGCGACGGTGCTTTCTCTAGCGAGGAGTGCCCAGCGACGAGATCTGAGAGGATAGGATTGTAGGGGAGATTGAGGCGCACCTGCCCACACCTATAGCGTGGCTAGGGGCTAGGCAAGGTCGGAACGGAGCTCTCCAGTGGCGGCGGCGGCGGAGCTCGTCTTAGATGGCGGTTCCGGCGAATCAGGGCTAGTCCAGCAGCTCCAACGGCACCAGCACGCACCAGTGGACCACCACGAACACGCCGGAGTGGTCAGTGGAGCTCGAGCAGCTGGAGAGGGAGGGGGTAGAGAACGGGGATTGCTAACGAGCTCGGGGTGGGGACGGCGGCCAGAGGCCTGTCCGGCTGAGTTGCGGCTTCTTACGGTGGTGTGGAGGTGTGTTGAGTGTGTGTGCGGAGAGAAACGAAACAATTATGGATAGTTTGTCCTTAGAAACACTTCTTGTTCCCAAGTTGCTTCTGCCTCTGTGTGGTGTTTCCACTGAACCTTGTAAAATTTTCTCGTCTTACTATGAGTGACCCTTTCCATCTCATCCAAAATTCTGAACGGTCTCTCTTCATACGTTAAATCCTTAGCCAACTCTATTTCTGTCATAGCAGTCTTTTTCTCGGGCGGTGATATACATCGTCTCAACTGGGAGACATGGAACACATTGTGCACTTCTAACAATTCTGGGGGCAGTTCCAACTGATATGCAACAGTACCCACTCTGGACATAACAGGGAACGGACCAATAAACCTGGGTGACAATTTTCCACGAGTCTGAAACCTTTTGACTCCCTTCATAGGAGTGGCTTAGAGGTATACATGTTCTCCGGGTTCAAAGCTCACATGTCAGTGCTTTGCATCATAGTAACTCTTTTGTCGGGATTTGGCTAATCGCAATCGGTCTTGGATTTCCCTGACTTGCTTTTCGGCTTCTGATAGAGACAAAGGTGTCCCATCTTTCGATGAGATGGTGGCTATCGTTTTGGAGGAAGTCGACTTTGACGATCCGACTCTGAGCGTCTTGAGGACGCCCGCACCTTGCTGTCGTAAACCAACTCCAAGAGGTTATTGACCACTTGCCGAACACGATCAACGACCACGAAGGTCATTTTCTGCGAGCAAAGCGAAGAACTAGCAAGAAACTAAGATTGCAATCTGGATATTGCGAATATAAGAGGAAAGCTTTATTGATCAAGGTGGGGTTCCGTGGCGCCTTTGTCCAGTCGTTGAACACAAATGAAGCACGCCGAAGTTGCAGCTATGGCGAACTTTAATCTAAACAAAACCTAAAGTCTAAATGGTGCCCTAAGGGCTGTATATATGGAGGAAAGGGGTGAATTTCGTGGCCCTTGGTGGAGGGTCGAGAAACTAACCATATCTCTTGTTTCCCCACATATGGACTCTAAAATAGCCTATACTTATGTATTTAAAAATTACATGGGCTGGCCCAATAATAAGGTGACGCGGCGCCTAGAATAGCCTCTCGGACGAAATTTATGAAGTGACATCTTGTATATTTCTAGTCTAAGGCTTCATGCACTCATTATGGTGGCTTAAAGTCTGAAATCATCACTTGTTACTCTATTCTTGTTCCCCTTATGCATGCCATCATCTCCATGCTTGTTCTTTCTCCAATGTTCATCCTTCTCCAAGCTAGGCCCTTCATTTGCAAGAAAAACAAATGTATCCAATTTAGGCAAAGCATCATATTCTCATGAACATTAGAATCATTACCAAAAGCGAAAGTGCACAGTAATTTAGTTTCGTCATGACTCTAGTAATTGGTCCAAGTATGTATAGCGGCGAGGGGCTGTGGGTGTAACAATGGTATTGATGTCCTCATCATCCTCCCTTCTTGAAATGAAGTCGTCCTCGACGTAAGTTCTTCTTCCTCACCCAAATAAGGCTTCAAATCTGCAATGTTAAAAGTGGGACTAACCCCAAAATCTGTAGGCAGCTCAAGTTTATATGCATTATCATTTATTTTCTCCAACACCTTAAAGGGACCATCAAGCCACGTGGCATTAGCTTTGATTTCGCATGCAAATCAAGAAATCTATCCTTCACTAAATGTAACCAAACAAGATCTCGGTGCAAACACAACATGTTTTCTACCTTATCTCCAGACAAGTTTATATTTAGCATTCATCGCTCAATGTTTTCCTTAGTTAACTCATGCATTTTAAAATCAATTCAGCATGTTGTTTAGCATCAAAATTAACCTTCTCGAGAAGAAGGAAGAAGCGACAAATCAATCGTGCACAAGGTAGGAAACCATACACAACTTCAAAAGGGCACATCTTAGTAGTAGAATGCAATGAACGATTATCAACAAATTCAATATGAGGCAAGCATTCCTCCCACATTTTCTTATTATTCTTCAAAACAGCCCTAAGCATAGTAGACAATGTTCTATTGACTACTTCAGTTTGTCCATCAGTTTGGGGGTGACAAGTAGTATTAAAAAGCAGTTTAGTCCCCAACTTAGCCCATAAACATCTCCAAAAGTGGCTAAGAAATGTAGTATCACGATCTGAAACAATAGTATTTGGCATAACATGCAAGCGAATAATTTCACGAAAGAACAAATCAGCAACACTAATAGCATCATCGCTTTTATGACATTGTATAAAGTGTGCCATTTTCGAGAATCTATCCACGACAGCAAATATACTATCCCTCCCCTTCTTTGATCTAGGTAAACCTAAAACAAAGTCCATAGATATATCCTCCCAAGGAACACTAGGTACAGGCAAAGGCATATATAAACCATGAGGATTGAGTCGTGACTTTTT